>CAXITT010000143.1:499886-637739 GCA_964033795.1 Lymnaea stagnalis
TCGGTGGTTAAATTATCGTACAAACAAAAATGATAAAAGTTCAAATTTAACCTTTTAAAAGGATTAACTCAGAGATAAGGGGTTGTTAATAAAAGATGGCCGCTAAAAATACGCATTTTCTTCATCGCCCTCTAGCTTTGTACAGACTTGCACGTACAGTTTTTAGCTTTGCGTACGTCCTTTATGAACGACCCCTGAGCAATGTTTACTCACATGAAAGCTTTGGTGGGGTTTTTTTAAACTTATGGAATCATTATAAGGCAATAATATAACTGTCAAAAGTATTCGGTTTCCTTGAATCGTGTAATAAGTCTTTATTTTATTTCTTAATGTTTGAATTTTAAAAAAAAAAATAATAATAATGTCGTTGCTCAAAGACATATAACATCTGTTATGCTAATAAGGAGTAATCTTTGAAAAATATTTGATATGGGTTAATCGTAGCATCTGACACGCTTGAATGACCTTTGTTATCCGGCTGGGTGCATCATCGAAACGTTTGTTATACTGTGAATGCAAATAGAAAGTATGACTTGAAAGAAAAAAATACAATTTTTCTGTTGCCATTTTCAAACTGGATCCCTGCCATAGTCCCATTTACACTAGATTGGTTAATTTATGACAAGAACAGACTAGACAATAAGTCATAATAAGTATAAAAATAAGTCACCACGTTTAGCTCGGGCAGGGTGTTCACTAACTGATTAAACTAAAAAAAAACACAACGCACGTAATCAAACATAGTGTCCAATCGCAACAATTATTAATGAACTCCTATACTTGACAACCCCCGTTCACAATCATTTACTTAAGAGTGAAAGTAATGGGTAACTGTGAATTGTTTTCTTCCGTCTAAAAACACATTCCAAACTACAAATGTCCAACATATCTTACTTTTAAAAACGTGTGTGACTGGCGCTATACGGTAAAACTAAGTACGCTTTCAAAATGTGAGATCTTTGGTGCTGTTACTTTTGGCACAATACACATATGGGGCACGTCCAATTTTGTACAAAACAAGGTAGCTCGCATGCGAACGCAACATTTCTTTTTTTAATTTGGGTTTATTCCAAAATTATGTACGTTGTTATATATATATATATATAAGTATAAATGTATCTGAGTTTAAGTGACACCTTAATTTCTAACTAGCATCTCTTCCGTTGCTTTCCAGTTAAGTGTGTAATGTTTGCTAAACTAAATTCAGGTGTGTGCTCAAATGTTTTCTCTTATTTTGAATTCTTTAAAAAACTTTCTGGTGACTATAAATGGGCAAGAATAAGCAACGTAAAATGCTTACTCGCAAAGGTGACACAACTGAAAAGATTTTAGTTCATTTTGGGCTGGGGCGGAGCGAGAAATTTCCCTGATCGCTATTTTGGCTTATTTTTTCGCATCCGACTCCAAAGCTTGAAATACCCCTCCAAAATTGTCGGAAAGAAACTACGAATTCAAACATGCACCAAAATGCATCGTTGCATTTTGAATTTGCCAGACAGTCTAAGGCACCCTAAATTTCTTCACCTTCTTCCCCAACGCCGATCAATGGAGCAGTAGAGGTTTTAGGATATAGACTTGTGCCAAATGATTTGCTTGGACGCGCCACAACCGGAGAATATTATTTCTTCCCTTCAAAAAATCTCATAGAAATACTTAATTCATGTAAAATGAAAAATTCACCTTTTGATTTTGAAACATTCAAACATTTTTAAGGCCCCTGCCCAGACCCAACTTCCGATCAAGATTCATCGGCACCGTCGAAGCAAAGTGACGGAGCTACACTTAGTGCCACCATGTGCGGGCAACGAGTTGTTCCCCTCACTATTTCACAATAAGAATGCCGCAGTTCTCCGAAAATGCCACGGCTACATATAATAAAAAGTGACACCTGGGTGGACCAGCCCATGTGTCAATCTCTTTCTACGCCCCTGGCAGAGGTGTACCTAAAGTGTCGTTGCGCCTAATTCATTTTCACACTCCCCGTTCAATTTTGAATCTTTGTGAAGGAAACACTAATGCTAATTTGTGTATGTAATTGATATTTTCGCACTTATCTTGTGAACTTAACGACAGCTTTATGTGTCAACATAAAAATGTTTCCCAAGTTTTAAAACAAAAATATTCAAAAATTATTGCTACTTATTTGATCTATTAGATTGTATGACTTTGTTAATTAATCATATTTGAATTGAATAGACATCTAGGTAACTTATCGTAGTCGAACTGAACAAATATCAAGGTAACAAATCATATTTGAACTGAATAAACATATAGGTAACTAATAGTGTTTGAATTAAATTAAAATCTAAGTTAGCTAATCGTATTTAAATTGAATAAACATCTAGATAACAAATAGTGTTTAAAGAGAATAAACATCTAGGTAGCTAATCGTATTTGAACTGAATAAAGATCTAGGTACCTAATAGTGTTTAAAGTGAATAAACATCTAGGTAAGTAACAAATAGTGTTTAAACATCTAGGTAACTAATCGTATTTGAACTGAATATATATCTAGAGTTTGAATTGAATAAACATCTAGGGTCTCAACCTGTCGAATTATTCTTTGTTCAACTTGAATTATCTTCATCGCCGTAGCCCCTTGATGTCACAGCCGTATATTCACCTTTTTGATGGAATAAAACATTTGTGTTCATTTGAGTATTTGTAGCTAATATGGAAACATAACTCTTGAAATTATTTTTTCCCCTAAATGTAGAAATATAACGTAAAATATTTTTAAAAATAATTCATATCTAAGAGAAATATAGCAAAATTAACCAAAAAATCATGGTATAAGTTACGAAAAAAAGTGATTAATCTTTCTCATGTTGAATTGATTTGAGAGTATTCAAGAAACAAAAAGTGAAGAAAATAATAAGTTCAATTAACATGAGAATTTAGTATTTTAAAAAATGGAAATAAACTTTTTAAAAAAATTTAAAAATTAAAAGTATTGGTAATAAATAATTTTAAAATCAATGAAAAAAAATATATGGTCGTTCTTCTATAAATAAATTTCATAAGGTATGGTAAAACTGAAACCTTAGAAAGGTTATATGTTAGCTCAACTTTTTACTGGGTTTAACAGTTGTTCAGGTATCATTACTTACTTGAATAAAATGTACTGGGTTTCCTGTCAGATTCATGGCCTGGCAGATACACAAATTGTATGTTGATATATTTCCTATACAAAGTTTAAAGGTTCGCACTTATGTGTCGACAAACATTTTGCTACAGTTGACTTTTAAACTTTTGAATCGTATATCAATCAATCTCAAGCGTTTTCTTTTGCAACTGTTGGTTTTACGATTTCTGCATTTTTTTCATTCAAGAAGGACACTGCAAGAACTCGTAAGCCCAAGAGTTTACATAAGTCCTGGTTGTCTCAAGAGCTTAAACAAGACCTTGCCGTCTCAAAAGTTAACACAAGAACTGTTCACCTCAACAGTTTACACAAGACCTGGTCGTCTCAAAAATAAACACAAGAACTGTTCACCTCAACAGTTTACACAAGACCTGGTCGTCTCAAAAGTTAACACAAGAACTGTTCACCTCAACAGTTTACACAAGACCTGGTCGTCTCAAAAATAAACACAAGAACTGTTCACCTCAATGGTTTACACAATAACTGGTCAGCTCAAGAGTTTACACAAGAACAGGTCAGCTCAAGAGTTTACACAATAACTGGTCAGCTCAAGAGTTTACACAAGAACAGGTCAGCTCAAGAGTTTACACAAGAACTGGTCAGCTCAAGAGTTTACACAAGAACTGGTCAGCTCAAGAGTTTACAGAAGAACTTGTCAGCCTAAAAGTGTGCACAGCAAAAACTGCTCGGCCTAATCGTGTAACCGAAAAGTAATCGTCCTTCCAATAGTGTACACAAGATCTGGCTGGCCTAAATGTGTACACAAGAAGCACTTATCGATAATATTTTTTTTTTATTACTAAATGCCAAGGGTTGGTAACATGTTATAAATTATGCGTGTTATTTCAAATGTCAGTTTATGAAAGTTAAAACATTGAAAACAAATCAAACCGATTGGGGTTTAGTTCGCTTTTTGTTGTTGTTGTTGGGTTGTTGTTGTTGTTTGTTGTTGTTTGTTGTTGTTCTTGTTTTGTTTTTTTTTTGGGGGGGGGTCGGTTTCTGTTTCTCCTTTTCTGGCCAAATTTAAATAAAGTAAATATGAAAGAAAAAAAATTCCCATTACATCCACAACCGTTTCTTTACTTACCCAGATAATTGACAGACGACGCCATGTCTGATCCCGCCACTAGAATATAGAACAGAATAAAAATTGATGCTAGGATAAGCCTGTGTGACATTGTTTTGTTTTTTTTAATGATCATTTTTATTTTACGAATTAGGTGTCTATTGATTTGTTTTCTTCAATTTATTTTATGCATTTCTGATATGTAATTACTTAATCCGGATAATGCAATTTACCATTTATCTTTGTGGTAGTCTCCTCGGAGATATTTATTTTCTATAAAGCAATAGATGGACTTTTTTATCAATATCCGGCAGGGCTGTTGTACGAATGTTTGGATGAAATAGTCCCTATCAAAACTAGTATCATAAATCAGTCTTTGAAAACTGGTATTGGTCTGTGCTCTTTTAAAGAGGCGGTTCTAACTCCACTGCTAAAGAAAGCAAATCTCGACCCAAATACTATGGAGAATTATTGCCTCGTTTCAAATCTACCATTTGTATCCAAAGTTTTAGAGAAAGTCGTTCTCCGCGAGCTCCTGAACCACATTACTCAGAGTGACTATGAGCCTTTCCAGTCAGCATACAGGGTGCATCCCTCTACTGAGACAGCCCTGTTGCGCGTCGTAAATGACCTGTCGTCTTTTTGGTGAGGGCAAGGTATCCCTTTTGTCGTTACTTGATCTATCGGCAGCGTTCGATACGCTTGACCACGTCACACTTCTTCAGCGTCTGCAAAAAACGTTCGGTTTTACCGATACCGTCTTGAGATGGTTCCGCTCGTATCGGAGAAATCGGTTCCAATCAGTTATCGCAAATGGCTTGCGCTCGAAGCAATCTATTATTGAATTCAGAGTACCCCAGGGGTCTGTCCTAGGTCCAATGTTTTTCAGTTTGTACGTTCAGCCCCTGGGTGCAGTGATCAAGCAGTTTGATATGCTATATCACATGTTCGCGGATGATACCCAACTTCAGCAGTCTGTGATCCCCTCTCAGTTCCCTCAGCTTCTTAGTATGTCACAGAAGACAGTGGAGTCAGTTAAGCACTGGATGAACATAAATAAACTCAAATTGAACGATGAAAAGACCGAAGTGATCCCACATTGCTACCGCTCAAAAGCTAAAATCTGTAAATAACCAGCATCTCTTACTCTCTCAGGTATGAAGATTGAGTTTACTCAAACAGTGTGAAACCTGGGTGTCTATTTGGATAGAACACTAACTATGGAAAATCACATTAACAAGCTTTGCAAGGCGATTTTTCTAGAGCTGCGCAGAATTAGTCATATCAGACCCTTTCTTAACATTTGATGCAACAAAGATTCTGATTTTTGCATTCACGCATGGACTACTGCAATGCTCTCATGGTGGGTCTCCCAGCTACGCTCCTGGATAAAATTCACAAAGCACAGACTAAAGTGGCTCGCCATGCTCTTCGCAAATGCAAAATTGACCATGCTAAAACACTTCTGAGAGAGTTTGTTTGGCTGCCGGTCCGAGCTCGCATAGAGTACAAAATTGTAACTCTCTGCTACCGCTGCTTGCATGACCTGGCACCGTCCTATCTCAAATCGCTCATGACGACTTGTGTACCATCTAGACAACTCCGCTCATCCGATAATTGCAAACTCTCGAACGTGTTCGCCGTGAGACTTACGGAAGACGCACTTTTGCATTTGCTGGCCCAAAAATTTGAAACACACTTCCTGACGCTCTAAGAAACAGCCAGTCGCTGGAATCTTTCAAAACTGATTTGAAGACATATCTATTTCGCAAACACCTGTTGGGGTGATGTTGTCTACCATCTTTTACATCTGGCTATTATCTCCTAGATGGTTGACTTTGTACCGCTCTACGAGCCTTTGGGGATGACGTTAAATTTTCAAATAAACTTTATTATTATTTTTAATTTCAAAGAGTTATTTATCATTGAGGTTTTCCTTCTTTTATTTAATTTTATCAACAGATATCTACAACTTTTTTAACGTGTTCCAAAAAATGTGAATTTGATATAATTTCAGATTGATTCCTTCTTTCTTTTCTTCTCCTAAATGACATTATTTCAGAATGGTAAGTGGTTTATGATCAACTCATATTTAACTTACCAGTACTCACATTTTTCTTTTCTCTTATTGTACTTTCACCTGAAATATATATTTTTTTAAAGCGTATAAAATATTTAAAGGATTAAATTGTACAAATATGCAAACCAATGAAACTCGATCTCTAAAAATAATAAATAGTATTATATATTTTGTAAAATAATTAATTTCTAGTTATAAAATATAGCTATCCCATTATAAATTATTTCTTTTTTAACTTACATCTCTCTATTTTATTTAACTGATGATTTCAAATTTTAATAGACACTTTTAAAATATTACTATTTCAATTTATTTATTTTTTATTTATAAAATTTAAGGTTTTTTTTTTAAGAGTTGCTCCATTAATGGCCAAATTTAAATACATAAATTTGGGGGAAAAAAAGTATTTCTTATTCCATCCATGAACTAACAAAAACTGTTTCTTTACTTACCCAGATAATCCACAGATGACTCCATGTCTGATTCCTCCACTAGAATATAGAAAAAAAAATGGTTATGAGATAATCGTACGTGACAGGATTTTTTAATAAGCAATTTTTAAGTAATATCATTTACTGGGTTTTTTTAAATTATTTGTTAATACTTATCTACAATTTTTAACGTCTTTCATTAATTGTGAATTATTCACAAAATTACCGATTCCTTCCACATTTTTTTCTCCAATGACATTCTTTCAAAGATTGTAAGGGGTCCATAATCCACTTATATTTAACTTACCAGTACTGAGATTTTTCTTCTGTCTTTTTGTAATTTCCCCTGAAATATATTTTTTATAAAATTCAAAACTGTCTCAATAATAAATCTTTTAAATATTTAGTAAAATAATTGAAAACCAAGAAATAAAAAGTAACGTAACTCAACACCCAAATTATTTCTTCTTCAACTTACATCCCTTTAAGTTTTATTTCCTTGATGATTTTAACCTTGAGAGTTTGTATTAGACTCTTGTCATGCATTAATTTATCAATTTATCTAAAAATGTTAGCTCATTTATTTTACTTGCATGAAATATGTTCTACTCACCTGTCTCTCCTTGTCTTGTCTCAACGAACAGATCTAAAACAAACCAGCGAGAAAATCTCTTCTAGTTATTTTGCCCCCTTTTTTTTTTTTTTTATTCTTTACGTTTTAAAATAACTGAAGTATAATTCTAAAAATCATTATTACAGACAATGTAACACTTTAACAATTAATTTCTAGTTCTTTTTTCCATACGCTTGCAAATTAAAGATTCCCAATTTTTATAGAAAGTTTGGGTGGACCGTTGCACGAGTTTTGAGATTGCACCAGGGATCGGTGCAAGATTACTTCATGCATGTTTTATTCGACTATAGATATGTGTATTGCGCGAAACAGCATTGTTAGAACTCGCGGGCCGGTGCTGGTCCACAGACCACCGTTTGGTGAAAACCTTTCTAGACTTTAGAGAAGGAGTTACAACAGAGACAGACATTAAATTGCTGATAGGATATTCCTATGGTCATTAATTTGTTCCTACTATTTTTTTTTTAAAATTAAAGACTTGAGTGTGTCTTACTATTTTTCTTAAATTTATTTTGTTCATGTATTTCTAGGATGTAATCACGTAATGCCGTTAATGTAATGAACATTTAACTTTTTGACAGTCTCCTAAGACATTTGGATTTTCTATTACACAAGGAAAAGTCCATTCAATTTTAAAGATTTTTTTTTAGTTGTTGTTTTTCATTTCATAAAAGTTAACAAAGTTTAAAGTTTCGCATTCTTTATTTCAAACTATAGTCCTCCCTCGACAGTGTCTCGTGACACTGATCCGTCCCCTTGTTTAAAAAGTTCGTGGACCACTGCGCTAAATTGGAGAGCAAAGCCCAAGTCTAAAGTATTAAAAAATAATATACACTACATGCTTTCACAGTTTATTTATTGAAATTTCATATTTTAAGAAGGCAAGATTTCAAATAGATTTACTTACGCAGATATCTTCTCTTTCCGCAATTGATTAATGCAACAACTAAAAATAAAAGTATGAATTCGGTGATTCATTTAGCGAAACAACTGTTAGAATTATTTTTAAAAATATTTATTTTTAAAAAAATAATGATTTAATGAAATTTATTATGTGATACAGTTTGATATTAAACATCTAAAAAATTGCAGTAGCTATGTTAGTATTTGTATAGCATCAAATAATGACTTACAGTAACAACAAAAAATAACCATGATAGCGGTGGCGGTTGTAGCAATGACCGCATATCTCAACTGCGTTGATGATCCTGCAGATTTAGTATAATTGCATATACTTTCATGAATATATTTCATTAATATTTAAATAAAGCCTCATACATAAAATATGTAGTGATTTTTAATCTCATAGTTCTTATTGAACCTTTCGTGTGTCTACTATCATTATATAATTAGCATTCTTTTACGTCGAGTCATTGTCTCCGCTTACCTTTATCGCAATGTCGACAACGCGTGGTCAATGTGGTATCTGAAAAGTCTAATGCACGACAAAGTAAAAATACATAAGTAACATTTAATAAATCTAGTATATGTTTTCTCTTATCGACGGGTTTTTCTTAGAAATTTTAAGTCGACTAACTCAGGGTCTCTGTGTTTAAAATAAGTCTAGAATTTATGCTTCAATAAATCTATTCGAATTCTACCGGAAGCCCTGGTAACTCACAGAGATTCAAATAGGAAACTTGGGTAATTGTCTCATAAACGAAAGCCATAACCATAGTCTAATTTTTGATCGAACCTTAAAAGTGCTTTGCTATTTTGCACTTTTGGGTAACCTTGTTCGGTCTATCTCGTGAGGAGATACTGATCTTCAATCGAGCGCCTCCCCCACGTGGCGGATAGGGGAAAGCCCACCAGATATGGTGGGTACCGGGGAAATAAAATACCCGGGGCGGACGAAAATCAGAACCTACTGCCTTGTAGGAAGTGGAGGGATCCACAAAGGCAAGGGAACCTTACACAAAAACTAAGGCAGCTACCAAGAGAGCTGCAAGGGGCAACCCCTCAGATGTTTTTGCGCAGGGCTAACAACCCGGCCATGAAAAAAAATTATGTTACGATAGCCAATCAACACCATAAAACAAGGACTGATAACAATTGAAATCGAACTATGCCTGGATATGGACATAAAGCTTTACAACAACTGGGAACCCAGGCGTGGAAAAGAAAAAGAAAAGCATTAGTTAGGTCTGGGTGGAAGGAAGTTATGAGGCAGGGCCAAAGGCTTACATGAGAAGGATGAATGGATGTTTAGTCCATTAGTCTAATTTAGAATCGTTGCAAATAAGTTACAATTTAATTTTAACTATACAGTATGTTTATTACTAATTATATACATATATATATATATATATATATATATATATATATATATATATATATATATATATATATATATATATATATGTTGTAATTTGAATAATCTTTTACATTCAAAGTTATCCAACAAGTTTGTTAAGCGTTGTTAGAATTGTATGCACCAATCGTCTGCACAATATTTTTTTAAAAAAATTTGATATTTTGGGAAACAAGAAATTATAGAAAAAATCCGAATGCAACTTGGAACAAATAGTCAAATAACTTACTGCTAAGCAAAAATGTAGGTTTTAGAGTATCTATCTTTTATGAAATTATTTCTCAACCGATTGAGTGTATCCACCCTTTAGAAAGATTTTTTAAAACTCATTATTGATTTCACTCACTATATTTTGTGTTTTATCACAAATCTCATAGTCTTAAAAAACTCTATTTGATAGGTAATAACTTTAAAAACATTAGGATTAGATAACTTGTTCAAAAATATATTACTTGATGTTTTGTCTTTTAAAATCGTCCCCAGCTGTATAAGAAGGGATGTTAAAAATTGTGTAACAATAACTTCAAAAAAAATAAATTTACTTTTAATTTTATTTTCATACCCTCTGAAGTCGTCAGGAAGAAACCTTTTAAAATAAAAAGGAAATAAATTAAAAATTTAAAATTGCATTTAAAACTGGCATTGTTGTTTTAGTTTTCATTTTACACAGTATTTATTTAAAATATTTACGATCACAACAGAACAGTTTTTTCGGTTATATATTTATTTATAAAATTCAACTTAAATGGTTCAAAGCCTTACCATAAAAAATGCACTCGTAAGATAGATCTATGTCCGGTTTCTTAATGTAATAGAATTTATATTCCAGCTTTTCCTTGTAGATTGCAAACACTTCCGTAACACACTGGTGAGAAGATGAGTTCCTCAGTACATTTCCATCTTTGGCGATGACCAGCTGACCGTGAGCGGAGTCCACACGACAAAACTTCAGCGTGTGGTTCACGCCAATGGCCAGCGCCCCTGAACACTCGGTGAGAGAAAACAAGGTGGTCCCTTCGTCAACTGTCAGCGTGACCGGATCTTCAACTGGTAAAAAAAATGGTTTTGTTTTAATCTACATTTTTTTTTCAATCTAGATGTTATAATATCACTTTATACATATTACAGCTCTGAATAACATCGTTTAGTTTATCTTAAGGGATATGAAATGTAAAATGTGCATGAATCGCGTGAGGCAAACTTGTATTTAAAATGGAGATCACATCAATGAACATTATAAATTTATAATCAAATTGGCTCATAAAAAAAATACATTATCATCGTTAAGTTAGTTAAGCACCCTCCTCCGTAGTGATTCAATCTATGGCAAATGGTTTCAATGATACCAGTGGTTCTTAAATCATGACACCCCCCCCCCAGTCTAGGTAAAATGCAATGTTTAGATTTTGCTGGGATTCCAGGCTAAAGGGAGTTCTTAAATCATGACACCCCCCCCCCCAGTCTAGGTAAAATGCAATGTTTAGATTTTGCTGGGATTACAGGCTAAAGGGGCCCAATATGTAATAACTAAACATTCGCGTAGGGCTTAAAGTTACGGCATGCCCTAAAAATTTTATATGCAGAAAGTAAAGAGACAATTTAAGTTAGTGGTGAAGAAACCCTTTTTGGTAGTGGTAAAATAACACTTTGTGGTAGTGGTGAATTAACCTTTTTTTTTTTTTTTTTTTTTTTGGTAGTTGTGAAAAAAACGGTTTGTGGTAAAATAACACTTTGGGGCATTTGTCAAATAACGCTTTGTGGTAGTGGTTGAAGTAAAACTTTGCGGCAGTGTTGAAGAAACACTTTGTTGCATTTCCAACAAAAAATTTGGTGGCTTGTGTATGTCTATATTTAAATGTGTCTAAAGCAAGTGTAGAGACTCCAGATTTTTAAACGTTTGATGTTGACATGCACCTTAAGTTACATCAAACTAGAGATGTTTGCATTGTTGCCATCACTTCACTGAACGCATGAAAAGCAGTGAGAATATTTTATCACACAAGAAGAAAGCTGTTATTACAACTAAGTGTTATATCTTATCTGCCGTGTGTTATACATCTTATCTGTCCAGAGTTATAAGGGAGGGATGGACAGAAGCCAAAAATCATTTAACATCTCGTTAGCTACAAGTGAAAATAAGACGGAATAGGATCAATCTAAAAAAAAAAAAAAAAAGAAATAGTACATTATTTATCAGTGGCATCACTAGGGAGGTGTGGGGCAATGACCGCACCGGTGACACACTCAAATATGGGAGAGGGGGTTTATTATACCAAATAAAAAATATAGAATTTTGACATCGTACTATCGAGTGTCCCCTCTGTTTCCTAATTAGCATTATTATTTTGTAATGATTTCCTTATTTAAATTATTCATATCAAAATACGCAATGATAAAGCAAGTAATGAAAAAAAAATAGTAGTAGACTTTGTGTTTAAATTATTTTTTAAAAATTAATACTTTTTTATTTCAAAATATGTTCTTAAGAAATTCAGTTCATTCGACTTACCAGCGCAGTTAGTAACTGTTCGGATGAAAACAAACATAAACATATCATAATAATTAAATAATTTATTTAACACATTAATTTATTTGCTCGTTTGAACATGATATTTGCGATGGATTAGAATTCGTTTAGAACTTGAAATTTAAAACATGCATGGCTACAAAATAATTAGGATAGCTTTTAAGTAAGGCCAACTATTAGTTCCTTATGAAATAATAATATTTGAAAAATATATAAATTTTAATTAAAAATCATGTGAAAAATGATTTCATAGAGCACATAAAATAAAGTGTTTTTTTGTTCTTTTTTTAAACTTAAAAAAAAATACTATTTAGGAACAAGTAGAAATTAAGAATTTGTAGAAACACAACAAAGTCGATGGATATCTTAAATTCGACTATCAACTATCAACTCTAATGTTGATCTCCGATTGAGTGTGGGTTGATAAAAACTAAATTCAGGTATGCGTCAAAATGCACGCATGTGTTTTTATTTTATCAAATAGTTTCTGGGGAGAGGTCTTCAACCACCCTACCCCTCCTCTATTCCACTCGATTTACAACATGTTGGACGTTAAGGTGATTCCAAATATGAAATAAAACTATAAAATATTAAAACTTTTCAATTATTGAACTTATTATTCAACGGGTGCGACTTTTATTTTAGAATGTTCGCTGCCACGGTCGGAAAACCTGGTAGGGCTTTAACTAACAAGCACAAATTATTTTAAAATGATTTTAGAAAAAAAAACATCGAATTTGTTTGTTTGTTTGTTTTTTGTTTTTTTTTTTTTTTTTTTTTTAAATTGATCACATCAAGCACAAATAATTGTTTTAATAAAAATAAACTTACAGTGGATGACACACCCAAAGTTCACCTGTCCTTTGCAGTCCTCCGTATAATTCAGCTTCACATAAAGTGTGTTAGTCTCTATACTGACGTTCTTGGTTATACATTCTGAGAACTGTGTGTCGGGACTTTCAAATATGTGAAAGTACATGGTGAGATAAGGATTGACCAGTCCTTCAACGCAAAACTCAAACTCGTGGACTCCGCACGTTGATATGTTTTCTGAACACATTGATTTGGACAGCAGATTTGTGCCGCCGTCAACGCGAAATCGCGACGTCCCTATCTTACCTGTTGAAAAGAGTTTTAGAATTGTCTTACTTTTCTATTACATTTTTGACAGGGACTTTTTTAAAGTTCAATCACGTTCTTTCAACAAAAAAAAGGTCAAAAGCGTTTACAACTATTAATAAGAAACACAAAAATATTCGACGACTATGATGACTAGGATTTTGTTAGCTAGGAAGAAATAACTTGTTGATGTCGGTTGGTAAAGTAGAAAAACTTTGGCTGAAATTATATTATTTTCACGCCGATTAACTCTTAATTGACCTTTGTAAATAAAGCAGTAATAAAAAAAAAAATTAACCGCATTGAGTTTCGGCGGCCAATCGAGGACAATAAGACCGCTTCACAACATCGCCATTGTGGGTTAAAACCTCTTTGTGGGCAGGGCCGGCCCTAACAATTGCGGGGCCCTATGCGAAACGGATTGCGCGGGGCCCAGTCTGGGTAGGGATAAGGATAATAAGTGAAAATTAAGATTTTGTATTAGAAAGTGGGGCATATGAAAGTGCAGCCGCATAGGTTGCAGTGGCCTAAGACCGGGCCTGTTTATGGGCCACTTGGAAGAGCTGCGAGCATCAAATGAAATCATTTAAATTGAGATGAATTGGGCGATGCTGACACTAGTTCTTATTAAATATTGGCCGCAGAAATACATAAATAAAGGTCACCATTTTATGATAAATAGTAACGGTAATTATTTACTGTGAACAGTAGGTAAGATGTGGGTTGCCTTTGTGGTTAGAACTGGGACTGTCTGTTGAGTGTGGGTCGTTTCAACTTGATTTTTACTGTACTTTTCCTCTGCCGTGAAATTTATTATCAAATGCCATACATTATAAGCGTCCAATCTACAATAACATTCCTTTGGTTGATTTTCTGAACAGGTATCCACACAGAGTTGGCAAAACTGTGGCGTAGGAAATAAAGAGCTATTCAATGATATGAGACATTTAGAAGAGGTTGTATGTGGTGGGTTTTCTTTTTAGGTTCTATATTCCAAAGTTAATGATATCTTAATATTCTCCGACCCCCAAAAATACTTTAACACAGTGCCCATTACACATTAACATTACTGTAACAAATATTGGTGGCTACGCAATAGCAGTCTGACTCAACACCATCACTTAATTGAATTGATAAATAGGGGATCACAAGGAAGTCCATCTTTTCCATTCACCACTTTAATTACTTGCAATAGAACAACTCACAATATATGTATATCCAAAAATGGCATAAATGACCGATAAGACAATCACATCATGTCATTTGACTCTCTTATAATTAGAAAATGTACATGTTAAACATGGATGATCCGATAGATGTGATATATCTAAATACTTTCTGGATACATTGCAGGGCACTTTTACTTCCTTCTCCTTCAATCTATATACTTCCTTCCTGTCTTCTGCGCATGACAAATATAATAATAATAAGCTAATATATATGATAATTTAGGCCAAACAAAATATTTAAAAGAACACCCATGACTGGAAAGCACTAGATACCACAAAGTTCCCGATATGGACACCTGTGAACGATGTGATCGTTCTAATGTATTATTTGTTGAGAACACAATGGAATAAAACGTATTTTCAAATACGCACAGTAGACAAAAGCGCACCGAAAACTTTCCTTGAATAGAGTTTTGACATGTCTAAGTACAAACATTCGTAACACAATTAAACAACCCATTATAGAAAGGTTTTTCGTGTAAATCCTTTATAAAATGAAATATCCAGGAATGGGGGATGACGCACTTGATAAGAATCCCAATTAGTGCTCCCCCCTCTTCAAGGTTCGCAGCCGCTCATTTTTTTTCCCTCTAGATCAATATTTCAAAAGAAATTATTACGCATCAAACGCACTTGCTATATTTTTTTTAAGAATCTCATTAGTGCAGTTATCGGGAATTTATTTTAGTTTCCCTATAACAAACAGAAAAAAAAAATGATTTATTTTATTTTATTTATTTATTTTTTTTTGGGGGGGGGGGGCGTTGGAGAGGGGTGCTGAACATTTGAAAGAATGTGTTAACGGCAACGAGTCTAGGTGCCATGTTTCAGCTCGATAGATTGATAGGAAGTAGGGCCGACTAACCGTTAGAATATTTTGCCACCTAGCCAGTCAGTCAGCCACAAATAAAAGCGAAGTTAATATGAAGGAATAAAAAAGTGCTTAACTTGAACGTTATTTACTCTGTATCGTATACATTTTACAGTTTATTTTATTGAAATCTTTGGGATATGGAAATTATGACCCAACTTTCTAGCAGCCATCTACAGGCCAGGAGGAATGACACATGTCCATTTGGTTCCGATCCATTGTTTGGTTTCCTTGTGATTGATCGACTCCTTCACAAACAAACAAACAAAATTAGTCAAACTGTGCTTTTTTTTTGTAGTGAATGTGTACTGCTTAAAAAAACAGAGAGCTTTCCGTCTGTGTGGAGAAATAACTACATTTATTGAGGAATGTCGATCCAAGAATCGTGTTCAAGTCCTCAAATCACAAATAAAGCTGTTTTTTGTTCCTCAAACAGTTATATAACAAAGTTTTCTTGCCACAGTTTACTTATTCCCCCTTTGGCAATCCTAGCGCCCTTAGTACAGGATTGTTTTTCTTCTTAACTAAAAAAAATCCTTGCTATGATCATTATTCTGATATCTTTGTCCTTCTCATTAGTTGGGGTTTAGATGTTTACCTTTGTCTCCACCTTTGGCGTAGTCGAGATGTTATGAAAGTAAAAAACGAAACAGCATTTTTCTCTCGGAAGATTTCCTTGCAGCTCAACGGAAATATTCAATAAAATTTGATCTTTTCCCGCCAAGAGTCCCGAGGTACAGTGCTGTGACTTGGACTTGTCTGTTATAATTATTTTATCTTGTTCGCTTGTGTTTATTGAAACTGAAACATAAAAAAAGGATAGCCATAAAAGATGAACAGAAAAATACAAATACGTGTATTACACCAATTATTTTTTTTCCTCAAAATCTTATTTTCTTATAGTTAGTGAGTTGCAAAGAGATAGTGGAGATAGCCAGTACATGGATTGCTGCAACGTACCCTTTCAGAATGAGAATATAATAAAGAGACATGTTACTATTTAGTTTACGTCACTCAGATAAAATCACAAAAAACAATACATGTGCATAAAAACATATTACACATGTTCACCTTGAAAAATGATAATTATCAGAAACTGCTCATAAAAAAGCTTTATTTTAGTTTCGGCAGCCATTTTGGGAAAAACAGGAAGTGAAGGTGTGTGTTTAGTTTTTGGAGTTTTCTTTCGTGCTTTCGGGGAAAAAAATAGAAATAAATAAAGTATGTAAAATTAATAGTTAACAATATTCAAACATTATTCTTTTGGCTGTTAAATTGTATTAAAATGAATATTGCATCCCCATAATTAAGCAAAATTTTATCCTGCTCATATATTATATTAAATTTTTTTTTTTTATTATGTGTGTGTGGAAGTTTGAGAACCTCTTTTGTCCGATACAGAAATTGACGATGCTGTCTTTTTTAGTTATATTTTTTTTTTATTAGATGTAAACGCAACCTTTGAAGTAAACGTATCTTCTTCACTGATTGTAAATTAATATGTACTCAAAGGGCTGCAACAGTTAGTGATGTCAGGGGCGCTCAAGTTAGTTGTCACCCTTCCCGACCCTTACGTTCCACAAAAACTACGATTTATCCGAAAATTGTTATAATGAAAAAAGCACCCCCCTGGTTGGGACCACACACCCCTTAGCACCTCCAGGTTAGGACAGCCCACACCCCTCTCCCTACGCTAGGGCTAACCAATCATGCCCCCTTTTTGACATATCTAACATCGTTTGTAAAAGAGGAATCATTTGTTCTGTACTTATGTAAACATAGATTAACAATTATTGTGTCGTTTTTTTTTTATATTTTAATTCCAAGATATTTCATAGATGTGCTGTAGAAATAATTGTGTTTCTTTTATTTTATAGCTTTGCATTGCAAAGGAAAAGCTCTTTTTTTTTTTTTTGTAAAGTTGTTTTTTTTTAATCAGAAGTGCACTCAGAGTTGCTGAAATGTGCTGAGTGAAGTCATAGCGGATATTAATTATCAAAATGTCTGACCACAACACACTAAATCAATTGACGTATTTCGTCTTTGTTTTTATGACATTTTTGGATTAATTATGATTTGTAGTGTTGGCTGAAATTAAATTATTATATTTTTAAAGATTTTATTTGTACGTGTAAGTTGTTGTGTTGGTTTCAGATGAAGGACAACATCACTGGCAAAGCTCTTAGTGTTTAAGTTACTAAAAAAGCTTGGGGACAATTTGCAAACATGAGTTTGATCAATGAGAATCAAAGAGATATTCTATGTGGTTAAACAATGCATTCCCCATTCCTTATCAGATTGCAACATCCCTTAAATTGAAATGTATGAACCACGTAGTTTGAAGAGGTCACTTTTGATTATTTTTTTTTTGTTTTACTTTGAGAACCACTCCTCCTGTGCCCGTCTTCTTAGCATTAAAGGTACTGAGTGCTGGTTAATCCCTCTTGTTTTGTGGACGTTTCATTGCTTGAAGTACTGATATAAAACAATTATTGCGTACAGATCTTTGGCTTGTGCTGTAGGTGGCTGCAATAGTGACATGAAATCAACTAGCACTACATCATTGACACCATTACAAGATGTTTAAATATCATGATGGAAGGACTGCATTCCAGCTATATGAATGAAACAGTATAAGAAGGTATGTAGAAGCTTGAAGCCATATAAGCCAAAATCAGCTTAGTGCACTCCAGGTAAACCAGACCAACAACAAAAGAGATCTCTAACGTTTTTTTTTTATTACCGTGCTCTGTTTCTTTTCGTATTTTCATTGGTCCTGTTCGCTGAAGAAGGCTCTGTGTCGAAACATTCACATCTTATCGTCCTGTCCTGACTTGTGATTCAAGCTTCACCATACCTTGTTCTACTATTTCACTTACAAGCGTTAAGAGCATTATCTTATCATAAATTCTTGATTTTTTTTAATTGACTTATTTTGTAATCATGAACATCTCCTCTTGTAAGTCAATGTTTTATAAACTCATATTAATGTGTTAATATTTTTGAATATTCTAATCATTTTCCCTAACATGCACCTATCTACCAGAGACACTTTTTTAATCTGTGTTAGATAAAGTTTTTAGCGTCCCAAAAGGAATGGATATCTTATGAGAGTATCTGTCATGTATGCAAGATTCCCCTCTTATTTACATTTAAAGGGATTAAAATAAAAATTGTAACACAGTATCCAGTAGATTTTAAAAAAAGGACTAATAAAGCCAAGTGTGTTAAAAAGTTTACCAAACGTAATATGTTGTCCTGCCCCGCAAGACATCGTTACGAGTCAATATTTGTTTGGAGGGATTCTTTAAGTGTTCAAAAAAAAATTATTATATTATATCCCCTTGATAATTTTCGTGTTTTTCTCTGAGTGATTTTATTGTGATTTCCATAATCTTCTTTTCTGAATGATATCAAACAAAATTAGATCTGAATGTTAAGTGAAGTATTATTAATAGGGGTGTGATTTATATAGGGCATCCTTCCGTCTTCGCGAGACGATGGAGTAGCTATGTAGCCCTACACTTCGACGAGTGGCTCACTAGGTCGATCCTAGAATGACGATCTCGACTGCATTTCTCGCAGGAGAATATTGATTCCCGGTAAGATTTTGACTTCCGTGTTGTTCTCTTTGTTGCAAGGGCCTCGTTTCGCCTTTTTCACTCCTTCATACGCTGCTGTTCGCCACCTGGAACGTTATTCGGCAATGAGCTCCCATTCGTTTTTTTCAATATTGACTTCCCTCATGCCCCTTTTTGCAAAAGTCAATAAGGGTATGATTTAATCTACTATTTAAATGTTCTATGCCGACCCCACTCACCTCCAATGCCACTCTCACTCGCACGATTCTATTAATAGTGTTACTATAAGACTATATGAACGCAGGTGGTTCAGCCCACGAGCAATAAATATTTAATTACTAGCAAAAAAAGAACTAAATGCATACATGGTATTACATATAACATAAACAACTACGTATACAGTATATTACTGATTGCTATATACTCTGGCTGGTTAGTGCTGGCGCAATAAGAATCAACCTAGAATTGGGCATCTTGTAATTTTCTAAATTCTAGGATATTCTATGAATATAAAATACATTCTTAGGGATGGTTTGATAACACGCGAATAGGGCGTTTTTGCGGCCAAGCTATAGGGTGATATTACGGCCAAGCTATCAGATGTCTGTTAGGCCCATTTATTAGAATTGTGCATCTTGTAAGCAATTAACCTATCTGCCAGAATAAAAACAGCACCTACAGGGCTTCCAGCTGTAACGATTTGCAGTTGGAAGTAAAAGCATAGGCAGGGTAGGGACCATGATTAGAGGTTGCCACTAATCGATATGAGGCGAGAGGCTAAGATGGAAGTCTCTGGCCGATGAGTCTGTCTACGCAGCCCTGAGAAAGCTGCTCCTAGGCAACCTTTTCGTCCCAGCTACTTCACCAAATTTAGTTGCGGGGTTTTAAACCCACTGTTGAAACCCTATTTAAAGGGCGTCCGACGCTATACGGGATAGGTGGGGGAAAGTATTGGGATGTAAATTTACCATCCCGTTTTCCTAGGAGAGTCGACCGTGTGCACTGTGTGTACGCACAATGTCGAACCAACCGGATGTCCTTAGTTTTCGGCGGCCTCCAGCAGAAACCCGATGGAGCAGACTCGGGTGGGGGCTGTTTGGGGCAAAGGGACGTCTCCAACGTGACGCTTCGCGGCCCGATAATCGGGCTTGCGGGGGGTGCTTTGGGGGAGGGCGTAAAGAGCTTTAGCTCGACGGCCCGCTGATGTCATTTCCTAATGTGATATTTCAGTAACCGATTTTCCAAATAATGTTAATAATAATAATAATAAAGTTTATTTGAAAAACAGGCTTCATCCCCAAAAGCTCGAAGCGCGGTACAAAGTCAACCATATTAAAAAGAGAAATAAAAACAATCTAAAATTTACCACATTTAAAAACAGACGCAACGATATAAAGCTACATATGGAAGAATGCTGCGGTTAGCGTGTGCAAGATATCTGTGTCAGAGAAAGGACAAGAGCTGTGCACCTGAAATGTATTGAACTCGAAGGGTGTTTGAATATGATATTCTCATGACTGTCCGTGCTCTACCCATTCATACGTAACTTTGAAATGCTGTTCCCACGTCTTGATAAAGCTGTCTATTCACAACATTCACAGGCTATGGCAATACAGGTTCATCTCTTAACCTTAGTAATAAAATGGATGTTGGCTACAAATCAAAGATAAGTTTTCAATTTTTAAGCACTCAAATTTATTTATTTTTGGTTATTAAGATTCAAATAGAGAAATAGTTATTAATTTAATTGTCATCTATAGCAAACAAAATCTATTGAAAAGATCTCCTAAAACTACAGTATTAATTCTCTTTTTCGATCTTACGATAAACGTAGAGTTGGGTGGAATATGTTTTGTATAAATGACTAGCGCGTGTAGCCATGCTTCTCTACGGGTCCGATGCTGTCATGTGACGGATCGTAACACGTGGTCTTAAAACGTTTGAAAGAAGTAATATAAAATCAATAAACGTTTGGCATCACAAAACAAATAATTGTTCTATACAAAGATTCAGTTACATTGCCTACAAAAATTAGCTTATGTCTCTGTGTGCATGAATTTTAAAACACATCAAAAGTGCCGTTAGTGCTGGGTGAAGGTATCATCTGATCACCAATTGCATGCTATGTAAATGTGCTCAGTTAAACTAAATTGCGTAGGAAATCGAGAAGCTCTTTGAATTTTTTTACAATGAAATTGTTCCCAAATGAAAAGAAAGACTCGCTCTTCCATTCGTTGGCCTTTTTTTCTACCTTCTCAACGTTTTGTTTTAAACCTCTCACTATTAACTCAGATGACGCACTTCTTTCTTGTTCTTTCCTCTCGAGCTCCTGTATTTGTGCATTGAGCTGGGAATTGTAGGTTTTAAGGTCTTTGTTTCGCCGAGCACGAAGATCCGCCAGTAATTTTTCCTCATTTTCCCTGATGCTTTTGTACTGCATGGCTTCCCGGGCAGCAATTATTTGATCGTCCACGAGCTTTACAATCTCCCGGCTGCTTAGAATTATATTTTGTAGGACTCCCGTGCATTTGTCCTGCTCTTTGACCTTTGTTAACAACGTGTCTGCCCTAGACTTAAGCGTCTCTAAGAGAGTCATCTGCTTTTCTGGTTCCCTTAGCTGGATTCTTCCAAGCTGTTGTAATATTAAGCTCGTTTCCATAACAGTTTCCTCATTAATAACCGGGACTTTAGATTCAACTAGCATCCATTCCCGCTCAAGCTGAGCCATTTTGAAATTTGTATCGGTGTACCTCAGCCCAAGGACGCTCACTTTGTCCACCATTCTTATTAGATTATCCACCTGTTCTTTCATCTTATCCAAATCGACTATTTTATTGTTAAACAATATCACTCTACCACGGACCTCGTCGACCAAAGTTTTAATGGGCCCACTCTGTCCACTGATCCAGTCCAAAAACGAAGCATTTTCATGTTCCTCAGGTTTATAGAGATCTCCGTGTGTTACGACAATGATACAGTACTGTCTTACAAACTCTTCACCAAAAATGTGCTTCAGTATTTTGATGGTTCTCTCGTCTTCCTTCGTATAGCGTTGTCCGAATTTGAAAACCAATAAAAACGCATGGTAGCCTTGAGGGCTCACGGCTATCGCTTGGTTCATGGAATCCATGATTTGAACCAAACCGTCCTCCTCACTCAAGTCAGTGTCTCCAACGCCTGGACTGTCCACGACCTTAATTGTTCTACCATTGTGGTCCGTGTACTCAAACTGTATCCATTTAGTCACTGATGTGAAACTGGATGTAGCCTTAAAAGCATTTCTACTTAGTATCGTGTTTCCAGTCGAGCTTTTTCCATATCCAGTGCTACCAATAAGGAGCAGATCGAGTTCACATGTCCTGTCTGCCGTCTTGGCAAGTGAAATCCTTGAAAAAAGATAAAACGCTACCACAAAAGTAGCTCTTAATATAGCAAATCTTTCCATCCTGCGTCTGAAAAAAGACACATGTAGAATACATTAGCCTAATAGTGTGTTCTAGCAATTGTTTGCATGTTTTTGAAAGGAAAAACTGTAAAATTTTCAAGGAGCACTTTTTTTATGATTTAATCAATGTTTCTTGTGAAGAATTTAAAAATGAAACAACAAAATCTCGATTTTTTTTTCCATGACTGTCAAAAGTATACGGTCACGTATTTTTTTTCTTCAGGTATGATGAATACACCTGAACTGCTAATATTTCTTTCTTACGGCACATTTTTCATAATGTTTAATTGAAGGTGTTATGGGAATCGCACTGATGACCCATGTCGGTAACACAATTTAAACGGTCATTGCCATCATAAGGTTAAATAACAACATAACTTACCTAAACACTAACACAAGGTCATAAAAACATGCTGCTCAGAATGTAACGACTACAAAATGCATGCAGTTAATATTCTGCACCTCCATAGAAACATGCCCTACATTCTGTCCGGTTGTGATTTCGAAACTAACGACATGGCCTTCTAGGTAGGCCATTGATTATTTTAACTCTGATGACAGACCATTTCCCTGTTTCGCGGTCCTGTGCTCACCTCTCCAGGTTGGTTCCAGGTGTGTGAATGGAAAATTCTTGTAGACGGCCTATGCCCAAGATGGGGTAAAGGGCATAAGCGAAGTAAGTGATAAGTGAAAGACCCCCCCCCCTTTCCAACCCTCCTTTGTTCAATTGTAAGACCTTATCTTGTCTCATTGCTTGTCTGAAACAGAAAAAAAATAATTAAAATTCATTTCTTTTTTATGTATTGTAATATAAATGTCTCGTTAGAATCCATAACCCTTTTAAAAATCCTTTAGGTCAACTTTACTTTTCTTCGTGGGTGGGTGGCTGGCAAAATCTTAGGATGTCTAAAGGATCAACTTTCCTTCGAACAGTCAAGCTGAAACTTGGCACATAAACTCGTTGCCGATGAAAACACATTCTGTCAAATTTTCAGCCCCACACCCCAAATGTTTTGCAATGGGGAATATGAAGGAACTGAAATTCTTTATTAAAAAATATAACGCACGTGCGTTATGCTTTCTTCTAATTTTCTGAAACAGTTGGTGAAATGAATGTGCGGCCCAAAAGTGGGTGGGTCATTAGAATATTAATATAGTACAGGGGCTTCAAAAACAAATGTGCAGCTATCAGCTTTAAGTGGGGGAGCACTAATTGGGATTCTTATAAAGGGCGTTATTTGTATGATTGTTTATCATATATTTAGCCCCCCCCCCCCCCAATGCTCGAAGAATATTAATATAGTAAAGGGGCTTCAAAAACAAATGTGCAGCTAATAGCTTTAAGTGGGGGAGCACTAATTGGGATTCTTATTAAGGGCGTTATTTGTATGATTGTTTATCATATATTTAGCCCCCCCCCCCCCAATGCTCGATATTACATTTTATAAAGGATTTATACCAAAAAAACTTTTTTCTAGGGTTTGTTCAATTTTGTACTGCATTTAAGTCATGCACCACTTGATGATGTTTTACTGGTGTTTTATTCATGTTTTTGTAAGCGTTACTTCTAATAATAACAATAAGCTAAAATCGAAAATATCGTTCTATTTTGATCAATTGAGATGTCAGTTTTGTTTTAATTTTTTACATTTCATTTTAACTTAAAAAAGAAAACAAAAGTAACACTTAAAACTTGAAATAATTCAATATAATGTGCATGGTCTTTTGGTCATACTTAGTCATTAAAGATACATTTCAGTCTGGTTTACATATATAATCCCCTCCCCCTTTAACTTCATCCTTACCAGAAGTTGGTTCTTAATTTAGTCTGAGTCTGCTGTATTCAGCTGGATCAATCCCAATTACATAACGTTTCACAAAATTAACCAACAGTGACAGCACGTAATTGGCGGCCTCAATCGCATTGCTTATCAGCCCACCACGTCCGTGCTTCTGCAACTCATTTCCTTGTTGATGTCTCCGAAAAAAAGTCTATTCGCTGTTGAATGATTTCATCGATTTCATGATTTCACCCCATTCAGTACGCCTGTCCTCATATATTGTTTCTTTATAGTTATCAATAGTTCAGATAAGATGGTTTTAAGGCCATGAAATAGACTTAACTGTGACTCTGGTTTATGTGACCGAATATCGTTTAGCTGTGAATTACGAGATCAATCCCTTTCTTAACTTCCAACTCGATGACAGAGAGTTTGGCTTACACTAAATATTTTTGACGCTGAAATCTACCCTGATTAAAGTGGTCGACAGTATACCTTGAATTCGTGCCACTTATCTTGTCAACAATATTTATCAATTGCTCAACTTGCACCTTCCTCTTTGACTCATCTTTTTGTTTTTTTTATTATCAAACAAAACAACACGACCACCTAATTTCTCCTTAATTTCCTTAAGAATACCGTTTTGCGTGCTTATCCAATTTGAGAATGATTCAAAGTTATTCCCTTCAGGGTCATACAAGTCTCCGAATGTTACTACAAGGACCCCATACCTTGTCAAGTATCCTTCACCAAAACATTTGTTCAAAGCTTCAGAGGTTAGTTCATCTTCCTTTGTAAGTCATTAACCATACCGAAAGACAAAAAGAAATGCGTGGTAGCCTTGAGGAATATCATGCATGGCCTTACTCATATAATCAAAGTATACTGGTAAGTACTCTGTCAGACTGAGGCGACTGTCTATAAAACCAGGACTATCAACAACTGTAAGTTTTCTACCATAGTGATTTGAATCAACGCCTTTGTTCTCTTTTGTAAGAGAATACACGCCTGATGATGTCTCCAACAACCTTTCACCAAGAATTGTATTTCCGGTTGCACTTTTGCCACTTCCAGTTTTTCCAACGAGCAGAAATTTGAGATTTGTTTTTCTTTTATCCATTAAAACTGGTTGGGTCTTAACAAGTAAACACAGGACGATCCAAAATAGCGAAATATTTTCTTTATGCATTTCGTTTTCCGTTTTCTGAAATTATCATTAATTATATAAGTCACGTTTAGAGTTTAAATTAAGTAGGAGTAATGTTTATATAATATATATATATATATATATATATATATATATATATATAAATTGCAAGATATGGACAACTAGTATACAAAGAAAAGCGATACCAAGGCTAGTGATATTAATAATAATCAATTCAAATCTATTATTAAGTTGATGTAAAAATACTAAATAAGATATACCGATATACAAATAAAATTTTAGTTTACAGCATAGCAAGTGAAAGTATAATGCTAGAGGGATACAAATATTAATCCACATACGCACTGTAATATGGTAAAAAAAATCGTGTAAGTTTGTAGGGCTTCTATAAGGCTGTTACGTTTCATAAGTCTGTCTCACAGTCAACCATTGTATTCTATACTGAGAGAGTCAGAACACTCCAGAACAGAAGGTCTGGAAATTTATTCGCCCTATATATTTCTACTTATCTTGAAGTTACTAATACAATGGTCTGTCATACAAAATATGTCCTCCATTACAATAGCACTACCTTATTTTTGTTATAAAATTTAGTGGAATCCACATTGCAACTTTATTTTATTTCGAAGCCATAATTACTTTTAAATACAGCCATACGAAGGTTATCTGTTCATGATTTTAGTTGCTCAGTTGTAGGGAGGTGGAATCATCTAAACAAGCAATTCACTTATGCTTCTGTCTCAAATGAATATGATAAGGGTCTGGTTTGAGAATAGATTATACGCAATTTGGTTTACGATGAGGAAGAAATGTTTCTTTGCAGATAATTTTCAGGGCTGTTGAGCAATTTCTTATTATTATATAGTTTCATGATGGGGCTGGACAATAATTGCAGAAATTATTAATTGGTGTGGTGTAGTGATTCGAATTTTAATAACCAATGATCGTATATTGAAAACATTATATAAAATCAAATAATTTAAGACAACAAAATTGTTACATCAAAAATAATAATTTTAGTCAAAAGACAACAAATGAAGCCCTGCGATCAAGTTGTGAGAATAAAATAGTAGAACAATATTTTTTTTGGTGGAAGCTTGAATTAAAAGACAGGATGGTAAGATAAGAACCATATTTCTAAAAAGTCTCCAAGAAATTAAAGCATATTTCATAAGTTCTACACCAACGACGGGACATAACACTCATGCTTTATCAATGTTATCTTTAACAAAATAAATCATTTTATTAAACCATACGCCTAGTTATTGACAATGTGTAAATTACATTTTTAAATCAGGATTTGAACTAATATCCAACCAAACGCTGCAAAAGAGTTTTTATAAGGTCCCACGACGACGCATGCTTTATTTTCGTATATTCATTATTAAGTTCATCCAACTCGTTTTTGAATGTTTCTACCAAGTATTCCAGCTCGTCTTGCTTGTTTTCAACTTCCCTTTTCAGATCTTGTATCTGCTGATCCATTTTAGCAACGAGCTTGTCATTTTTGTTCTTAAGTTCACGTTCTCTTACAGCCTTCAATTCCTCCATCGTCTTTCTGTGTTCATCGCTTGCAGCTTTTATCTTGATGGCTTTTTTGACGTCACGCATTTGATCTTCAACTGTTTTAACGATGTTCTTACAATTTCCAATCACTTGTGTCAGGGCTCCAGTGCACTTATCTTGTGCCTCGACGCTTTTCAGCAGCGTGTACGCCCTGGTTTTGAGGGATTCTAAACTTTCCAACTGCTTCTCTAGGCTCATTAGCAGAATTTTTTGAAGCTGTTGTATGATCAAACTGGCTTCCCTGGTGCTCTCTTCCTGTATGAGGGGAAGTTTGGTTTCCACCAAGATGGTGTCGCGTTGATGTTTGGCCTTTAAGAATTTCTCACCGGTGTACCTCTGTCCGTGAAATTTAAGTTGATCAATCATTTCAATCAGCTGGTCGACCTGTTCAGTTCTGTTGACCTCGTCTTTGCATTTGTTGTTAAAAAGTAGTACTCTTCCCTGGCATTCGTCTGTCAAATTTTTCAGCGGACCTTCTTGTGTATTGATCCACTCAGAGAACAGTTCGATTCCAGTTTCTTCCGGGTCATAAATGTCTCCGTAGGTTACAACCAAAATACAAAAGTTCTTCACGAAGTCCTCTCCGAAAATGTGTTTCAAGACTTTGATGGTCTGCACGTCTTCCTCAGTGAAGCGTCCGCCGTAGCGGACCACCAGAAGGAACGCATGGTAACCATCAGGATTAGCAGCCACTGCATAGTCAATGGCATCGATGAAAGTAAGGATAGCTTCCTCCTTGCTGAGGTCAGTGTCTCCAATACCAGGGCTATCCACGACCTTGATAATTCGACCGTCGTGATCAGTATAATCGAAATCGACATCTTTTGTCATTGATGTGGAATTTGGGGAGGTCTGAAAACTCTTTTTACCCAGAATTGTGTTTCCAGTGGCACTTTTGCCATTTCCGGTTTTGCCAATAAGAAGCAGGTCCAGATCTTGTTCTCCTCGTTCCATTTTAATGTGATGTATCATTGAAAGAATGCATACAGTTATGAGGAAGATGTTAATCTCCATTATAGTTTTATTTATCTAAATAGAGAAAATAAACAATAAAAAAATTAGATCATTGTATTTACCCCAAAAAAATTTTATTAAAAGTGAAAACTACATCATTAAGGCAAAAGTAGGAGCAAGAAATCAGTAAAAGATTTGAATTTTTTAAAAATATAACCCATAGATCGATAAATTATTGATGTATTGGCAGGATTGATGAACTGATAGATCAATAGATGAATGCGTGATCCTTGAAAGAAACAAAATATTTACTTCTTTAGTTCTTTTGCTAGATGTATTGATATAAGCTTACTAATGAAGTAGCCCGATCACGACAAACAACTAAAATGTGACCAAGAATGGTGTAAATATTGGTAAATAACACAGTACAAATACTATGTGCTGGGAGACAGAACGTTTAATCACTCTCCATTACATCACTGGACTTCCGTTCTTAACATGTATAATAATATAGGTAAAAACGTGGATTACATGGAATGCTAGAAATAATTTATAGCTTATGTTAAATATATATATCTAAATATATATTTAAACCCATCTCCAATTGAAAAACAGTTGTTTTTTTTCAAATTCAATAAACTCCACATAGTGACTCGAATACGTTACATTTTCTTGTTAAAGCATTGTTTCAATATATAAATAAAATAAAAAACTAGTCTTCCAGTGTTATATATTCATTCGACATGCACTGGGCTTTACCAAAAAAAAAATTACTTGTCATTGCTGAAGAAAACTGGTCAATGATTTGACGTCACATGCAGTTTCTTCTCCACGCAACGCCTTTTTTTTCTTATTTGAGGGCCCATTCTGGCTCCTGGTTGGAATTCAGAGTTTGCCTTCTCTTACATGTTGGGATTTCGGCTTTGGTGGGGATTGAACTCCAGGCCACCAACTTTTTAGATCGAGTCATTTAGACCACTCGGTCACCCAGCTTTATCAAAACGATCACAACTTCGCTCTTGCATCATGGCGGCTATCAATAATTAAAAATAAAAAAAAAGATTTATCGTGCTGAAGGACTACTCTATAATATAAGCTTACCATATTTTCTAGATGCCAAATAAGACACAAAGGCTCACATCATCCAGAACCATAGCAGTGGGGTGGGGGTGCTGTGCTTGTTTGACACAATCCCCCCCTCCAAAACTCGTACGTACAAGAATGTTTTAGCACCCATCCCCATAAAAAAGACCCACAAAAAATCAAATAATTTAATAGATAAATGTTACTGCAATAAATAATAAAAATGTGTTTTGGATTTATTCCGCCGACAGTTTTGCCAGCCCGGCGGTCCCCATAATATTCGCAGCAACACTCTGGGTGCCATGTTGTCCTCGGGCAAAGCCATGAGAATAGAGCAAAGAGGGCTGTCACAGTGGGCACCAAAATCTTCCATGGATAGGATCTTAATGATGAATTAAAATATCAAATCCCACTTTAGAAAGGCGGGGGGGGGGGGCGCCAAAAATCGTATTTTTTACTGATCCGCCCTGGGAGCAGTTTTTCTATATATTAAGTGGCACTATTTTCCGGCTTCGCTCTAGGTTCAGCATTTCCTCCGCAGCGAACAAACAATAGTAAAAACAAAATAAAATTAAAATAGCACTTAATTGAATAGAAGTATCCAAGAGTGCGGCATAAAAATGATGAAAACCTAAATTTGACATAAGCGCCAGAAATCGAAACATTATAGGAACTTCTGAACTAGCACAATGCATATACGATGGACGAAATATTATTGTAATACTGGTTCTACTGAGAACTACTGAAGCGATATCCAGCTAGTTCATTTGTGAAAAGAAATGGCAACATTGTGACGGTAATTCCTACACAACATGGCGTGATATTTTTACAGCATTGAAGATATAAATATGATATTTTTTGGACTGTCAGAAAGAGCTCAAACTATTCACTGCGCTTGCCTTTGCGAAGAAACAAGATAAGACAAACTGAAATAGGACAAACAAGTCATCGCTGCCAAAAGTGCGGACCAGCCGGACGACGAGAGGAAAGTACAGACGAATACGGACTCAAAAAATGGTACGGACAAGTTCCGAGACAACGGGGTCGAAAGTACAAACTGTCCGTACTAAATTCGGACGTGTGGTAACTCTACTATAACAGCTATAGAAATGACCATGGTCAGTATCATCTGAAGAGATACACGAATATTTAGATAGTAACCTTAAACCCCAATACTGAACATGAAACTGAAGAAATTAACGTCTGAAAAACTTAGGTCTCTTTTTGTACAACCCGTCCATTCGCAATGATAGAATACAAGGACAACACACTCGGCGAGTTATTGTTGAGCCCTACTCGGTAAATTAGCTTTAAAGTTGTTTTTCTTAAGGATATACATGAGCACCTACTTTCAAATATTATGCGTAAAGTACCATTGCCCCAAGATTTCAGGGAATGTAGTAGATGAATTTTATTTTGACAAAACATTAAAAGATACATTTTAATAGAATATGATGTAGAAAAAAAATATATTTCAAAGATACCAAATTGACTAAATTCCCAATAAAATGTATATAATGTCTTATAAAAAAATTATGTAAAACTTTTTGACAAGACATCTCTATGGCATAATTTATTTATAAGTCGCGGAGAAATTTAAACGATGTAATATAATCCAGTGCATTCCACAGGTCATTCCACAGGCCTCGACCAAGAGACTTTAACATGGAGAATGCAGAGTGGTCCTTAACACTTTTAAATTCTTCCACAAGATTTTCATATGAGAATTTTAAATTTTTGAACATTTGCTTGTAGGTGTCGTCTCCCTTTTCCGCAAATCCATTCTCCAGGATGTCTATTTGCTGCGTTAGTTTAGTGACCAACTCATGGTCCTGATCCTCTCGCGCTTTCTCTCTGCCTTCTTTCAGCTCATCAATGTCCCTCTTTGCCTTCTCCATGTTTTCTTGAATCTCCAGTGTTTCATTCACTGCATTCATGTGGGCAAGAACGTTCTGCACAATGTGCTGGGTATTTTCAATGATTGCCTTCAGGGCACCAGTACCTTTGTCTTGTTTCATGACACTCTGAGCTAATGCATCGGCTCTATACTTCAGTGCATCCAACTGCTTCAGTTGTTTCTTTGGTTCGTGTGATTGAAGATTACCAAGTTGTTGTAATATTAAGCTAGTCTCCCTCAAGCTTTCCTCCCGAATCATTGGTAGTTTTGATTCCACCATCATTCTTTCACGCTGGTCCAAAGCCATCTTAAAATGGTTGTCGGTATACCTCAGCCCCAGGACGCTGAGTCTATCCACCATGGTCAACAGCTGGTCAACCTGGGATTTTTTCTTGACCTCGTCTTTACATTTGTTATCAAATAATATCAACCTGCCACCGCATTCCTCTACTAAAGATTTCAAGGAGCCTGCTTGTGTCTTGACCCAATCAGAGAACAAAGCGATTCCAGTTTCTTCCGGGTCATAGGTGTCTCCATGTGTAACTACCAGAATACAAAACCTACTGAGTAAATCGTCGCCAAATATCGTCTTTATGAAATTAATAGTCTTTTTGTCTTCCTCGGTGAATCGAGAACCAAAACGAACAACCAATAGAAACGCGTGGTAACCCTCTGGGTTAAGGGCTATGGCAGTGTGGATGGCGTCGATGAATAATTTCAATCCCTCTTCCTGGCTAAGATCGGTATCGAATATGCCCGGGCTATCTACGACTTTGATGGTTCGATTGTTGTACTCGGAGTAATCAAACTGAGCAGTCTTCGTCACAGAATTAGAATCTGGTGAAGTGTCAAAACTTTTCTTGCCCAGAATAGTATTCCCGGTGGCGCTTTTGCCGTTTCCAGTTTTACCAATGATAACGAGGTCAAGGTCATTTTTTCTTTCATCCATGAGTACGTGCCTAGCTGTTATAAGGACGAAAAAGATGGCAGCAATGCTATTTTTCTCCATTTTAGCCCTGCTCCTCAAATGATGCCTGAGAGTTCTAGACACAAAGAACAAAAAAATGTTAACCACCCGTTGTACAGTGATCATAATGTATCATAAGTTAACACACACAAGCAATAAGACTAAGTTGCAGAAATTGTAAAACAAAATAAAGCTCGATAGAATAAATTATCAGTATATATATATATATACAGAGAGAGAGAGAGAGAGAACTCGTGCATTCTCGTTTCGGTATTTTATTCACAGATCTTCGAAATTTGTAAAAATCCTAAAAAATCCTGCAGAAGTATTTATGTTTAATTTCTCAAAGTAATTTATAACTTTTCATGCTTTTATTTCTAAAATCGATAAGAAATTTCTTTTTAAAATGAAAATTGTATTCTTAATTGACGCATAACCCCACAGCCTCGATAACCAAAGTTGAAGCATCAGACAAAGATACGTGAGTCATTAAATTTACAGTTCCATTCTTTACTTGGTTTTACCTCACTGTGAGTGCAAAAGATAACGGCATCAAACACATTAGTAAACTATAAGGGTAACATTTGTACACCATGTTGTGTAGTGTAGCAGATAGCGTGTAGGTGATACAATACTCTATTTGTAAGTCATAATGTTGTTTTTTGTTGTTGTTTTTTCTTCTACGTCAACTTTTTTAAGGGTAATTTATTAAGCTAACTTTTATATGGAATTAAAGTGCATTGGGGGCAACCTTTGGGTCATATTCAGAGTTTATAGTCTAGAAATAAGAATTTAGTTGCAGTTTTGGTACTTATACCAAACATTCACTGATCCGTGACAGTTTCTGGAACGTAACTGTATATGGCAAAGAGCATTCACTGAATGGCTGGGTTTTTTTTTCATTAGCGAAATCATTTAATGTACCGTAGATTTGTTGTGTACAAATTGGTTTATTTATGTGCTGAAAATGTAAAATTCAATCAAAAGACATTTCCTTTTGTTTTGAACAATAAAACAATATTATGCATATATATATATGAAAGTATGACCATGTGTTACTCAAGTAATAAAGGAAGACATTATGTGCTCCTAATTTCCTGCTAATGCGAAGTCTCAACATCTAGTTATCCCCCTTTTTACTTATGTAGTTAAATCGGATTTTGAAATTTCATATTCTCAAAACAAAACACAAAATACAAAAAGACAAAAAACCTTTTTTTTTTTTTTTTGCCACCCCCTTCAAAATTATATTTTGCAAATAGTAAAGCTAAATTTCCATACTTTATAGCAGATCTGTATAGAGACATTGAAGTTATAATATCTTTGGAATATGAGACATTTATTTTTTTTATATATTATAAAAGATGCATGTCTATTTTTTTTCCACACCCATTAACAAATAAGAAAACATAACTTCCTAAAATGGCTTCTAATTTAAAATAAAATATGAATGTCAGTTTAAACATTTGTAGCCGTAACGTATTTGATTAAATCAATAAAAAAATGTACACAACCTTCTGGCTCGCTCCGGAACTAAGTGTAAAATACACAATGCCTGTTTCTGAAGATAATAAAAGTTGTTGTTTTTTCTAAGTTATTATACATGCAAATATGTAAATATAAGCAAATATATTTTATTTTTATCATATTTCAATTGAATTGATTTGAAAAACCCATGTCATATTTTTGAAAGACATCTAGGGTATATTTATTATAATTTAATTTTTTGTTTAAGTTATATAAATGAACCTAAGGACATTTGGACGAATAAACAAGGACACAAGAGAGCTAAGGGCATATTGTAAGGTCAGTGGAGTGTGGCGTTTCGCGGTCTGTGCGTTGCATTTCGTTTCCTTTGTGCCGGCGGCCCACCCAACACAACCGAAAACGAAAACACCAAATAAAATGAAGGCCATTACATTACACACACTTCCAAATGAAGAAGATAAGACGAATCTAGACGTTTAAACAAATTGCAGTCATCAATATTTTACAAAACAGCACAATATGAGTTCAAAAAAGCGTAAATGTTTTGCGAATATTCTAATCTTATCGATACTGGCCGGGACTACAGCAGATAGAGATACCGAAGTAAATGTATCCATGGTATGATAATGCAGACTGAAAGACAGCCAGTTGAATCGATTCATGATATAACAGTATTGAATTTATATATATATATATATATATATGGAGATGTAATATATAATAAAACAGTATTGAATTTATATATATATATATATATATATATATATATATATATATATATATATGGAGATGTAATATATAATAAAACAGTATTGAATTTATATATATATATATATATATATATATATATATATATATATATNAGAGAGAGAGAGAGAGAGAGAGAGAGAGAGAGAGAGAGAGAGAGACATATATAGAGATATAATATAAAATTGTGTATTCGTACCTTTGAAAAAGGTCCAACTCAAACGTTCATGTGCATATCTTGATTTGAAAATACACCTGTAAGACAAAGTATGTGGACGAACAGTTCAGCTTCTTCTTACACACCTGTTCTGCTGCTGTAGAGACTGCTGCGCTAACGCTGAACTGAAACTTAACATTTGAACGAACTCGGAGTGGAGATTTCTAGTTTCCAGGTAGCGTTTTCGCCAGAAGGCTAGCAACCCCCCAGCGATATGACTGTCTCGCTAAACCGATGCGTGCTATATATAAACACCGACCGTGCGAACTTAAACTAATTTCTCACGAGTCATGGAGAGAGAATCCTTGAAGACAAAGTTTTTGCGATTTTTTAGCCCCCGACTTTTGTTTTTAAAGGTCTCAGACGTCTAACCCCATGTGTCTGTTGTGTTTAACTGTAAAAATTATATATTCAGCAGCAAAGTATTTGACTATCTCGTTAAGTAGCTTAAAATAGGTAAGGGGGGGGGGGGTGGGGGGAGGGGGGGTGGGGAGAAACCCGTCCTCGTCTTTTGTTGTTGTTGTGGGAAAGAGGAAGTAAAAACACTCTACATCGAGGTCGTTTATAGACTTGGGTACTGTATAGTACGCTATGTGGAACCAGTGGCGTGTTAAACCTGATGTTAGTGTGGCGTGCGTCCGTTTACAAGCTGGGTTAAGGTGATCGCACAACGGTTCAACATTTGGTTGTATTAAATGGCCTTTAAAAGAATGATACTCATTTGTAGATGGTTAAGTGCGGGGGCGAAATAAATATAAATATTTTATTAACATTTAGAACTTTAAATGGGCATGGACTGAAATAAAAAATAAGGTACATTTTAATTTGTTTTTTTAATTTAATATATATATATATATATATATATATATCCCAACTCAATTAATATTCGTGAAACCGGAGTGCCTGCCATTGTACTGAGTTCTCACCATTGTACGGAGTGCCTCCCATTGAATTGAGTGCCTGTCATTGTTCTGCGTGCATGTGATTGTACTGAGTGCCTGTCGTTGTACAGTGTGTCTGCCCTTGTACTGAATGCCTGCTATTGTACTGAGTGCCTGTCATTGTATAGAGTATCTCCCATTTTACGGAATGCCTGCCATGGTACGTGCACCCTGCCGTTGTACAGAGTGCCTGTCGTTGTACGCAGTGCCTGCCATTGTATGGAATGCATGTCACTGTACAGAATGTCATTGCACGGAGTGCCTGCCATTGTATGGAGGATTGCCTGCTATTGATCTAAGGTTGTGTTTAAAAAAAAAGTGCCTTTTATTTTCAAATACAAAATTAAAATCCATAGATTTAAATTGGCCTCTCCGTCAACGTATTAATTTTGCTTTAAATTAATCAAAACTGAAAGCCACTGAAACTGGACGCAATCAATACTGAAAGCCACTGAAACTGGACGCAATCAATACTGAAAGCCACTGAAACTGGAAGCAATCAATACTGAAAGCCACTGAAACTGGAAGCAATCAAAACTGAAAGCCACTGAAACTGGAAGCAATTAAAACTGAAAGCCACTGAAACTGGACGCAATCAATACTGAAAGCCACTGAAACTGGAAGCAATCAATACTGAAAGCCACTGAAACTGGAAGCAATCAAGCATGCCCCAAATCGAGTCAAGTTATACAAACTATTGTTTTTGTTTGTTTTGTTTGTTGTTTTTTTAATTTTAAAAATGTTTCTCCACCAGTCCTCCATGGAGTCTATGATAACGCTTTGAGAACACCGCTACGTGGCTTTGGTGAACACCTGCCGCACCAAATCAAACGCTTAAATCAAAATTTTAATTTAGCTTCTAAACGTAATGGACAAGGCGTCCTCAAAACTTTCGGGTTAGGGCTTAGTGAAGTATAAAACCCTCCCCCTTCCCCCCCCCCCCACCCGCACCCTTACTTTACGTTGTTTCAGCTTGTCAAAAGAATGTATTGGTGTGCTAATGGGATTGTATTTTTTTTAGGTTCCATGAATTTTCTTATTTTTACTCGCTGAAAATTGTAAGTGTATTTCTGATTTTGGAATGCATATGTATATTTTTTGTATGTGTATGTTTGTTGTGTGTGTATGTTTTGCATTTCTGTTGTGTGTATATGTTTTTGTGTGTGTTTGTTGGCTGTATGTGTGTATACGTTTTTGTATGTCTGTTGTGTGCATATGTTCTTGTATATGTATGTCTGTTTTGGTACCGTTATATTGAGTGGCGCAAGGAAGGGGCGGAGGGTTTGGTCCGCCCCCGGTGGCACTTGTTTCTTCTTACTGGGGGGTGGTATTATCGGCTAAAAGTAGAGCTATTATCATAGAAACGACGAAGGTGGAATTTCTCTTTACCCCACCCTAGTGACGATAGCTCTATCTACGCCGCTGATGAGATTGGAAAATCTAGTCCTCCAAACAATAATATTTCTTCTATCAAACCTTTCGTGATGTGTGTGTAATTTATCTTAAAAAATTTGTTTTTTAAAAAAATGATTGACTTGGATATCACGTGTGTAGTGAGTTTAGATAAAACAATTGTCTTACTGTTCAAGCGAAATTTTAAGTTCTCACCAATGAATTTTGTAGAACCGATTTTTTTTTTTATAGTTAGAAGCAAGTCACAGGATCTAATGATGCATTCAGATTTCTCTCCTATGATGCAACAGTCGACTACCGAGTGTCAAACAGTGAGACAGAAATTTCTTGAACTTATAGACAGGGGACGAATTCTCGGTCTCTCCGATGAAGAAATCTGCAACAGTTTTGAGAACGCGGGAAAGTCGAAATCGCCAAGTGAACAGCATCCGGGAGTTAGCAGACGATACCGCCTCAAAGTAAAACAAAAGCTTTTCAGTATTAAGACGTTGACTTGTGTCATCGTTGGTTTTCTTGCCTGTAGAGTGTACAGGGCGACTCAGGGGAAATCGCTAACGCAATTGATCTACGGGAGTAGGTGCATTTATCCCGCCAACATTCTCTTAGCGATGGTCGGGCCGTTGAATTCTTGTGACAACTGCAAGGATCTAACCGATGTGCCAACTTATCTCGGTGAAATAACCGTAAAAGAGTTATTTGCTAGATACGCCGTCACGGATGTCCCGGTGATCATGAGGGGCGCCGCGAAAAACTGGAGCGCCCTGACCACTTTTAGGTACGTTGTTAAGATCATCGTCCTCGGTGGCGCAAAACCTTAGCTGATGTAAGTCCTTGTCTAAATCGTCAATCTGTCTTAAACTTGTTTGGCCGGTGAGCGGCCTGTCCCTAGGTTTATGCCTGTAGTTCACTCTTGCTGCTCTACAGTCCAACATCCTCTCAAGAAGTCCTGCCTAGATCAGTCTGTCATTTTTTTTTTAAAGCAAAAGTCCATCTTTAAATGTCCGTCCGTTTTTTTTTAGTACATAATTTAGCCTCCGAGCTTGGCCCATTTTACGGGACAGGGTCGTAAGCCTCTGCACAACTGTCTGGGAAAGCCTCTTGCAACTCTCGTGGGAGCTGTCTTTGTTTTGTGTCTGGCCCCTACCCCTCTGCAACCATCGCTTTTTCATATCAGTGCAAAACAAATAAAACATGACATCAAAACACAATACTAAAAATAGGCTGACGAAAAAAAGCACAGATTTTGTAAATTTGTTCAGCCTTTGTTTTCATTTTAGGCCCCCTAGTGTGTAAGTACATATATATCTCTGTATCCCGTTTTTACATAGTACATATATTACTTTGTAAATCTAGCTATCAGTATCTCAAACAACTCTACGAAGGAAGGAACAGCCCCCTGCTTAACGATATAGCAGACTGTCAGTTTCACAAGTACTCGGATTTCCAATCCCTTCCTGACCTATTAAATATGTCCAGTGAGAGGGCCGCTTTCAAGGATGGCGAAAGCTGGTGGTACACCGGATGGTAAGCGTAGTGAATATATGATACAGCTTGACAACAGCTACAACAGGTGCACTTTAATTTTTAAAAAATATACATACATACATTTGAATGAGTTCTTTATTTTTAAAATCCTTTTTATCAACTTCGCTTTTGTTTATGGGCTGGCTGGCGAAATCTTCGGACGGCTTAGTGACCCACTTCCCGTCAACCAATCGAGCGGAAACTGTTCAAATAGACACGTTGCCGATGACACCCGCATTCTATCAAATTTTCAGAACCATCTCCACCCCCCCCCAACCCGAAAAGCAGTTTTACCTCTTTTTTTCAAGGAAGGAAATGCGATGCTTCTGGTTTTACGAAATAATATTCCGGATAACTACGCCAAATCAGAATCTTTTTTTGTAATAAATAATTGGCAATTGCGTTTGGTTCGTTGTGCTTGCTTTTGTTTTTCTGAAGTATTTGGCTGCGAACCTTGGAGAAAGGGGGCAGTAATTGGGATTTGTATAAAGTGCATTACTTGTATGCTTGTTTTTGGTCAAATGTCCAGCACCACCCCCTATTGCTCTATTGTATTTTATAAAAGATGTATATGAAGTACCTTGTTTTATTTTAAGAGTTTTTTAAAATTGTCTTTAAAGTAAATCTTATTCAACTTTTAAAAGAAGTCGCAAGTGACGTAGGTAGCGTGCAATGAAATCCAAAGATGAACTATAAAATGTATGACCGATAATCTGACAAGGCCAGAGGCATTATCAGATGAAACAGTTCACCATTTTTTTTTTAACTCTCTCGATGAAACTGTTCACAGTTCTTCCTAAAGCTGACTCATCCCATTTTTTTTTAGGACCGTGTGTGACCCTTACGTGGACGCACAGCTGAGGAGACACTTTGAGATTCCCCGCTGCGTCAAGGCGCTCGACTCCCAGAAGCACATGCTTTGGGTATTCATCGGGTCGGCCGGTCAAGCTTCTCCAACACACGTGAGTAGTTTCAATCGACAGCTACGATGTACAATATTGTGAATAGTTTCAACTAAATGCTATGAACTACAATAGTGTGAATAGTTCCAACCAAATGTTTTGAACTACAATAGTGTGAATAGTTCCAACCAAATGTTTTGAACTAAAATAGTGTGAATAGTTGCAACCAAATGTAGTGAACTACAATAGTGTGAATAGTTTCAACCAAATGTTTTGAACATTATTTTGAGTACTTTATGAAAGAATGTTACCGTAGCTGTTATTGAAATGACCTATGTTGACAGCCTTTGAATCCACTAGTGTGAAATGACCACAAAATGATGGCATATCACAGAAAGAGAGTAACAAGTGCAAGACTTGAAGAATAGTGTGATATGCAGAATCACTCAATACCAGACCCGTCACGAGACTGTCGGCACCCACCCCCCCTCCCCCCCCCCCCCCCCCCCCCGTGCCCTTTTCAGTTTTTGGCCCCTTTATTCAAAGTTCATCGTTTTATTTTCGTTCGCAGTTTGTTTTCTTTTAAAATAAAAAAATCAACGTTAACATCATTCTAATTAAATTCCGTCTTTAAATGTGTCATCATTCCCAGCTGGACGCTGTCAAGTTACCGTCCTGGCAAGCTCAGATCGTCGGGAAGAAAACGTGGACGCTGATCCCGAGTCCCGAATGTGAAAGTGTCTGCGAGACTTTCTCAGTCACCTTAGAACCAGGGGACCTTCGTAAGGTTTTATTTGAATATTTTTTTTTAAAGGTTTACTTAATAAACGCGATTGTTTTAAAATATTAATCATAAAATGTAACTACATTTTTTTTTTTAAAACATCAGTCAAACAAAGCCATCAGAAAACAACATGTGATGGGATTCCGTAGATTGCACTACGTGTGTATGGGATGAAAGGGCTCGATTAATACCCAAGAGGGCTGATGGGGAGCCCTGGGCATTGTCACGCTTGCACGAAAAGAAAATTCAAAAGGTCTTGGTGGTATCAGTCTTCTGGTTGCGGCCGGAAGACTTAGTTAGAGTTAGTGGCGCAGGAAGAAGGGTGCGGAAGGGGCGGTCACTCTCGGATGGCGCTTTTTTTGTTTAGATGAAAGGCAGGGATCTTCGGCCAACTGCTGAGTTTGTTTTGTTTTTCATAGAAGTGGGGCGTCACAAATCTTGACACTCCCTTGGTGGCGCTAACCTCAGCTACGTCACTCCTATAGAGGACTTACATCATCATGTTGTCTTAACAGCTAGGACTGTTTTGTATGCCCTAAATAATCAAATTTTTTATCATTTAGTTGTGTCGATTGAGGATGATTCTTCCTCTCAATATTATCATAAAGCATGACCACTTGCTATATACTATGCCCAGGGCTGTGAAAAGGGGCCTCTACCCCTGGTGCCAAAATCGTCAATATATACTCACCTAAAATGGTTAAAGATCATTTATTGATGTTTAGGGGGGCATTTTTCATTTATTATCCAGTGCGCCAGCTTTCCTTTGCATGGTCATGACTTTGCTATGTCTATAGCAGGGGCACTTTGCATGGTCATGACTTTGCAATGTCTATAGCAGGGGCACTTTGCATGGTCATGACTTTGCAATGTCTATAGCAGGGGCACTTTGCATGGTCATGACTTTGCTATGTCTATAGCAGGGGCACTTTGCATGGTCATGACTTTGCTATGTCTATAGCAGGGGCACTTTGCATGGTCATGACTTTGCTATGTCTATAGCAGGGGCACCCCTCTCGATTTCAGACATATATCCAGCACGACTTCTCCCCCCAACCATTTTATGGAATTAAAACCTGATTTTATGGGACTCCTGCACCCCTAACACTACCCCCGGCACCCCAACTTGGTGTGGGCAAGCCTAGATTAAGAATCCCTGGTTTATAAATAATAACGGATTGTTTAAACGACGACAAAGGCCCTTAAAATTATTTCTAAATTTTTTTAATGATTTAAGTTTTAGAAAATGTATATAAACCACGGTCGGTTTTTACCATTACACTAACTTTGTGTAAGCTCTGTCTTGTAAATTTAGAATGAGTGTGAATAAATATATTATGTATTTAAAAAGCACAATTAGATAATGCAATTGTGAATAATAGCTATAACATCCTCCAGTTTTGCGCCATTTTTAGGTGCGAGTTCGAGAGGGTGTATCGAGTGTGTGTGATCTCATGTGGGTATGAACATTTTATATGTGTATGTATAAAGTATTTCTCTTACACCGTTCGAACAATCGTTTTTCAGTGATCATCAACACGGACGTCTGGTACCATTCAACGTACGTTTGGCCTGGTGACATCAGCATCTCTTTAGCCTCGGAGTTCGATCCTATGGCTAATTATTATGAGCACACACAGTGAGTGGCGGCAATGAACGGGTGGGGGTCAAGGTCGTTTCAATGAAAGAGACAGGCAAATTAAAACATTTTCAGACCTGGCTACCGAGTCAAATTGATTTCTTTTAGTACTTTAACCACACCCTCCCCTGAAATTTGTATAATATGTTAAAAGTAATTTTAAAAAAACAGGGTGGTCTGCTGGTCTTAGCTGAGTCAATCTCAAAGCTAGTTAACTTGTTTTGAAACACAAAATGATTCGTTCGATGATTTTTTTCTTTTAATTAATGGTGGAGTGGGGTTGGGGCTACTTTGTTCTGCCATCAAATCCATAACAGTCATGCCAGATTGGAGCTGAGTTGTTGTTTTCTTTAAGTCACTTTATTTTTGTTGTTGATTATATTTTAATATATAAAATTAAAAAATCTATAGATTTCAATTTGGCCTTTTATTGTATTTTAAAAATGGGGAGTTCAGTCTGACAATAAATTAGGTGGCTGCACAATCCCAATCTTTTGTTTTTTGGGATTTATAAAAAAAAAAATGGAATATCTCACATGAATTCCTTAGGGCTAAAGGACTGAAAATATATGTTGATGTTAATGCTATTTTTACCCCTCTGGCATTACTAAACAGTTTGAAATAAATCTTTTATTCAACATCCTGAGCCATAAATTGTAGCGCCATATTTTGTTTTTTTTTTCTTTCTCGATCGTACACCATATTAAAAGATTGCATAATTTCTGAAACTGCATTGATCTTCAGATTGAATTTTTTTTTATAAACAATATGAAGCTGTTCAATTTTTTTGCCGCCACTTTCCTTGAGCATATTTTATGTCTAATTTATCTAAATTTTTCTTTTAAAATATTTCATTTTGTGGTTTTTTTTTTTTGTTTTTTTTTTTTTTTTTTTGGTTTTTTTGTTTAATTTTTAATATTTTTTTTTTTATTTTATTTATTTTTTTTTTTTAATCTTTTTTATTTTTTTTTTTTTTTTTTTTTTTTTTTTCTTTTTTTTTTTTTTTTTTTTATTTTTTTTAATTTTTTTTTTTAAATTTTTTTTTTTTTTGTTTTTTTTTTTTTTTTTTTTTTTTTTTTGTGTAGGATTTGTTGTATAAATTATAATAGTTTTGTTCTTACTTTCGCTACTATTCCTATTAGGCTGTTTATGTTTAAATTCATGTTGAACTATTGTAAAAGTAGTGATTTGTGTTGAATGTGCTCTCATGAGACCCAGTAAAAATACAAATTGATGTGCAAATTGTAATTCATTTGATTATACCTAGAACTTGATTTTTAAAAAAGTAGTATGTATTTAGCTAACAATCAATGCGCCTAAATTATTAGTAAAGTTTTCTGACAGAAAAAAAGGCTGGATTTGTAATCCTTTAAAGTTTGATTGTAGGCAAATAAAATTAGCAGGTCAAATTTTAAAATCTCACTCGTACAAATAAAGGGCAAGACACCTTTATATTTAAAAAAAAAGAAACACATTTTTCAATATATGTTTTTAGATTGAATTTATTGTTTCAAGAAGGTTTTTATTAATTTGACATTTAGATTTTAACGCAAAAGGCACTGTTACATACGATCATACGATTTGCAAATTGATTAGCTTTGATATTAGGCTCCTTTCTTCAACAATACGTAAGATAGGAATGAGAACCAGTGTACAACGAAAAAAAATACCAAAGCTAGTAGTATTAATAATATTCAATTTATTTTTCTTTACAAAATAAATATAAAGCAGCGAAAATTATATTAACTTACAGCACAGCAGGTGAAAAATTATAATACAAGAATTTTAAACCAGACAAACATAATGAAAAAATCTGGTAAGTATGGTAAATTTTGCGTGTTTAGGATATCTAGCCAATCTCTTCCTGCTGGGAAATCTGCCAGCATACTTATAGGGAGTAAGTTGGAACCTTCCAGAAAATGTTGTTGTTTTTTTTTTCATCCAAGCTTATTCTTTGACCGTCCATTTAGAATCAACCTCCCATTTAGTATCTACCTTCGATTTAGAATCTACCTTCCATTTAGAATCTACCTTCCATTTAGGATCTACCCTCCATTTAAATAAATTCGAACGATAACAAAATTTACCAATCAAGGGAGGGGTGAGTAGTGGAAGAGCGCTACACATTTCATCGAGGACGCCAATATCAAAACAAAAATAAAGGGGGATGAGATAAGTGTTGGATGCTACAGATATACGTTTAAACAAAATTAGCACATCACATGGATTATGACACTGCACTTGTAGCGCTTTCCTTATTTGTTATATTAAATTAAGATGCAGGTCTTCTCGTGATATTTTCAATAACAGAATCATAAACTTGCTATCCTTTTGAATTGAAATTTCGTTCAATTTTTTTTTTTAAACAGCATGTGCGTTAATTTATTATTTAAAGGAATAAATAAACCAACATTTTTTTATGCTGGTTTTCATTGTAATTTTTTTAAATGAAATTAGTTAAGACTTTTTATGTGTTCATTCTTAAGACAATAGTTGCATTTACAAAGATTTGTTGAAAATCTGCTTCTTAGCTTGATACTTTTATTAATTCATTTTTCCTTTGTAATGTAATATGAACACACACAAACCTTTAAAAGACTCATGATTTCGCTTTTATAAATTTCACGACTTTGCCAAGGTTCATTCAAATACAAAATTGGGGAATATAAACTTCTAATTTGATTTGGTTTGTAAGATAAAGCTACGAACTCTATTTTTTTTTCTTAATGGGGAAGGTTCATGAAATAAAATAATCATGAAAAATTAGCTATTTAAAAAAAAATGCAAAAGGAATTAATAGTCGAATAGGCCCCAATCCTCAGTCTTTTAGTCAGAATCTTCGTTAAAAAATAAGAAAGTAATTATTTATAATTCTGTCAGGTTTAAATAGTACCTATGGCTTTAATTTCAGTTGAAAGTTACTACTTAAAAATCATAAACTCAAAACAATCTTTTTCAAGACGTCAATAATTTGGGGATTCTAAATCATGAATTTATACGTCGGGAAGCGAAAGTTGTTCACAAATTATTATTTTATTAATTTTTTTTTTTGAGAATTTAATTATTTAACAGTCAACACCTTTCAAAAAGCCACTGTAAAGATTAATTACTAGTTTTGTGTTCATAGTGTTTGGACTTCTAATTACTGCAGAAAAATTAATTTAACTACACACCAAAATTTGATTTTAACCACTTTTTTAAAAATTCCATTATAAATAATGCTATGAGGTCCGCGAAATCTGATGTCTTCTCCTTGGCGTCGTTGTAATCTTCTTGAACTTTCTCCGTCTTCTTCTTCAGATCATTAGCCATATTTTCTATTTTATTTTCCATATCATCGAATGTTTGTTCAGGTCCCGCATTAGTTTGTGGATCTATCTTTGTTACTTGTTCTGGAATTTCAGCTCTCAACGCCATGACGTTTCTCACTACAGAAATTTGATCTTCTACATTGTTTACAATACTGTCACAACTTTTGATGACTGAAATTAGACTGTTTGTTCCGTTATCTTGTTCCTCGACATTCTTTAACAAGAGTGAAGCCCTATCTTTAAGCCCTTCTAAAATGTCCATTTCTTTTTCCGGTTCTTTCAATTGAATTGATTCAAGTTTTTGTATAATCAGACTGGCCTCTTTCATGCTCTCCTCCTGGATGATTGGGAGTTTTGACTCCACAATCAACTTTTCACGTTGATGCTGAGCTTTCTTGAAATTGTCATTAGTGTACCTGAGGCCCTCTGTGCTGAGCTGATCGATCATGCCAATCAGCTGTTCAAGCTGTAGTTTTTTCTTATACGTATCTTTGCTTTTGTTGTCTAACAATATAACTCTATGACGACACTCTTCTACTAGATTTTTAATGGGTCCTTCCTGCTGACTGATCCATTCTGGGAAGGAACTCATTCTAGTTTCTTCAGGATCATAGAGATCTCCGTTTGTTACAATCAAAATTGTAAAATCGTGTAAAAATTCCTCACCGAACACATTTTTCATGACATCGATGACTTGTTTATCTTCTTCTGTGAAGCGTACCCCATATTTAACAACTAATAAAAATGCGTGGTATCCCATGGGGTTAGTAGCTATCGCATAGCTCATAGCTTCCAGAGTCAGTAAAAGAGCATTCTCTTTATTTAAGTCAGTATCTGCAAAACCTGGACTGTCAACGACTTTGATGGTACGACCGTTATATTCAGAATATTCAAATTGAACTGCTTTCGTGACTGAATTATAGCTCGGTGATGCTTTGAACACATTTCTACCCAAAATTGTGTTTCCAGTGGCGCTTTTCCCATTCCCCGTTTTCCCGATAAGAAGTAGGTCGAGGGGTCCTTTTACTTGAATCTCTTCCATTGTCTTGAAATGTAAAAACATGCTCACGGCAATGGCAATTGCCCCAATCATCACTGCTATCAATAGTTTTGACATTTTTGTGACCTATTTGCAAAAACAAAGGTAGATATTAAAAATAATGATATAAAGCTAAGTGACTTCCTGCAACTTCACATGCAATCATCCCAAGTCTACATAGGTTTGCGAAAATTACTTCCCGAAATTGAATTTCTATACGCCTTAGCTTTATTAAATATACATTTTGAGAATTCAAAGAAAAAATTACTTAAGTTAGCTGTTGCCCGTCACAAAAACGTGCGGTTTTTATAAAAAAAATTGGATTTAAATTAAACAAATTTCGGTTACTTTCTAAAAATAGCACAATCTTATCATAAGTAGCTGTTGCATTTCAGTTTATAATCAATATTCAGTCAATCAACCAATTCTAGGGATGCAATCGATATTGGGCGTGTGACACACGCTTCGTCTGCACTCAGGCGTTACACCAAAACGTGTTACACTAACAGGCGTTACACCAAAACGTGTTACACTAACAGGCGTTACACTCACAAGTAACATATATCATACCGGTTTCAAATTTACATTTTTCATGTTTATTTATCCACATTGAAACAATTTATAGCTAGACACCTATTTTCCATTTGAGTTAATAAGCTTAATGATAACATACTAATACTAATAGTAATGATAACTGAAGTTAAGGAATAGTAATGGGGAAGATTGCGAAGATGATTAAGCAGTTGTAACTAAGAAACACGAGGGAGATTAAATCCTGAGAGTATGCAAACAAACAAAACGGAAGAAAGAAAGAAAAGAATGAAAGGACGAAAGAAAGAAAAAAAGAAAGAAAGAAAGAAAAACGAAAGAAAGAAAGAAAGAAAGAAAGAAAGAAAGAAAGAAAGAAAGAAAGAAAGAAAGAAAGAAAGAAAGAAAGAAAGAAAGAAAGAAAGAAAGAAAGAAAGAAAGAAAGAAACAAAGAAAGAAAGAAAGAAAGAAAGAAAGAAAGAAAGAACTGAAAGAAAGAAAGAAAGAAAGACAACAAAAAAAAAGAGAATGGGGAAATACATATACAATGTTAATAGAATTAATGTATTCATACCTCAAAAAAAGTTCCACTTTCAATATCTATAGTTTACAGAGTTAAACGATAGAGCTAGGGCAGCTATATGACAATCTCAATATACAATACAACTACAACTTTTCCCGACCAGCGTCTGGGCAAGTAATGCAAAACTGAAAATGGGAATTTTACAATTCTTGGAAGTTCCAAGGCTGCGGTTACGAGTGACCTCAAACTTGTGAATCATGGGGCCGTTTTTCTGACCATCAGATATTGTTGAGGGCCGCACTTTAGTTATAAAAATATACATATGAATTCCTATGCACACTGCATACGTCTCATACGAATTATAAAATAAAATGTTTAAATGAAGAATATGTTTAATCCGCATAAAGCTATCAATATGACAATGAGTAGTGTGGGCCTGATTTTGACTAAACGGATTGTCAAAGTCCGGTTCCATATTTTTCGCTGCTCGCCGGGTACCCATAGGCCTGCAATAGTTTGAGGACCCTATTGGTTTTATAATGAAAGGGGGTATTCCCAAATAAAGGGTAATGCATCTAAATAATTTTAAGGGCTGATCGCAGGACCTATGAGAGTAGGCATCCCCAGGGGGCATATGTTCGCCCTCCGCGTGCAGTGATGGCCAAGGCTAAATTGTGAGTGGTAGCCTTCATAGGCGAGGGAGAATTTCTCGCCTCTTCAGACTCACTCCCTCAGCCGTACCCTTTCCTATTTGAACCAGTGGCAAGACTTAGTCGAGATGACTGCAAATTTAAATGCTAATCGAAGCATCCACTAAGTGTTGGCTTAATTCACACCATGAAATGCTAATAAATTATAACAAAATTATGTTCATATCCTTTATATTTCTTATCTTTTTTTAAAATCGATTTCTGTGTCAATGTAATGAAGAACGAATAAGTTTACTTACAGGCCGGCGGTAGATTTGCCATGCAACCGTGATCTAAATTAATGGGAAGCGTTTCAATCGAAAATTCAGGTTAAAAAATTAACCGATTTCATTCTGCAAAGTGCGATCACTTTAAACCCCATATGAACGTTATTAAATGATCAGCAAATGCATGTAAGGGAAATAAATACCAATTCATTTCCAAACATGTTGCCCGTTAATAAATGCTTAACATTCATCATTGAAAATTATCCCTCCTCGTCTCTGAAGTAATTCATGTCACTTATAAACAAGGTGCACTCAATACAAACTACGTACAACCTGCTACCTGAGACACAGTTGAATCAATCCTTATTGTGTGCACCCTGTCAAATGTAAAGACAAAGTAGACCAAGGTTTCCCACATGCCTAGACATGGCCAACGTAACCTTATAAACCCAAGTTGATCATTCCTGGGGTATGGCCTACACTACCTTAGTGGCTGTCAAGCATCACATGATCTCCCAGGCAAAGAAAGCTTGAACTTTAATATGTAACCCAACACATAAAACAATGAGATTTGGTAAACAGGCGACACGTTCACATGTATTTATTTTATTTTTTAAATACCGCACTTGAAATTATAAACGTTCGCAATATCAAATAGAGATTGAATATCCCAATATCAGACGCTTTTAGGGAGGCTTTGTGGGGTTCAAGATTTTACTATGAAATTATTAAATTAACGGTAAAAAGGAAATAAAACAGTAAATTCGTATTAACTATCTTTTAACAAAATGTCTGAAATTTTTTTTTTTTTTTTTTTTTTTTTTTAATTAATTTTTTACAAAATTTCTGAAATTTTTTTTTTTTTTTTTTTTTTGCTAAATAAATTGTATTCATTTGAAAAATATCTAGATCCCCTTGATAATTCATTGATTTTATCTTTATGGTGTACATGATTTTGATTTCAAATAGAGAAAAACTACAGAATCTGGTCCAGACGCTGCTAATACGAAGCTGCGCCACAGACAAAACAAACTCCCCCCAATGCCACGCCTTTACGAATAATTTATAAATGTATGAACATGGCATGAATAATAACGTCATTAATTAAGTCGCAGGGGGGCCTACGCCCCTTTAACGCCCCAATTTTAACGGCCCGTCATCGGGTATCAAACATACCTGCTCAGTGTCAACATTTTGGGGAGCGCTGAGCGAAGTGCGGCACGTTTAAGTGGTTAAACGCAACGGACCCATGTTATCCTTTTTGGGGGAAAAAAATGGCGTCATGGCCGTGAACCTCCACACTGTGACTTTAGGGACAAGACTGTATAACTATCTAATCTGAAAAATATGATTGATTTGATCCTCGCCATACGGTTAAAGAAATAGTTTGACGTCTGCACAGCTGCAGCTCTGCACGGTGGTGTGTGACCACAGGGTATTGATCCAGCGGCATTTGTTGGGGCACGCCTGATTTCTTGTGGAAAACACAACTACACAGATGCAACTTCCAAGAATCATAACGTGTTCGGCCTGAGTCGTGCATCATTGACGGTGTCTGAACTAGGTCTTTAAGATTTTGAAATCTGTTCCTACACATCCGTTGCGATTGTGTTACATTTGTTTTTTTTCTAATAAAGAGATCTGGTACAATTTCTATAAAGGTATGACAATGTATATCGATTTAATAGTATTCTTTAAGGGATCTGTTTGTCTGTCTACGTGCCCGCACGTTTTTCTATCTGTCGGCCGGTCTGTCTATCTATCACTACACGTAATTTTTTCGTATGTCTATCTGGGAAAATGAGCGACATCCAGATCATATTACCTTGAAGTTCTATGAAAATTAGGTTAGTATTTGTAAAATATATTTATTTATTTTTTGTGTATGTTTGCTTTTGGGCTTAGGGCTAAAGAATAATCAATCTAATTGTGTACATATATCTCTTTCCCTCCCACATGGCCTAATATATCATTTCTCTTAACCTTATATTGGTATGCTTTTTACGTACATTATTATTCCTGGCGGTAAATCCTCTCTCTTCTTTGTGTTAATTGTAATAATGTATGCCCATTGTACAAAGGTTTTTAATGCTCAAAACAGATGTCTTATTCGTCTTTCGTTTTCTCAGGGATCATTTGACGAGCAGGGCTGAAATGGAGAAAAATATTATGGCCACCATCTTTTTTATCCTTGTCGCAGCGAGCCACGTGCTCATGTCTGACAAAAATAAAGACATTGACCTTGTCATTATTGGGAAAACCGGAAACGGCAAAAGCGCGACCGGAAACACGATTTTGGGAAAGAAGAGTTTTGTCACTTCGCCAAATTCTAAATCCGTGACGAAGACCGCCCAGTTCGATTACTCCGAATATAACAATCGAATCATCAAAGTCGTAGATAGCCCGGGCATATTCGATACCGATCTTAGCAAGGAAGACGGTTTGAAATTATTCATCGACGCTATCCACAACGCCATAGCCCTTAACCCAGAGGGTTACCACGCGTTTCTATTGGTTGTTCGTTTTGGTTCTCGATTCACCGAGGAAGACCAAAAAACAGTTTATTTCCTGAAGAAGATATTCGGCGAAGATTTCTTCAGTAAGTTCGTTATTATGGTGGTTACCTACGGAGACAACTACGATGCGGAAGAAACTGGAGTCGCTCGGTTCTCTGACTGGGTCAAAACGCAAGGAGGTTCTTTGAAAAATTTAGTAGATGAATGCGGTGGCAGGGTGATATTATTTGATAACAAATGTAAAGACGAGGTCAAGAAAAAAACACAGGTTGACCAGCTGTTGACCATGGTGGATAGACTCAGCGTCCTGGGGCTGAGGTATACCAACAGCCATTTCAAGATGGCCCTTGACGAGCGTGAGAAAATGATGGTGGAGAATATCCTGCCCATGATCCGGGAGGAAAGCTTGAGGGAGGCCAGCTTAATCTTGGAACAACTTGGTCAGGTTCAAGCACATGAACCAAAGAAACGTTTGGACATTCTGGAGGCTCTGGAATCTAGGGCCGGTGCATTACTTGAGGGCATCATAGAACAAGACAAGGGCACTGGTGCCCTGGACGCATTAATTGAAAATGCTCAGCACATAGTGCAGAATGTTGGAGACCAAATGCATGCAGCGAACGAAGCATTAGAGCTCCAAGCCAACAAGGTTAAAACGAAGAAGAAAATTAAAGACCTGAAAGAAACTAGAGACCACGCACGAAAAGATAACAACTTTCAACTAGCCGCCGATCTGAAAGAGAAAATAGACTATCTTGAGAGGGCATTCGCGGACCAAGATGAAACTGACAGGCTGAGGTCTCAAGATTTAAAAGTTGCCTATGAGAGGGCTTTGGGGGAGTTTAAAAGCGCAAAGGAAGAGTCAGCTTGGGCAATGATAAAGTCTTTTGGTCGAGGCCTTTTGAATAATTTATATTATATTTTATCGTTTGGCTTTCTCAGAGACCTATAATATAATTATGTCTTAGCAATGATTATTTTTTTTTAGGTTTAGCTGTGTTTTTTATTCAGTATAAATATTGATCAAGATTTCTGTAATGATGTCTCATTTCAATTGTATTCTAATGATAATTCATTGAATAGTAATTTTAGACTTTTTTATTTGTTCTTTTCAACTTCTGAGTTATACTTCTTTCAATAAACTACATAACGTTTTGCAGAGATAAAACACACCTTCCATTTTTTTATTTTCATTGTATATGATCCACTGCTGGCTGACCTCAATGCAATATTTTCCGATAAATCTGTATAGAAGTTGAAAATTTGCATTGTATATCTCCGTCAAATAAGAGTGTAAGAAAGATAGAAATTCAATATTGAAAAAAAAAATTGACTTAAAATTTATAATGAAAGGTTTAAAGAAAGGTGTAGTTTTCAACACACAAAAAAACGATTTATCATCCTTCTTGGCTTGCATCTCTAGTGCTTCATGCATATGGTCACCATTAAAAACTATTTAGAATTCTCACAATTCTAAGCATTGGTAGAGAGCTTTTTAGTAGTGAAAGAAGAAATTTAGTTTCTTTACCTTTGCTACAGCATAACCAAGTATGGTGTATGGCTTGTTTTTTCTCTTGAAGTTGAGCTATTTTAGCATCCACAAATGTCTCGTGAGTGTGGTCTTGATGTTGACGTCAGCATGTAAAGTTGATGTGTTGCGCCTTCCTTGTTTTTGCTGTGTTGCGCCTTCCTTGTTTGCACTTTTTTGACTTGGAAAAGGTTGTTTTTCACATTCGAATGCATTTTAATTATTCTAAAGAATGCGATTAGAAGACGCAATGTCTAGAATATCTATACTAAAACGTTTTAAGTTGGTTTATAAATAGGCTGCGTGCATACTTAGCAGAGAGACTAAGATAAACTGGGAGAGATATATAAAGAGAGTGAGATTTTTACTATAAGACACAATGTATATAATTGTGTGTTTAAAATAATATATTTTTTATTTATTTGGAGGAGTGTTCCTTTTCCACTTGCTGTAAATTTTTTGCTCTGTTTTTTCTGAACTATAATTTTTCTTTCTATAGAAATGTATTTGTATACTTAAATTAAATATTGTGTTATTATTACACGCTTTGGTATTGTTTTCTTTGCATACCGTTTTTCTCAGTCTCTTATAGGTATAATTTACCAAACAAGCCAAATTTTAGCACATACTTTATCTTCAACACCATATGCAACATCCTTGATTAGATGCTGCAAGTGTTGTTTTTGCATATCTTTTTTAAATCAGCTTATGGATCTATATTGTCAAGCATATAATTGTAAAAAATATGTTACTTTGAGATTTAAAAAATGGTATATTTTCTTATGAATTTGAAAATCAAGGGTTAATTTAAATAATATCTTCACCCTGCAATTAAAAATTATATCATATAGCTTCAGTATTTATCACTGAGGATCACCTGTTATATTTTTAATGTACACTTATATGTTGCAAAGAAAACGCAATAAATATATCTTGTCAGTTATTTGTTATTTGTTTTTATTATCATTCATCAATGAGCTTCAGAAAAATTTAAAACAATGTTTTAACTCTGTAGGTAATTTTTTTTTTGAAAGGACACCATATTACAATTGTGAATCTTAATTAAAGTAAACTTGAACCCAGTGACATCAATATATTGTGTATGCAAGTCTTTAATGACAAATTATCCTTGAACAAGTTTATTCCGTTCATATAATCAATTGTTTCATCAAACCACCCATCTATCATTAATTTGAGGTGCAATCAGTTGTTATATCTCATAATTACTGTGTCATGTTTATATTTATGTCTTTATTTATGTGATGAATTTGATTTCATAGAATCTTTCATCGACTTATGTCCCTTGACAATCTTTATATACAATAGTTCTTCCTCATTATCTAAACAATTTAGTTCATAAATTATAAAATGATCTAATATTTCATTTTGTTTTCCTATTTAGACAATCATTAAACTAATATGGAGATAAAACTCTTCTGCACAATGGTATGCATTCTTTTAATGATACGTCACGTGCAAGTGGAACAAGCAAAACAAGATCTGGACCTGCTTCTTATTGGCAAAACCGGAAATGGCAAAAGCGCCACTGGAAACACAATTCTGGGTAGAAAGAGTTTTCAGACCTCCCCGAATTCTACATCAATGACAAAAGATGTCGATTTCGATTATACTGATCACGACGGTCGAATTATCAAGGTCGTGGATAGCCCTGGCATTGGAGACACTGACCTCAGCAAGGAGGAAGCCATCCTTACTTTCATCGATGCCATTGACTATGCAGTGGCTGCTAATCCTGATGGATACCATGCGTTCCTTCTGGTGGTCCGCTACGGTGGACGCTTCACTGAGGAAGACGTGCAGACCATCAAAGTCTTGAAACACATTTTCGGAGAGGACTTCGTGAAGAACTTTTGTATTTTGGTTGTAACCTACGGAGACATTTATGACCCCGAAGAAACTGGAATCGAACTGTTCTCTGAGTGGATCGATACGCAAGAAGGTTCGCTAAAAAATTTGACAGACGAATGCCAGGGAAGAGTTCTACTTTTTAACAACAAATGCAAAGACGATGTCAACAGAATTGAACAGGTCGACCAGCTGATTAAAATGGTTGATCAACTCAGTGGCCGCGGACAGAGGTACACCGGTGAGAAATTCTTAAAGGCCAAACATCTACGCGACACCATCTTGGTGGAAACCAAACTTCCCCTCATACGGGAAGAGAGCACCAGGGAAGCCAGATTGATCATACAACAGCTTCAAAAAATTCAGCAAAAAAATCCAGGAATACAATTGGAAAGTTTAGAATCCCTCAAAACCAGGGCGCACACGCTGCTGAAGAGCGTCGAGGCACAGGACAAATGCACCGGTGCTCTAGCAGAGGTGATACTTAATTGCAAGCACATTGTCAAGACAGTTGAAGACCAAGTCGTTGCTGTACGAGAAGCCATCAAGATACAAGCTGTAAGCGATGAACACAAGAAGACGATGCAGGAGTTGAAGGCTGCCAGAGAACGTGAACTGAAGAGGAATAATGCACTGCTTGTTGATGAAATGGATCGACAAATACAACATCTGAAGAGGGAGGTTGAAGAGCGTCAAAAAATGGTGATCACTCTGATGGAGACCTTAAAGAACCAGGCAAAGGAAGTTGATAATGAATATAGGAAAATAAGGCAAACATCCTCATGGGAACTTATCAAAATAATTTTCAGGCGAATATTTGGATATTAAAGTAAGAACTATTTGAATATTCGATCAAGCCTTGCATATATTGATATTAGGTAAAAATCCTGTTCCCTTTTTTCTTTTTTATTTGATGCTGTTTTAAGAGATAAACATATACTTCTACGAACAAAGTTGTATTTTGGATACTAAATAATATAACCCAAAATTATATTAGAAAGTAAATCTAGATGTTTAAAATATTATTTTTCATTCCTGGTACATATTACAGTTATCTTACATCCGTAATTGTTATAGGATCATATTAAGTGATATCATTTTAAAGCTTTTTTAGGTCAACCACATGAATGTAAATCACACAAATGTACACACCACCAATGTAGACCCCACCAACTTTAAACTTAATTGTGGACCAATTAAAAGCTGGCCATTCTTGTTACACACACACACACACACACACACACACACATAGACAATCAATTTCAGCATTATGGTACGGCAATACTAGCCTGCTAGGCACTGCTAAAAACACATTTGTTATATGTTACTTGATCCTCCACTGACGGCAGTAAAATCAAAACATAATTTTAGTAGCTTCGCACTGATATTTTGACTTGCATTGCATTTTTTAAAGCTCGTACAATTGCCAATGAATAACAGTTTTTTAGCTTCTAATTTTTTAAACTTTAAAACAAAACTCATCGGCATTTCTTTCAAACGTATATTTATTTACCTGAAAAACATATGAAACGATGTGCATCATTAGCCTGAGAAACTCTATGTAGAAGTTAGTGAGTTGTTTCAATTCTAAATCCTATATTATGTGTTTGCTAGTGTTATGTTCGGCGCGGTGAGCCCAGCCGTAGGCTGAGGTACCGCGCTATATAAGAGCATAAATAATAATAATAATAATAATAATATTAGATTGGCTTTTGTTGGGTTTTCTATAAAGGGCATTACTTAAATGCATTCTTTGTCAAATTTTCACCCAATCCCACATTGACCGCCCATTGTTTGAAAACGTTTTTTTAAAGGGTTATTTCATTTGGGAGGGGGGTGCAATTGTTTAGAGATGGGTACTTTTTTATTAAGAGTATACGGCAACATAATATATAAGCCAACATTTATACTATCAGCACTAATTACGAGTCTATTTATCTTTATTGAGTCAGTGTCGTAATTTTCATCATTCGGTGGGCGTCACTCCACCGCAACGCGTCACGCTGACCTGTGGGGATCCTGTTCAACCTACGGCTACAAGGTGCATCCGGTTTTTCTTTGGGGCTCGCCGAGTCAATTAAAAATCTACTTTTGAACAGCATTAACAAAAGTTTTAAGAACAACAACAACACACACACACACACACATACACACGCACGCACACACAGGTGTTAGCTCCTGGTTAAACTGATAAACGTTCCGTTATGTCAGTGAGGATCCATAGATGGTTGGGTTTCCTAACGTGGTATAAGCCACCTGGATCAGAACGACTCGATTGGGCCCGCCAACTAAGCTGACGATACAGGGGTTTCTCAATGGGGTTTTCAACCTGTTACTCGTGACCCCTTCAGTGTAGCCTGACAAAATCTAAGGGATTATCTGAAAACTTCGGAAATCGGATTCTTTTTTTATTAATAAGTAATAATGTGCAACATCTCATTTGAGCACCTTTCCATATTAAAATTTTAAAATCATTTACATAATCGGACTAGTTCCTTATTTTGAATTCACTGTGACTACACTGCGACAGTTCCAGTCATATCTCCCCCCCCCCCCCTTTTTTTTTTAATTTATCAACACCCGTTTCTTGATGTCTAGGAATTAGGAATAATCCTCACGTGTGGTCACCATAATTTTAAAAATGTTGCCAAGAGGTCACCACACTTTAAAGAATAAGAACCGCTGTCTCGTCATGGACCGAGCACTCTCCTGCTCTGTAGGCTAAGATAAGATAAAATTCATGCCGTTAAAGATTTAATTCAATCACAATCCACTTATCTGAATGAGGGAGGATTTGTTTTCAGAAAGAAAATAAAAAAGTTACAAAGCGACAGAGTGGAGTGGAAGGGAGGGCATAAATGCAGCTGTATATGTAGTTTTCATTTATTCATTGTTCTCGCCCTTGACTTATCGGTTAAGTCTCAAAGGTTGCAACCCAATGATCCACAAAAGTTGCGGACATACCGACTCGGATTAACAACCGAGCAACATAACAAGATGGCGATGGAATCAGGAGAATGGTTCCACCACAAAAATATACATGGAAAAAAATATAGACTTTAAAATAGACCCACAAAATAATAATAAATCCATAAAGTAACCATAAAATTGGAGATAGATTTTTTTTAAACTAAATGATGTGTCATAAAATTGTCACCTTTATTTGAAAGTGATATGTGTTGTCAGGGCAGTAAAAATCTGATGAAGTATAACCTTATCTAGAGGTCATACTAGAGGATCTACTGGCATCTCCTCTGTTGGTCTCCGATAAAGTGCAGAGTAATGCAATACTCAATCGCGTTTTTTGTCAAAGTGTATCCCAGCATTCTCAATTATGCAAAAACTTCCTGTGGAGGGACTCAACTAGGGACTTAATTTTGGACTTAAATAGGGACTCAACTAGGGACTTAAATAGGGGACTCAACTAGGGACTTAAATAGGGACTCAATACCCTTCATTTACCCCCCTCCCCCATACCCTTTTTAAAAATATTGTTTGTTTTTTTCGTGTATTTAAGGCAAAATCTTCAGACGGCTAATTGATCCACTTACTGTCATCCCATCAAAGTGATATTTTGGCAAATACACTCGTTGCCGATGAAAACAAGTTCTACCAAATGTTCAGCCCCACCCACCCTTAACATTATTATTGTTCGTCTGTCGAAGATTGACGATGACCGTCGAGTCGTCCGGTGACTGATGACTTGCGCGGGTGACTTTTGTTTTAAAGTGAAGAGGAGTTGCGCAGCGTCAACCTCACTCTCTCGTCCGGGCCAACCATATCCAGTGGCAAGCCTCTAGTGAATTCAAAGTTTCGCCTAACATACCACGCCAAACACAGCCCCCCAAAAATCTGGGTTGTTTCCCCTGTTGATCAAGGGCAAGATGAATGAAATATGCTTTGCTAACTTGATGCGTTTTTGGCGTGGGGGTTAATTGTGTAACTGTTGTTATGTGCTTAGCAGTGCCAGCTGAAAGTACCAGCTACTCGGGGCACTTACCCCGGGGCGTCGTGTGCTTAGGGCGTCATTAGCGATCTCCAAAAATAGATTTTAAAAAAAGCATTGCATGTTGGTGCCACGGAAGACAGAAAGTGTAAAAAAAAGATGTACTGATCTAAAGGCTATACAAAAAATATCATCGGTCGGGACATTGTTCATGCTACCGAACGGTTGGGTTAATGTTCATACTGACCACAGTAGGATACATTTTCAAACTGTCCAAATACAATTTTAGGAAAATAATTTCATTGTTCATTTTTTTGTTTTAATTTTTTTTAAACTTTGTAATAAACTCATGACCTTATTCTTAATTTCTTAATTCTTTGCACACATTTTTATGATTATACTTACGCCAAATTTAAGCTTTCCCGTGGCGTCAGCAACCGTAGGGCCGGCCCTGCACACACCCCAGACGTTATAACGAAATTGAAACATAATGTCTAATTAATTATTAATTTGATTGTACATTATAGCATATTACAATGCTGACGTCGTAAAGCTAAAACATCTAAAACAAACAACTCCTCGCTTCAATACAAAAAGTTAAAGACTAATAAAACGATCAAATTGATTGTCCTGACCTAGTTGTTGATATATATGTATATATTTATATACAATATATATATATATATATATATATATATATATATATATAGTCCGACCTGAATGGCAAATGGCTATAGTCTAACAAAAAGTTAAAGACAAATAAAAAGATAAAATTGATTGTCCTGACCTAGTTGTTGATATATATGTATATATTTATATACAATATATATATATATATATATATATATATATATATATATATAGTCCGACCTGAATGGCAAATGGCTATAGTCTGATCGGATGGGCTATAGTCTGGACCTGGATGGGTATAGTATGACCTGGAAGGGTTTAGAATGATCTGGAAGGGTATAGTCTGACCTGGAAATGTATAGTATGACCTGGAAGGGTTTAGTCTGACCTTGAAGTGTATAGTTTGACATGGAAGGGTATAGTATGACTTGGAGGTTTATAGTCTGACCTTAGAGTTTTAAGATTAAAATTCGTGACCTTCCTCACAACTTATCTGGCCAAGCTGAAAGCCCAAAAAATGTCGACATATTAAGTAACTTATGAATCCCTTACACTACTGATATCTCCACACACACACACACACACACACACACACACACACACACACAAAGCGGGAGGGGATATATATAATCTGGCCTTGGATATTTTAACCTTCGGGCTTAATCCGTACAGGTGCATACTCTGGCCTGCAATACCGGCTAGTCTATATGGCTAGTCTAACACATGACAAAACTCAGCTCATGACAAAACTCATGACACAGCTCATGACAAAACTTATGACACAGCTCATGACAAAACTCAAGGACCAATCGGCGTCCACCTTCACAACAGTGATTCTTACATCCTTGACACTTGGGCTGTGGAGATTGGAGGGGGGGGGGTTGATGTCATAAGGCCGCGGGGCAAAGGGCGATGAAAGAGGAATGCTTTTAAAAGTGCATTCTCAAGTGCATTAAATGAGGATTAAACGGGGCGCATCCGACGTCACCATAATTCTTGCTAATGAACAGTTTATGGACAAGAATGGAACAAGGCAAGAATGGAGCAAAAATAAGAATGGAGCAATACAAGAATGGAGCAAATCAAGAATGGAGCAATTCAAGAATGGAGCATTACGAGAATGGAGCTAGTCAAGGATGGAACAATACAAGAAAAGCGAGAAAAGTGCACAAAGTTAGCGACTTCAATTTGCTCAGATTTGGGAGGACATATGGGGCATGAAATTTAATGAGCAACACATTGAGCATCTCAAGATAAAATCTATCAACCTATATGTACTCCCTAAACAAGACAACACTCCAACAAGTATCCAATAATCCATACCTTGGATTCTCTTCACGGATAACCTAAAACGGTCACCCCATATAAACAATTTTTTTTTTTTAAAATGCCAACTCCACACTTGGTTTCCTTAGAAGAAATCTGCGCCACTGCCCAACTTCCTGCAAACGAAATGTCTATCTTGCTCTCGTCCGTCCGCTACTAGAATATGGTGCGATCATATGGGACCCACACCTAGAGCAAGACGTGGACAAGATGGAGCAAATCCAACGTAACGCAGTGCGTGCTTTATCGCACGAGACTACAAATCCACCACTCCTGGGTTCGTCCCTGGCCTCTTAAAAATAATTAACATCCCTTCCCTCATGCACAGGCGAGAGGGGCTCCGCCAGTATTTCTTAAATAAAGTGGTCAAGGGGCCAGTGCCGGCCATCCCGGCAAACACGTATCTCACCCCACAGAAGCCAGGTCGCTTAATCAGAGCCGAACGCTCAGTAAACACTGATTTACCCTCGAACAACCCCGTGAACAACTACACCCGGAACACTATCAAATGCTTCACTGTGCCTCGGTGTAACACGGTGCAATTGAATCAATCATTCTTCCCACGCGCAGTAATCGCTTGGAACCACCTTGACAGTACCGCCGTGGACTCGACATCGGTCGTAAGCTGTAAGGCTGTCCTGGCATCTGCTTGGAGCTGTTTGGATAGCAACAGCGCTTCCCCAAACGTTGCAAATATGCCAGTATATGGATGCAGAACCAGAACCAAATCATTACGGTATTTACTTGCTACATAAAATTATGCCCCTGACAAAGCAGTCGAGGAGATAGCACTTTAAGACAGTACAAACTGAAAGACACTATAGCTAAAGCACTCCAAATGGCGCACAAAATGAACTTGAACTGAGCTAAAACAAAACCTCATTTCGCGTTATGGCATATAATTTTATTGAACAATAATATACCCTTAATGGTAATATGTATATTTTCTAATTGAAATTAGCACGTTGGTAAACACTATTAACACCTGTGGTTCATCGTGCCTCGTTCTGGACTGGACGCATCTTTGATAACTACCTGGTTAACATAAATGGACAGTACGTATGATTGATAACTCGGTGGTTACAGGGCCGGCGCTAGCGGAGGTCGAAGTGTGCGACCGCCCAAGGCCCCGCGTTTGCGGCGCCCCGTCCGTTGCGTTGCCGTATAGTTTTTTTGTTGTTTTTTTTGCGGTCTTATTTTTGGCTTGTGTCTAGAAGACAATGGCTCACTCAGCTTCGTGTTTTCGTTATTTGTTTTTGACAACTTTGATATTGGTATCAATGGAGCCGCGATGAGTAATTTGGGCCAGTGCAATTCAGTTCTACAGGGGAAAAAATAGAAATTTCGGAAACTAAGCGAGTGAAGAAATATCCGTTATGACGCGTCCCATTATGACCAGCAAGGCCCCCACCCAGCACGACTATAACGTGTCTTAATATCCTGTCGGTGGAATATATAACCTTAACGACCCCACAAAATTCTATTTGCCCAAGTCCGTGCACCCTGGTGGTTAACATACATGGTCTGAACGTATCCCTGAAAAATCCCTGGTTACCAAAAATGGTCTAAAGGTTTCATCGATAACTCAGTGGTTAACATCAAAGCCAACTGTCCACACGATAACTCAGTGGTTAACATCAAAGGCAACTGTCCACAATTCGTGTTCAATTTCTATTAAACTATTATCAACAATGGGGAGGGTATGTACCAGTGTTTCTTTCAGAAATTTTCCCCCGGGGGAGCACTTCAGATTTTCGGGGGGGGGGGGGGGGGGGGGGAGTGCCAGCATTTCCAGTTCATTTATTGTTGGACATGTTTTTGCTCGGGGGGGGCATTTGGCTTTCCCGGGGGGGGGGGCACTGCCCCCGGAGATATAGCTGAAAGAAACCCTGATTTGTACACAGCCGTGGCTGGGTTGTTTATCAACAGCACACCATGTATCAACGTGACATCTGTNACTCCATACACTCTTTTTTTTTTTTTTTAAACGATATAGCGATACTGAATTCGCTTTTCCGTATTTGTTCATGGGGGCTGGGGTGGGGTGGGTGGTGGGGGTTAGTAGTTCCGGGTCGTTTCTGGGAATTTCACGATCATCCTATTTTTACCGCCCTTATCCGCGCGCGTGGTGTTTCACTTTCTAGCGTTGACGAGACTGAGAGGACGCTCTACCGTGACGGTCTGACACATCATCACGCTTTAGTTGGCGCATCAGGGCTGCAAGAAAAATCCTTTCTATTAGAATAAGGTAATTTTGTTTAAATTATGTATTGGTCTAAATTATTTATGTTTTCCTCCCTTCACAAATGTTGAATCATTTGCTGCCGTAAAGCCTACTAAAATGAAGGACTGCGTTCAAGTTGTGTGAAGGGATCAATTGGACAACAAGGGTATGTGGAAGCTTGACTCGAATGACAGCGGACAAGAAGAGAAGAACGTTACCGGGCTTAGAGGAAGATAGGATCCCACGACGTCGTTGGCGTGTTTATTAAAATGGCCGTGAATTAGGGTTCAGGTTAGGTTTAGGGATACGTTTTAGGGTTCCGGCTAGGTTTAGAGATACACTTTAGGGTTCAGACTAGGTGTAGGGATACATTTTTAGAGTGCAGGTTAGGTTTAGGGATACATTTTAGGGTTCAGGTTAGGCTGAGGGATACATTTACTTAGATTTAGCGACAGAATTATCTGGTCTTGTCAACCCATATTATATCCCTTCGAGATGAATCTCGGGGAGACCCTGGGCGCATGTTAATCAGACGAAAGAGGATTATCAGGGAATTTTACACTGTATATAGACCCGGCAACCTTTTGTTCAGTCTTCATCACACGATGAGAAGACGAATGATATTTTCTGTTGTTTTGTAGATGTTGCAAGAGTGGCGGTGAGGGTCTGACTATAACGTGTCTTACTATCCTATCGGCGGAATGTATAACGTCATCGGCCCCGCAAAATTCAATTTGCCCAAGGCCCCGCACCCTCCTAGCGCCGGCCCTGTTCCTCGGCGGACATGGCAAATGAAAAGACAAGAAAAAATAGAGACAGGTTGAGGCCAATCTTACATTTCATATTAAAGATTAGGAAAAGGGATCTTGGGAGTGGTTCGGTTTTTTGTTTCGTTTTTTTTTTTTTTTCTTATTTATTTATTTTTAATTTAGATTGTCTGTACCTGAAATGATTTTTAATTTTTCCAGGGTAGTGTGAAGGGGTTGGGGTTCAAATGGCACAGTCTTCTTCAGGGACTCAATTTTTTTGACATTTAACATGCAAACTTTGTGTATTAAGTATACTTTTTACCAATCTTACATTTCATATTAAAGATTAGGAAAAGGGATCTTGGGAGTGGTTCGGTTTTTTGTTTCGTTTTTTTTTTTTTTCTTATTTATTTATTTTTAATTTAGATTGTCTGTACCTGAAATGATTTTTAATTTTTCCAGGGTAGTGTGAAGGGGTTGGAGTTCAAATGGCACAGTCTTCTTCAGGGACTCAATTTTTTTGACATTTAACATGCAAACTTTGTGTATTAAGTATACTTTTTTGTGTGAATAGAGGGCGACTAGATGAAATGCCTTGCCCCCTGTATTAGCTTTCGCTTACCACGCGAGGCCTTGTTATTATCACTTCAACAAAAAAGGAAAGATTTGTTTCCAGTGACGTTATGTCCCTTCAACGTGCATGCATAGATTTGTTTCTCGTGATGTTATGTCCCTTCAACATTGAAGGATAGATTTGTTTCTAGTTTTGTTATGTCCCTTCAACATGTTTGGATAGATGTGTTTCTAGTGATGTTATGTCCCTTCAACGTGCAAGGATAGATTTGTTTCTAGTGATGTTATGTCCCTTCAACATGTTTGGATAGATGTGTTTCTAGTGATGTTATGCCCTTCAACGTGCAAGGATAGATTTGTTTCTAGTTTTGTTATGTCCCTTCAACATGTTTGGATAGATGTGTTTCTAGTGATGTTATGTCCCTTCAACGTGCAAGGATAGATTTGTTTCTCGTGATGTTATGTCCCTTCAACATGTTTGGATAGATGTGTTTCTAGTGAATTTATGTCCCTTCAACGTGCAAGGATAGATTTGTTTCTAGTGACGTTATGTCCCTTCAACATGTTTGGATAGATGTGTTTCTAGTGATGTTATGTCCCTTCAACGTGCAAGGATAGATTTGTTTCTAGTGATGTTATGTCCCTTCAACATGTTTGGATAGATGTGTTTCTAGTGATGTTATGCCCTTCAACGTGCAAGGATAGATTTGTTTCTAGTTTTGTTATGTCCCTTCAACATGTTTGGATAGATGTGTTTCTAGTGATGTTATGTCCCTTCAACGTGCAAGGATAGATTTGTTTCTCGTGATGTTATGTCCCTTCAACATGTTTGGATAGATGTGTTTCTAGTGATGTTATGTCCCTTCAACGTGCAAGGATAGATTTGTTTCTCGTGATTTTATGTCCCATCAACATGCAAGGAAAGATTTGTTTCTCGTGATTTTATGACCCATCAACATGCAAGGAAAGATTTGTTTCTCGTGATTTTATGACCCATCAACATGCAAGGGAAGATTTGTTTCTCGTGATTTTATGCCAACTGCAAGCGGCGCATAGCAAAGGATGACAAACACTGCTCACTTCTTTTCTTGGAATCAGGAAGAAAAAGGTTGAGTCAGCCGACGCAGTCGTGTTGTAAGGTCACCAGTGTCTCTCAACCTTTTATACTGGTGGCCCACTTAAATGAACTAATAAGCTAAATAGTTGTATGCCTCCCACTTTTTAAAATTATCATTTAATTTTATATAATATAAAGTATTCAGTGTTTTAGTGGTGACCCAGATATATGACGTGGCTCCCTTTGGGCCATATGCCCCGCTCTGAGAACTGCTGTCAGAGGCCCCTAACCTTACCACCGGTGTTTACGTAAGACAATTTGATCCGGGTGGCTATTTTAGACGCCGTGGGGCGGTCAGTGTGTTTATCCACGCCCGCATTCGGCAATAAAGCCGCCAGGGCAGGCAATACCTTCGCCCTCCTTCCCTACCAAGCAGAAATCAATGTTTAATCCGGTTGTAGTGCCCCTGGGGGGTGGGCTTTCGGCCCCAGCTTAGCTTGTCCCCGGTGATCTAAACAACTAATTACACCGATTAAGAGATTTAAAAAAAAACTGTTAGCGAAAGAAAATATATTTCACTAACATGCAAAGCTCAAGAGGTGAAAGGTGACGTCATTGTCACCTTGATCCCTGCGGGGGCGGTATAAAAAAAAAGGAGGCCCCAAAGACTCCCTGGATAATTTTGTTATAAATTAAAAATCCCGAAGTGAATATTGTTGGCGCATGGCTGACTCAAGTTTATCACCTTTCTTAAACTGATCTCAGGGCAACATTGATTGAAAATTTATTGGTGTCTCGAGACCTGTTTTTTTTTTTTTTATACAAATCGTTTACTGAAATGTATCGAAGTTTTACCACTGACAGAACCGGCTGGATGGAAATACCAAAGTGATTGAGATCCAACCGGGATTGGGATCCTAACGCGATCGGGATCTAACCGGGATCGGGATCCCACTGGGATCGAGATCCCACCGGAATCGGGATCCAACCGACATCTGGATCCAAACGGGGTCAGGATCCTTCTGAATAACGGAATACATCGGAAAACGGGATCCCATCGGTAAATGGGATCCGATTGGGTGCCCTCTGGGATCGGGATCCTATCGGGGAACGAAAGGTTTACAGAAGTTATTAGAAATGTGTTTGAATAGAAGACAGAATTGTTATTACCATTTTTACTAAAGCGGAGTTGTTGTTGTTTTTTTGTACACGGTGCTTAAATTTAATGTGTATTGTAAGGCTGTAGAAGTTCCTTTGTTCCTAATGCTATCCCGGCAAATGACGGGTATATATGCTAGTTTAATTTATAATTGTAGCCGTGCATGAAGTGTCATAATTCTGCTAAGGTGCTAAGGAGATAGGAATTATTTACCAAAGGTCACATTTATTTATTAATGCGGGACTTATCGGAGCGAAGGACTGAGTGTGGAAAGCCATATTTAAAGATCTAGTTGGCATCTCAAACTGCTGTAACTTTCTTTAGTTTAATTACAAATCAATGAATAAATATTTGCGCCTTTCGGTTAAATTTCTTGGATTTAAATAAAACGCATTTTAATTTATTTATTTTTAAAAACAAATTTCAGTTGTGGAGTGTTGCTTTTATTGTAGCTTTATAGGTCTCTTTAGAGCTGTGCTCAATGTTGTGTTAATTGGTGTGTTAATGTGAGGGGATAGTCCTGTAACGTAAAGCTATCCCATAAATAAGGCAATACGTGGGAACACAATAAACGCTTCGATTTGTGTGTGTGTGCCTTTCAGGTACCTACAACATGTCCTAATTTTTCTGTTATCTGCCTATCGAAGAACCAGACAACTCATGGCCAGACCCGGTAGGCGTGTTACTTAACGCTTTCCCATAAACAGGGCAACACATGGGAAAACGAAGAACGCTTGATGCGTAGTGTGTGTTTCTGTGTGTTTCTGTTTTGTTGTTGTTTTTGTGTTTTTTTTTTGGTTTTTTTTTCATTTACAATGTCTTAAAATGTTCATGTTCTTTGTCTTTATTTGAACCAGACGACCAATGGCCAGACTGGTGGGCGTGTTCATCGGCATCGTCGTGTCGTCCATTGGTTTCGTGCTGCATGTCGTTGGTTTGGCAACGCCCAAGTGGACGGTGGACCATGCAAAAGATCACCACTCTGGACTGTGGGAGCGCTGCTCGCCCAAATTATGCGAGCACTTTGCTTTGTCCCAGACAGAAGGTAATCCCGTCACATTGTCCTGTAAGGGTCATCAAATTTATGCTCAATACTTTGCTCCGCAACTGCGATAACACCCAGTTCAGACTTAAAGAGTTATTAATAATATATATTTATAAATATAAGTGTATAACATGTGACGCGATTTCTAAAATTTATTTCCTGGAGGGTTCTAACTTACTCCCTATATCATATAAGCCGTCAGCTTCCCCCAAAAATAGAGACACTTCCGAGACGTAATATGCTTACAAGATTGTACTCTTTGTAGTATGTGTGTAAATTAAGATTTGTATCTGTCGAGGATTGCACTTTTTCAATTGATGTGCAAGTAAGTTGATCTCTTTTTGTTTCTTTACTTATGTCCATTTGATTTTGTATTCTTTATATAAATTTACTCGTGTAATTAAATTGAATATTGTTAGCATCACTAGCCTTGGTTTCGATTTTCTTTGTATACTCGTTTTCAAGTCTTTGTTATTTATTGTTCAACAAACGAGCTGAATCTTAAAACAGATTATATTGACAAAAACCATATCTTGGTACGTAACGATAGCATAATTCGAATATAAATTATGGACTTGCATCGTCTGTGCCTGGACGCCTGGATGCATTATAGTTCAGCCATATCACCTTCTTCTCAAATTTATAACTGCAATTTTTGCTTACACAAAATTCTCTATTTTCTTGATCTACAAACGCTCCATTTTCTCGCAGTACAACTGCTCTATTATTTATTTATTTTTTTGCATTGCAACTGCGCTATTTTCTTGCAGTATACCTGCTCTTTTTTTCATGTTTTCTTGAAATATAACAGTTCTATTTGATTTCACAAAAGCTGTGTTTTTCACAATTTTAAAAAAAAAATTTGAAGTGAAATACATTTAATGCTTTATACTGTAATCAAGTTCCTTGGACCCAGCAGATTGATTTTCTTCAGAGTTACCCTCTTTTCAACATTTTGACCAAATTGTCTTTTTTTTTTTATTTTAAAAGACACACAAGAAAATGTTCTTGTTGGCTTTATATAGTGATTACTTGATATAAACACACGAACAAATATCAAAAGTTGTTATTTATATGGTTCTCCCTTCTTGTTTCCATACATTGTTTTGAATGATAGACAGCCATGATCTGTCAATACCTCATTTAGGTGGTGAACCCTTGGCCCATAGCCAAATCAATTCCACATTTAGGTGGTGAACCTATGGCCCACAGGCAAATCAATACCACATTTAGGGGGTGCACCTGCGGCCCGCAGGAGGTGAACCTACGGCCTGCAGGCAAATCAATACCACATTAAGGGGGTGAACCAGCGGCCCGCGGGAGGTGAACCTACGGCCTGCAGGCAAATCAATACCACATTAAGGGGGTGAACCAGCGGCCCGCAGGAGGTGAACCTACGGCCTGCAGTCAAATCAATACCACATTAAGGTGGTGAACCAACGGCCCGCAGGAGGGGAACCTACGGCCTGCAGGCAAATGAAACACAATTTTGTATTACTATTTTGACGTTATTTGAAATGTTCATAACATCGGAGAATATTGTTCTTTATGTCCTTAAAGAATTGATATCTCACTCTGTGATGGTACATTTCTATTCAATGATTTGGCTAAATGTCTATTTAATAGTTTTAATACGTACATAGCTTGTCTATTTAACAGTATGGATACGTGTATATTAAACAATTTGGTTACATGAAATTTCTATTTAACGGTGGGACTACATGTATTTTAAGCATATTGGTTACATGTATGTCAATTCAATGTGGTTACAAGACTATGCAATTGTTTCAACAGTGGGGTTGCATGTCTATTCAATAGTTTGGTTGCATGTCCATTCAATAGTTTGGTTGCATGTCTATTCAATAGTTTGGTTGCATGTCTATTCAATAGTTTGGTTTGCATGTCTAATCAATAGTTTGGTTGCATATCTATTCAAAAGTTTGGCTAAATGTCTATTCAATAGTTTGGTTGCATGTCTATTCAATAGTTTAGTTGCATGTCTATTCAATAGTTTGGGTGCATGTCTATTCAACAGCCTGGTTGCATGTCAGTAAGGCGTTCGCTCTTTTGGGAGTTGCAGCCGGACTGATGACTATCGTATCCTCCATCAGCCATGGAATCTACCTGACCAGCAAGATGTGCATGGACATCCGCAAGGTGCCGGCCGTCTTGGGTGTAATCACGTGTAAGTAAACCATAGAATGAAACGGAAGGATTTATCAAAGTATCAACCTGGGTTGGGCAACCTGGGTCCCGCGGGAAAACTAAGGCCCTCTGATACGTTAACTTGGCCCCGAAACTCCACCGTTTCGTAAAATGTACACATTTTGAATAAATGTGTGTAAAAAAAAAGAACCTTTAAACATGAACAATCGCAAGAATTTTTTGAAACGCCTGTAACTAGTGTGGCGACCATTAGCTAGTAATTAGTTATTTGACTTTACATGTCAGCGATCATCTCACTATGATTATTTTACATTAACAAAACATATTGTTGTTGTTATAATATTGAATTCTAGATTCTAAAAAATTATTTTAGGGCCCGCCATAAGATATTTTTTTTTTAAATTCCACGCTTCCATCTGCGCAGAAAAGGTTGCCTGCTCATTGTATAAATTATGTACAGTTTGTATAATTTATATAGTATGTTTGTAATAAAAGTTCAGAATACAATATGTAGAAGTACAACAAGTCGTGCCAAAAATTAGCTTATATGTGTACGCGTTGAATTAGAGTATTAGCAACGAAAGGCATAAAGCTACGACGCAACATATAAAAAAATCACATACATGCAGATACGACACAACATATACAATCACATACATGCAGACACGATGCCTCACGTGAATTCACACGCGTAATCACTCACCGCAGGTCATAGCATAACACACATAAGGACACTCCTCAACACATTCATGCACACACATATACACACATACAAACACATATATGTAGACACAGCACATCATATAAAATGAAACCCATACAGACACAGCACAGTACATATAAACATAGATATGCAGGCACATCATGAGTCGTGCAGCCACACCCATATTGGCGACACATCACATAAAAATCCCCTTAGCGGCACACCAAAGTGTCTCGACTCACGCCCCTACATGATACGGTTATTACCTGTACCACAGTCCGGATGTGTTCATGCCTGACCATAACCTCCTGTCTCTTTCAGTTGCGTGCGTCATCACCTGCGTGTGTGTGTTCGGCATCCACATGAAGAGCCCCGTCGGCTTTTCCCTAATCATCGACTTCATCGGCGGATTCCTCATGTTCGTCGGGGCCTGCATTGTCACGGTGCTGGGCAAGCCGAAGTCAGACAATGACGACGTCACGCTGGTCACCCACATGTATTAGATTACAATAAATCTCTTGAACCTCCCGTGTTTATTTGTTGGCTTCATACTTCTATGGATTCTAACTTTCTGTGAACTTTCGATTAAGCTCCACACATATATGTGTAGACATGTGTATGTGTATGATGGTGCTCAGCTCTTCGTCAACGGAGAGTGAGCTAGAGATATTGGACCCAAAGGTATATGCAACTCAACATCTGACAGATTATGGCCCATAATTGTTATGTTTGGAAGTGAATTGTGTTTCTTTCATCGTGGCATTTGCTTCTTTTTTTCTGAAGACTAATGTGTCAGTCCAAAATGTTCACCTGCTTGGGTGAGGCCATTAACTAACCGCTGAAGACCTTCTTCTGTGTGCGATGTTAAGGCGGAATCATCAGCGAACAGCAGTACACGAATTAGTACCTTTTTTTACCTTGGTCTTTGCACGAAAGCGGGCGATATTGAACGGCCTACAATCAGATCTCGTATATGTGTGTGTTTATGTGTATAAAAAATTCCTGTACGAAAGAATATACGAAAAGACGAGTCATCCCGTGGCCACGTTATATTCGCATTCACGTTGAAGGGGAGCGAATTATATTCGGTTCCATTGTATTTATTTAACTGTCAAGATTTTATTTTTAAGTTTGGGATGTACAGTTAACTTCCAATTTTTAGCCTCTCTATGGATTTGATGTTTGGATGTTTGATGTTTCGTATTGAGGATAATAACCGCGTTCAAGCTGTGTGAAGGAACTAGCAGAGAAATGTATCTGGAAGCTTGAACTAGAGAGACGGGACGCTAAAAGAAGAACGTTCCGGCTAAGAGCCTTCCCCTGAAGACGGGACAAAAGGATAAACAACAAGAAATTGACATCAGTTCGAAAATATTAAGGGTTTGGAGGCTCGCCATGTTCGCGATGTTGTGCGATGTTAGTATTGGGGGTTTCAGTCTTTCCGAGTGTAGGAAGTTGGCATGGTCAGATTTGAAAGTTATGTGGGGTTTTTTTTTGTTTTTTTTTATTTCATTTTTTAAAAAATGTATTTAATGTTGGTTCAAAGCTGATCTTGACTTGAGTAAACCAATATTGTACATTGACTCTTGGGCCGGCAACACACTCATATGATGATGATGTTTGAATACATTTATAGCGCTTGTGTCCATGCTATTTTAGCGCGCGCACGGTGCTCCGATGTCCTAAAGTCTTTTAAAGAAAAAAAAAAGTCTTTAAATTTGTTCTTAAAATGACTTTTTTTTTAATCATGTTCAATTTCCCCCAGACTATGTCAGATTGCTTAGCCATATGTTTGTGTTGTTAAATAACAAGTACGTGTCAGATTGGTTAGTCATATGTTTCTAGTGTTAATGAAAAAGTCTGTGTCAAAGTACTAGAGCAACTGTGCGCGCGCAGTGTTACGACCAGTTATGAGCTCATCGTAAGCCGGGTTTGAACCGCTGAGACATGTTAGAGAGATTGGCAATCAATTTAGTGTTAATTTAGTGAGATCATGAGTGGAGCAGCTCGTGAGATGCAATTGAACGTTGAACTTGTATGATTGGTTCGAGAGGAAATTGAAGTGACCGGTGTGTGAACCATCAAACGTTGTCACTTGTGTTGTAAAGCCAATGATTAAAGAGACGTTGTTGAAACCTGTTTAACGCATTGTGTGTTGTTGTTTTTATTTCTCTCTTTTTTTTTTACTTTAGTGTATAGATAATATCCACTCATTTAAAGTAAGCCTTCTACCTTGAGGCTCTTAGGGGCCAGACCAAACTGAGCTAAAAGCCTATAGGTAGTACAGTGAGGTGAGGCCCTTAGGGGCCAGGCCAACCTGAGCTAAAAGCCTATAGATACAGTACAGTGCTTAGACTCAGCTGATATACCTTAGCACCCTTGTGTCAGACCACCCGTGCATGATCATAGGGTTATTTTTTTCCTCTGTCGGGTAACTTCAAAAAGGGACCCAACTCCACGGTCACAGACGAATTTTCCACCACACTTTGGATTCATTGCCACATGCGGATCTTTGAACGAAATAATGCGGGGGGGGGGGGTTGGTTGTTGTTTTTTCCATCAAAAAATCCCCTGCCGGCGGCTCCCAAGGTATTTCCTTCGCATATTAAATTTATGATATGTCCATTCATTCGAAAAAATGTAGCGAACCCTAAAAGGAATGAACTATAATAAAGAACAGGATATGTGGAAACTGAATGGCGAAACGGGGCAATAAAGGGCACAATGCAGCTGAATACGATCCTTTGATAACACAACACAAAATAAAAGGGGAACATCAGGAAGAAAGAGAGGCATGATCGTTGAAAACTTTCCAGGAAGTAGTTCGTAAGCTTAACATGCAAAAGATTGTGATGAAAATAGATAGTTTTAAATGAATGGTCCTCATACTTCGAGACTATGTCATATGATATGTGCATGTTATGGATATGCTGTTAGTTGACACCGATGTTGGAGGCTGTTACTCCTGATGCGTCCAACAGAATGGGAGTTCTAAGTGGGCCTGGGTCAAGGTCACCATACGCGTTCCTTATTCCACAAATTGAATGACGTTGCCCTTTTTTTAAGACGGCATGCAACAACGGAACACAATTATCATGTGTCTAGACCCGGGTTGGGGTAAATCCTATCGCAAACTGAGACATATGGTGAATGGAGCTCTAAAGGGGAACTCCGCAACTAGTGTGCCCCGCCCGACAAAACTAGTGTGCCGTCAGGTTTTGCGAGTGTGCCGCGGGGAACTTATTTGGGTAGGGCAGGGTGGGGCATATGCATCCCCACTCCTAGGATTTTGCAGGTATTTTTTTTTTCAAACTGCTATGTAATGTGGCGCCAGCAGTACTAAACAACTTAACAAGCCTATACCAAGTTTTAGTTTTGCCCCACCCCCCACCCCTTAACCCTTGCAAAAAACCTGAAATGACGCCCATGGTGTGCCGCCGGGGAAGTTCCTGCAAGACGGATGACATAAACATGAAGAATATTTAAATTTGTTTACAAAACGGACAATACTTTGCTAACCAAAAAATACAAGGTTCAAACGTTTGTAGGCAAATGGCGCAGCACATTCTGCATTGAACACGTTTAAATGTGTGCGGTTCACTTGACCCCCGCACCTTCTTTTAGTGTCTGAAGCGTCTGGTAAAATTTATGACTTTATCGTTTCATCTTTGCACTCAGTGCTCTTCACGACTGTATGCTGTATTGATTGCCGGTTTCTTCAAAAAAAAAATTGGTGACACTTCTAAGGGCAGCATACAACAATCATATCAAAACAAACCCCCAAAACTGACGTCACCAAAGATCTTTCGTCTGATTTGTTGACTGAGTCAAACACGTGTCGGTCATGTGACTTCTGTTTTTCTTTTAAATACCGTACACTCCGTTATAAGTCGATCTGGGTCTCATAAAAAAATTGCTCTTCTGACGTGTCACGATGGAGAATCGCAAAAGAAGATTGAAATTGGTCGATAAATCATAAAATTAAACAGGTCTGCAGTAGACCTACTACATAATTATACTATGAACCAGTGATACATGAACACACGTGTGTTATTTGGTCAAAAACAATGTTTGTGAGCATGATAATGGTGAATGTCAAGAAATTAATTAATTGAAAAAACCTAAATTATCTTCTTATTTTTTTTTTTTAATAAGCAAAAATAAAGATGGAAATATTACGATTCCCTTGGATTGTGCAATATCATTCACCTTTGCCTAGAACAACATTGATGAGCGTGATAATGATAAATGAAAATGAATATCACAAATGAATGAATTGAATAAACCTAAGAGTTCCAACTTATATTTTTGAAAAAATTTAAACAAAAATAGTGATATAAATATTACAATTCCATTACTTTTTTTTCCACAGAACTGTTTACATTTGTCTTGGCCTAATTGAAATCTATATATATATATTTTTTTTTTTTTTGGAAATAAAGGACAAGTAGGTCATCATGCAGCTTTGAGCAGTTTTCGCAAGTATTAGTCATAAAACATACGATGACAGCAAGACGTCGAGCAATAATGAATAAAAGATTGCCGACCTAGAGGCAAACTTCTGGCAGATAACCAAAAACATCAGTCACGTTCGGTCAGATGGCTGAAAGTCTTAATCACTTTCAGCCGGAACCGAAATTAAACCGAAAGTGAACTTTTCTGTTTCGGCCGAACTCGAAACTACGCCCGAAAGTGATCAAACGGCAGCTTTCGGCGACCGAAACCGAAGCCCAAGCCGAAATTCGGTCGATCCCCAATCCTCAACATGGCCGGTGTCACAAGCCCCTCCACTCTCTCGCAGAAGGTGGTATCAAGAGACATCTTCTCAATTTAGATCAGAGTCATCTCTCTCCTCCGGTCGACAGAGGCTGACGGAAACTGGAGTCCAGAGATGGATGGAAGCATGTGGCTTGGTAAGAGATTTTCAGTCAAGCAGGAACAGCTTTGTGTGCGTGTGTGTGTGTGTGTGCATGTGCACGGTATCTGGGTCAACGTACAGGTAGCGTAGGTGCACTTGCACTATCACTGCCGGTAACTCGACATGTGCAAACAAAACGTCCACAATTCTATGGACACTGAGCGTTGACCCGTGAATAAGGCGGCTAAGGTATGTTGGAAAAAGGACGTTTACACGGACGCGGTATTGCTTTTGTTTCATTTATTTATTATATTTTTTAATATTTTTTTTTCTTTCTATTTTTATTTGTGTGTGGGGTGGGGGGTTAAATTGAAATAAATATGGTAACTTTACCACACCAATATCATTAGGGAGTTAGCTGTCACTTACTTGTTTCCATTTTTTTTTAAAGACTGTTTTAATTGTGGGGTTCGTTGTGTAAAATCAGCACACACATTTAAACATTGTAAAAAATTAAATAACCGCTTTAAACAGCAACTGGATACCAATGCATTATGTTGGGTTTTCTTTTTAAGGGTATTTGAAACCAAAAATATATATATATTTTTTTTTAAACAAACTCTTTACATTTCTTTTATGTTGACGTTTGCGTTTAAATAATGAGAAACGATTCGATGTTATGTTACATGATAGAATGGATTGTGTTCATTTCACGTCTGTAATGGGAGGGAAAATCTTAGTTTAAATTTTGGTGTGTGTCAACAATAGTCGACCAGGTCTTTTTTTTATTTCCATGGGCCGAGAACATCCTTGAAGGCCCAGGTGTGCCGTGGAAGGCTTGGGGTGTGGTTGGGGGTGGGGGGTGGGGGAGGGTTTGGCCGAACACATCCATTAAGTGTGACGCATTCGGTTTTTCCGAAATGTAAAAAAAAAAAAAAGTTCATAAAGTGGAAATTGTGTGCAGACATAAACAAAAATAAAATATTCTTCACCTAGTTTGGCCGAACACATCCATTAAGTGTGACGCATTCGGTTTTTCCGAAATGTAAAAAAAAAAAAAAAGTTCATAAAGTGGATATTGTGTGCAGACATAAACAAAAATAAAATATTCTTCACCTTTCTAAGTTGATCAAAATGTCACAGTGTTTAATTGGAAGCATCCGGGTACAGGAGGTTAGCTGTGCTGTAGATTGCCAAAGTTGTCTATTGACAGAAAATATTTTTAGTGACTATTTTTGTCTGCAAATATTTCTGTTGGATAACAAAAATATAACAAACAATTATTGTTCAATGTTGGGATGAAGCAGAGGCGTAAATTTTGGCGCCCGGGGAAAAGATTCATTTTAAAGCGCCCCCTTCCTTTTTTTTTTCAACTCTCAAACTCATTATTTCCATCAAGAAAATAATGTTAAAGAACATTTTACCGCCCCTAACTAGTCGGGCGCCCAGGGACAACTATTCCCCCCTGCCCCATTCCTTAGCTACGCCTCTGGGATGAAGTCTTAGCCGGTTGCAGAGACACAGTAGCAATCACGAACTTCTTTGACCCTATAGAGTCACGTTCCCTAGCAACCTCCTGGCAAAGGTTCGTACCATTTTGGCGTTCAGGATTTTGTTGTTGTTTTTTTTTTAATTAAGTTCAGGGCACATGGGGAAATTTAATTAAAATATTTATTATACACCCGGATACGGTTCCTTTTCAATAGCCGGGTCCGGGTATTTTTCTGAGGTGTAATACTCGGCATTTCCGGGTGTCCAGGTAGCTTGGAGTAGTGAATCCACATCCTCTGCAATGCATGCCTATGATCTTCGAGGCAAAACACAGTTTCCGAAATATATTTCAGACTTCATGCTCATTGGTTTGCCGCGTCCATGATCCCCTGAATTATCAGAAATGGGAGTCATTCAAAAACCTTAAAGTTTATATTAATTTTTTTCGTCGTTTCTGTGTGTCGCAGTGTTTCCCAAACTTTTGACATCTGTGTACCCTTGTCTATAATTTTCGTAACACTGAGAACCCCTCGTAAAAAAAATTGCATATATTTTTTTTTTTTTTTTTTTTTTTTTTTTTTTTTTTTTTTTTTTCGCCCTTACCCCCCCCCCCCCCCCCCGCCAAAACACTTCACATGACACTTTGGGAAACACTGGTTTATGGTTAAAAAAAAATTTAAAAACTTAAAATTCAGTTCGATCTGGTTCAAATGTAACGAAAGAAAATACCCACGTTTAGTTAATAACTTAGATTTAGGAGACCGGGTTGCGATGGTTTGTAAAAGTTGGTGTTTGTTTTGTTTCGTTATTTCTCATTTTGAATGAGTAAAGTTGTTTTGTAAACGTTTTCAATTAAAGGAAATTTTTTTTTTTTTACTGTTGACATTATTCATGACATCTTACAGACTGAATTCGTAGGATGTTGAGCGATCTTTTACAGTAATTGGTAATTTTACAAGATACAACCCGTTTGTTTTAATATTTTCTGAACATAAGTTAGCAACAATATTACAAATAATGAGCCAACGCGATGACACCATTAAACCATCCTCTGCTCTATGTCAACAAAAGGATGGCAACCTATTTCAAGCACAAAAACACTTCAATGAGGAAGTTACTAAGACTGAGAGGGTTGAAGAGACATTTCAATGAAGAAGTTACTGAGACTGAGAGCGTTGAAGAGACACTTGAATGAAGAAGTTACTGAGACTGGGAGTGGGGAATAGACTAAAGTGTCTAGGCGCTAACTGCAAGGGACGCAACATTTCTGTTCCTGGTTCCTGGGTCGGTACCACTGCCACGGAAAACAATAAATACAATCTGAGTCAGCAGCACTACCGTATTTCTCTTTCAGTAATTTTAAAATAAGTGGTTTTTTCCCTTTTCTATTGTAAACACAAGGATGTTGTTGCCGGTTGAGGAAACACTAGCTTCACACACACACACACACCACCACACAACCACACACACATACACAGCATCAAAACCACACAAAGACTCACTCAAATACCCACACACATAAACAAACGCGCGCACACACACACACATACACAACCAAACAAACATGAACAAACACACACAACCACATAAACAGGAGCACACACACACACAACCAAAAAAACATGAACAAACACACACAACCACATAAACACGAGCACACACACATACAAACAAACAAACATATAAACACACTTACGCACACAAACACACAAACAGACGCATAATCATGTATACACACAAATACGCAGACACATACACACACATAAACACACACACATCCACACACATATATTACACATACATACATCCACACACATATATATACACATACATACATACACACACATATACATACACACACCTATACACACACATAAAACACACCTACCCCACACACACACACATCCTGTCACGGGTCACTACTCCCTTTTCCAGTTATATTTGTATAGCTTCGTGGTGACGGAATGCGGAAAAAGTGTTGAAGTAAGAAAATCCAACCTGTATAATTAGCAGACGATACAATAGGCAGACCCCCCACCCCCATCTACCCACAACACTCATCCACTTTTTTGATATTACAGTTCATGGATGTAGTAAAAAGCGGATGCGACATTGAAAAGTAGTTCTTCTACAAATGACGAAGGACAAAACAATATATATATATCACTATATTGAAACCGGATGTTACTCACTTCAAATAGTGCTTCAGATATTTTTTAATTTAAAAAATTAATTGATTGTTAAAGTTTCCCCCCCCCCCATTTTCAAGGGCGGTGGCCTTATCTCAAAAACCTATATTATATTACAGACTTAAATATAGAAATATAGATTAAGATTTAACAATAGATCGGATTTAACATAGCGCAGCAGTTGCATAGCTCCCGAAAATGTTAGTCTTTTTTTTCTTCTTCCTCTTTGCCTTTTCCACTCCCTGTGGAGCATAGTGTTGAAAATATTAAGTTTCTAAGCTACTTCACAAGGAAGATAATCAAACAACAGAGGCAATCATCAAGGTTAGTCCAACGTTTTATTGTAGGAGAACAACATGGAGTCCTACCAACATGGAGCACTCGACAAGACAGCATACAAACATGACGTCACTACACAATAAATAATGTGGTGTGCAAAACAATGCGCAATTAGCATTCAGCATTTTGTCAATGTCCAACACATAGTTCATTAACCGTTTCAGTTCAAAGCCTTCTAGTCACTAGCCACCATGCCTTCCAGTCGCTAGCCACCATGCCTTCCAGTCGCTAGCCACCATGCCTTCCAGTCGCTAGCCACCATGCCTTCCAGTCGCTAGCCACCATGCCTTCCAGTCGCTAGCCACCATGCCTTCCAGTCGCTAGCCATCTTGCCTTCTAGTCATTAGCCATCTTGCCTTCTAGTCATTAGCCATCTTCTCCAACTCTGCCCAACTCATTACGATCTTTATTGAATCCGTGTTGACCTCTCTTCACCAGGCGCATTTTTAGGGGTCTTTCTCCTATGTAACACGTAGGGTTCCATAACAGTCACTCTTGTCTAAGCATGGGTTTTCTCATGGCATGACCTATTCATCTTTGTCATTTTTCATGATATGACCTATCATCTCCACCTTTTCTCATTTTATGACCTAAACATCTTCACCATTTTGTCATGGTATGACCTAATCATCTCCACCTTTTTCTCATGGTATGAACCACCTCCACCATTTTCTCATGTTATGATCCATCCAGCTCCACCTTCTTTCCCGCACGTCTAGCTCCACTGAGACTTGTGCTGTTGTTTCCCCCTTACTTAGAATACGTCGATTGTATCCTTGTTGAAAATCAACAACCATTATTTTACAGAACTTTATAAAATAGAAAAAAATTGTAAAATAGTAAAATGTTTGCCAAAAATCTGGATTAAATTTTTGACAAAACGAAACAAACTTTTTAAAACTTTGTTTTTAAATAATGCGTTTAGTATAGATGAGGACGCTATGCATATAATTTTACAAACAAAAAACATTTTTTTTAAACGTAATGTTAAATGCTTAAATATGTTGAGTAGTAATATAAAATCCCTTTTATACATTTTAATTATTCCACGACTTCTCCTCTGAGCTTTTTACGTAAATTAGAAAGGGAAGCAAACCTTACACATAAGTTAACCAATATAAATATGATTGAGCTCCCTTGAATTTTAAGTTTCGCTTCAAGATTTTTATTTAGGTCCAATGACGCGATACGGCTTGTGGCCAGCATAACATTATTCTACGATCCAAACAACGAAATCACATTACATAAATTATGTGAACACATACCAAAAGAACATAATTTAAAATGAAGCTTGTTTTGTTGCGTCCTATTTCTTACAAGTTCATTGCTCTTCTGTGTTTCACACATGTCTAGTTCAAATGTCTAGTTCAGCAACCAGGAACTGTGGCAGCGGACAAAACAGAAACCCATTGAGGAAGAGATTCTCCAGAAGCGGTGGAGGTGGATTGGTCATACACTAAGAAAACCTGCTTCTAACATAACAAAGCAAGTCCTGAAATGGAACCCACAGGGTAAGCGGAAAAGAGGCCGTCCAAGAAACACTTGGCGCCGAGAATTGGAGACAGACATCAAGAAAATTGGCCATGAATGGAAGAGCCTGGAGAAGCTGGCCCAGGATAGAGATGCCTGGAGGTCTCTCGTAGGTGGCCTATGCCCTTGGAGGAACCGCAGACGCCGACGATGATCGGTGGATGCCCCTCATGGACGAGAAGGCTCTCTCTCAAGTTCAAATGTGTACTATGGTAAAAACATCTCGACTCCACACGTTAGGACATTAGAACAAATGATTTAAATATGAGAGTTTTCCAACTCTTGTATTCCGCTATGTTAAATTTATTAGTGTTGCCTATTTGTGTTAAAACATTAACTTTTTTTTATTTAAACTCAGATCATTTTATTTGTTAACGATTTTTAAAACATAGCCCCCCAAAAAAAACAACTTAACAAACAAACAAAAAACACAAAACGACAATTGTTTTAGAAATGTTAAACTCTGTTAAATTACGTTCTAAAATAAGTTCCCGACAGCTAAGCCACCGAGCTCCAGGGTCTGTATGAATGTCCGAGACGGTGCATCTATGTTGTTTTAAGCCAATGTAAATGCTTTAAATGCTTAATTAGGATTATGTACCAGAAGCCTCATCAGCATTTGAAGACATACAGATGCATTTTTAACAAAACAAATCTTACTCTCCTTAACTACCCCACAGAAATGTGCAGGACATGGGGTGGGGGGGGGGAGAATTATAAAAATTTATTTTTACTTCTTCTTCAGTCCTCGCCTAACGTGGAGCCGCCTATGAAAATTATTCTACTGCTATCCATTTCAAACTTCTATTTCTAACGCAATTTTTTTTGTTTAACGCCGGCTGGGGCGTGGGAAGAGCGGGTGGGGGGGGGGGGAGCTAAGATGGCTTAAGGAAAAACACTAAACCAATGAAAATAAGCTCCAGCTACTCGTCCCCGTGATACAAAGTATCTACAACAGTGGTTCTCAACCTTCCTAGTGCCGCGACCCTTTAATACAGTTTCTCGTGTCGTGGCGACCCCCCCCCCCCAAGCCACACAATTATTTTCCTTGCTACTTCATAGCTGTAAGGATATGTGTTTTCAGATGGTCTTAGGCGACCCCTGGGAAAGGTTGAGAACCGCTGATCTACAACGTAAAATTTGTAAGTCCGCCCCCCCCCCTTCCCTTGCCCGGTCAAATTTCCAAAGATTTAAAAGAGCTATGTTTTATTTAACGTCAATATGACTACAATCTATTTGAAATGCAGCCCAGTAGCTTCCCAAAATAGTGATAGTCAGTTAACAGAATTCTTGGATTTCAGACAATACCATTGCCAAAGAAAATATTTTTTTTTTGTTTTCCATTACGTTGTAAAACTGTTCTTATTATGAAAATAAAAATCTTTAAAAGTTCTCTCATTTACGTTTCCAACACATGCGACGACGTCCTGGTGAGTCCGCCTCTACAGCATGTGCGATCCCATGTAAATAGGTCGCCATCCATAGATGTGAGGGGGACACCGTTAGCCACTGTGTAAACATTTGATCTGTCCTCCACTTGGAGTTAACCTCTGTACCGCTCACTGCGTCATATTGTATTTTTATTTTTATGCAGAGATAGAGCATGGGGAATTGGGTTTGTGGGGGGGGGGGAAGAGGGGGATGTTTCCGCTTTTAGTCTTCCAACAAAAGAAGTAACAACAGACTGGAACAACTCTGTACCGCTCACTGCGTCATATTGTATTTTTATTTTTATGCAGAGATAGAGCATGGGGAATTGGGTTTGTGGGGGGGGGGGGAAGAGGGGGATGTTTCCGCTTTTAGTCTTCCAACAAAAGAAGTAACAACAGACTGGAACATCACAATATCAGCATGAGAAGGAGAAGACCGGAACATCACAATATCAGCATGAGAAGGAGAAGACCGGAACATCACAATATCAGCATGAGAAGGAGAAGACCGGAACATCACAATATCAGCATGAGAAGGAGAAGACCGGAAGTCATTCAAAATCTAACATGAGATCTTTTCCGAGGAGAGTATAAAATTTGGTTCTTATGTTATCATCAATACGATGTGTAAAATTTATTTTGAAAAATAAATTGTATATTTTTAGAGGGAATTTAATACCACTAGATCAAAGGCGTAGAAAGGGCCGGTCCCGTCCGGGACGAGCAAAGTCCTTCCTACGCCATTGCACAAGGTTATTAGTATGCAGGGTTCGTTACAGTATTTTATTGCCACTGCTTATGTTAAAAGATAATAAGATATAAACATCAATAAAAATTAAGCTAAGCAAATGAAGTGAAAGAGGGTCAGTGTAAACTTGATGCATATTGAAAGGCACAATCGTATTTAACGTTAATGTAATAATAGTTTCTATTACATGAGAAGTTGTTAAGGTATTTTAGATATAAGGGAATGGAGCGACTTAGTCAGCCTGGAAAAGTATAGTCACCAAGAAGGAGTGCGCAGGCTCAAACCACTGGCAAAGTTTCCCACGCTCCATGGGTTTTGGGCGAGTCGCTTCGTCACCACCAACCAAATCAACCAACCGTGGATCGATGCGTCTGCACCCCTTGCATTGTCCTAATCATTGAATTTGTATGCAAGGTTCATATTGATATGGATCAACTACACCGGCTTCCATCACATAGCGTACTTTCTGTTCTGAGCTTTATTAACTGGAACACGGAACACCAATCTGGGTTCGAAAGAAAGTAATATTATGGATAAACCGAAACCATCTATTTAAAAAGAAGGTTAGAACAGAAATAGCCAGAGCGTGATATCAACAAGCGGTGACAAGGGGGAAAAAAAGACTAGGGAAAAATAATTGTGCACATAAAAAATTACGCACCATAAAGATAAAAATGCGCAAAAAATATATATTTTTGTTAAATGAGATCGTGGTCGCACTGATTAATTGAATAGCCACAAGCAGATTTGATTGGTCACAAAGAAATTGGTTAATTAGAGTGAGGGGATTTTCCCCTAAAACTGAATGGGAAGGGGGTGGAGAAGGGGGTTGTACCTTACTATTTAAATAGGAAAGCGATAAAAGGGTCTTCTCCCCTTTCTGTAGTCATTCTGAGAATTATTCAACATGAGCTTAAATGAATACTTTGTCGGACATATTTTAAAAATAGACGACTTTACAGTGTAATTTCAATTTTTTTTAAAGTGTAATGATCTCTCTAGAGACGGTCATCATTGGAAAGCATATATCTTTTGATAAACATTCCCTGTCTGAATTATCAATAATATATGTGCAACATTTGTTCTAAGAAAAAGATAATTTCACATTTAAAATTGGAGTTAATTTACAATGCTGGAGTAGACTCATCTTAAAAAGGTATTTGTCTATTTCCATTGTTTTAGAAAATTATTCAAATATCCCAATTTATAAAGCAAATGCCGGTGTTGTATTAAAATATATTATTCTTTTAAAAAATCTTTGTGGCTTATTTCAATCACTAAGGATTAACCGGCGCCAGATTTTTTTTTAAACCGGATCCGGATATTTTGATAACATACCCGGTGGGTCCAAGTGTTATAAAAAAGTGAACTTCTCATTTTCTATAATATGTGCCGATCTTTAAAACAATAGTCCTACAGACAGTCCTACACCCTACCAACCGGCCTTTGACCTTTAGTCCTACAGACAGTCCTACACCCTACCAACCGGCCTTTGGTCTTTAGTCCTATAGACAGTCCTACACCCTACCTTCGGCTCTTAACTGATTAATTTAATAGTCGCTCCTATTTAAGAAAAAATCAACCTACACGGACTTTAGATGTCACGCATGAGAGCTCGCTGCGTGACCGTTTTTTTTTATAATTCCCTTTGTACTACTACTATAAAAGGGTTACCGGAAATTTGATCGAAATAAATTTCGTCGACGGTAAATTGATCGACGGTAATTTGATCGAACGGAAATTTGGTCGAATCTTTTTTTCTGTTCGCACGTTAAAATTTTCGTCAAATTTCTTTTTGAACGCAGTATAATATTTAGTAAAACAAAATAATTCGGTCAAAAAGAAATTTGATTCAAAATTGTAACGTAAAATTGAAAAGAAGATTCGACCAAATTTCCGTTCGATCATATTACCGTCGACCAATTTACCGTCGACGAATTTTCTGTCGATCAAATTTCCGGATACGCTATAAAATATGTGGAGTTAGGGGAGCTCTCGTCCAGCGAGAGAGTGGGGGGGGGGGGGGGGGGACCTTCTTCAGACTTGAAATACAATCATGAAATTTGTCACCTCCGCCAGGTTTGGTTGTTTTCCCACAGTGGAGTAGCATCATTTGTATCGTGACGGTCAGCTGCCTTGTCGCGACGCGCTTCTCTTCAACCGTCCAACGTTTTACAAACTGTTATTGGTAAACCAGAGAAAACAGACCTTAGAAATCGAGGGTAACACGCAGATAACTGAGATATTTCCTTGGGAAACACTCTTCATCAGCGCATATCAACTACTTCATTATGGCATTATAATTTTTTTTTAAATGAAATTTTTAAATCGCCCCGTTAAAAAGGGCCTTCAAACTCTTATTTATTTAGATGGAATCCAGATTTCTTTTTTTTCTCTTTTCAATCATTTCAATTAATTACGCTTTTATTTGTGGCTGGCAACTGGCTGGGTGGCAAAATCTTCGGACGACCAATTGATCCACTTCCAGTAAGCTATCGAGCTGAAACTTGGCACATCAACTTATTCTTTGAATTTTCAGTCCCATCTCCCCCCCCCATCCTCACCCCCGAAAAATCAGTTTTTCCTGTATTTCAGAGGGATTATAAAATTCCCGATAACTGCACTAAAAAAATCTTCGGACGACCAATTGATCCACTTCCAGTAAGCTATCGAGCTGAAACTTGGCACATCAACTTATTCTTTGAATTTTCAGTCCCATCCCCCCCCCCCCATCCTCACCCCCGAAAAATCAGTTTTTCCTGTATTTCAGAGGGATTATAAAATTCCCGATAACTGCACTAAATGAGGTTTGTTTTTTTTTAAATATCGCTTTTGGTGAGTAATATTTTTTTTCAAACATTTTTGGTGAAATAAATCTGCGTTAATAAAGGGGGTGGGTCATAAGAATAGTAATATAGTTCAGCGGCGTGAAAAAAAAATGTGTTGTTGCGAGCATTGTGGTGGGGGGCGCACTAATTGGGATTCTTGATATATGCGTTAATTGTATGCATGTTTTTTTCACTTGTCCAACCCCGGTCCCCTAATTGCTCGACATCACATTGTATAAAGGATTTATAGGAAAAACTTTGTTTTTCAGGGTTTGCTTAATTATTATACTTCAAATAAATTCAGTGAAAATTGTCTCTGACTGAATACACATTTGAAACATTTTTTTTTTTTTGCTGTCTCGAAAGCTCACTATATACATATGTGGAAGACCTGAGGGAATATACTTAAAACACGTTAAAATGTTATTTATCTTGTTCTTTTTCTTTTTTTCTTTTTTTTTTTTGCAACCACAATTTTACAACATAGAAACAACTTGAATTGTTTGCATCCATCGTAGTGAAATATGACTCTAATGAAATGACTTTAAATGTCACTCTTTTTGCTACATGATTTTTAAAAAAAAATTTTTAAAGTATGGCCCATTTTTTTTTTCTTGATTAGTGTAAAGTTATAAAACTTTAAATTATACCACGTATAAAGTTGCGGAAACGTGGAGGGGGACATCATGAGAGTTGGCCGGGGCATTACGGAATTCATCCTCTCGCTCTCGGAAGTAATGATCCATGATATTGGGTTCACGTTCGATGAAAGCGGATTTTCCCCATTCTATCTTTACTCAACATAGATATTTTGTTCTCATGTGCAGTTTTTAAATATTTTTTTTGTCTGCGACAATCTTTATATATTTAACACAATGTAATTCATAACCTTATATTAAATGTACAATATACTGTTCGATCAATCTGTTAATGCATTTTTATTCTTGTTCCCTTGAAATGAAAAAATATCTTAGAGCACTAACGAAGTAATGTATATAGAACAAACACAATTATACAAAATTAACAAAAATCACAACTCCTTTTCTTCAAAATAGTTATTTCCACAACTTATATGTACCCCATTTAATGTTTAAAACTGCATCAAAGAAGTCTTGCAAAGTATTGTTACTTAAGTTACATATTTAAATTATTATTTTTTTTTTCTAAAACGTTATTTTTTAACTTACATTATAATTTGGCATGCGCCTGGCCGGAAGTAAACAATTTATATATCTTGAGACTAAAATGCCAAACCCAGTCTTTGACGAGTATCATGTCTTAAATGACATTGAAAACCAATCTGATTTTCACGATTTAGGCGTCACGCTAAAAGATGTTTCAGGAACCTGCTTCCACCGTCTGAGGTCTCTGATTTTGTCTGGTATGCATTTGGTTTATTAACAGGAAATTAAAAATCGAAGGGTTTGTTTTTTTACACCAAACGCCATCTTTAGAATCACGTGACAGACTCTTCCTTAATTAAAAAAAAAATTGTTAAGAGCATTTCAGAGTGACAGTAAACAATTTGATTTTTAAAAAGAGTATGTTTGAAAATATTAGACTATAGTAGAAAGATTTGTATAACATTTGACTTTGTATTGTAACCCTAGTGCTAACAATAATACTAAGCTATTGGTCTTAATTTAAATACAATGAAAACATTAAATAACCAATTTTTTGAAATAAATTATACTAATAGTGTACGTTAAATTGTTAAAAACACAATAAATTTGCTTAAAACTCTCACAATTAACCTAACTTTTTTCAAAAAGAAAAATTACATTGCTTAAAAATTTGTATCAATTTTATTTATTGATAGTGTTTTTCTAACTCATTTTAGGATGGCGTAGATTCTTGTCTTGCCTGAAGTGTTAGACAGATTCTTGTCTTGCCTGAAGTGTTACACAGATTAACACAAGACCTAACGCTGTCTTCAACTGATAATGTGGCATCGGCTTATCTGTAATTTTTTAAGATTTAATTTATAAATATTTTTTTTTATTTTTCGATGACTTAACTTCAATGATATTTACTTTCAGTTTATTCTTAAGGATAAAATGTTTTGAGCATGTGCCAGTTAACTTAAGTCGTTTAATTTCTTTAAACATAAAAATTCCTTTTCTAATAACATTTAGGATAAACAAAATTGAGATGCACACTTTCAGAGACCGATTTTGTGTTAAATTTTGAATAGCTTTACGATGAAATTTGTGTGCCTCATTTGTCATTTGACATAACATTTCTACATTAAAATAGTTGAATTGCTTTGCTATACAGTATTAATTACCAGTATGTCAGTAAAAAAAACAACTATTTCTACCTTTTTTTTTTACTTTTTAACAAGTTTTTCTCTATAAAAATGTATTTTATTTGGTTTACGTTTACAGTCTTTTGTGCAATCTGTAATGGGCAATACATTAATATTTGATTTTTAACAATACTTATCTTACTTTTGTTGTCTTTTTGTTTATTGTTTAATAGCGTGTGTTCCTTTAATACTTTTCTTTTGTTGTATTTTTTGCTTGTTTGTGATTGTATTTTTAAATAAGATTTAGTTGATAAATGTGTTTGACTTAATTGATGAACCAGTTTTTTGTTTAACAATCTATTATCAATTCGTTATTTCTTTTAATCCTTATGATTTATTTATTTATATCCCTTATATGATGGACATATTTGTGTTGTGATTTTTTAAAGTTATTTATAAATGCCATGTACGCCTAAACAGTAAAATAAATATATTGCAATTGGTAACATGAGCTAAATGCTTTGCCGGGCTTAATTTTTAATAAAAATTTTACCATCTGCCCCGAGTTAGCACAGAACAACCTGGGTATTTGACAACATGGCGATCACAGGACAGGTGTGAAATACATAGGACAGCTTGGTGTATGACAAAAGTGGTCGTCGCATGAGGACAACATTTGTTCGTGTTATTTGTCAGTCTTAAAGGGACGATGGTGTGATTACACTGGGGATGCATTAGAGACGAAACTGCGGAAGCAAAAGATGTTTTTTATGTAGATTCAAAAGTTTCACCAGTCAGTAGAGCCCCTTCACAAATGCAGCTCTTGAAATCAAACGAACGTCAAATATATCGTATAGCTGACCATCCGAAGGATTGTATAACGCAAAATGTCATTCTATCTACAGAAATACATTTCTTGTCACCCGGGGAACATTTTAAAACTCTAGTCGGGCAAAAGGAAACATGTCTAAATGGCCACTAGATCTGAAGGATGGTGAGCAACACAATTGTTATGCAAAAGGGTACATGCCCAATGGGACCTGGATCTCAAGGTTGATGAACAACACACTGGTCATTTAAAAGGGAACATGCCCATAGGGTCGCTGGATCTTGAGTTTAATGAACAACACTCTGGTTAGGCAAAAGTGCACAATCCCAACCCTTCACTTCTGGTACCCGGGTTCGAATAGTCGATGCCTTAAGTTTTATTAATTAGTCACATTTGTAAAAACGCAATCGTTATATGAATTAATTTTCTCATGTCCCAAATCCATTTCTCAAAGCAATGTATTTCATTTATTTTATTTTTGTTAATTTTCTAAGTGGTTCATCGCTTATTTCAGAATATTTAAAGAAGATGTTCATATAGAAGTACATGTTAAATCCATACAAAAGCTCAATCTGAAACATAATCGGGTGTGGAGATAATGATATCAAAATGTAACCCCTCCCCCCCCCCCGACCACACACACACAAACATAAATCTTTACCAGTTTTTAAGCCTGGAATGATTTTAAGATACATAAAAATTTAATATAAATAGGTCACACATTTTAAATTTTAAAAATTATCTGGGTAATGTTTGAGAGTCTTAAAAATATAACCTCATCACCATTTTGCTATTTTAAGTATTTTAACTTGAAATTTCCATTTTTTTTCATAATAAATTAAATAAATTGCTTTTTGGGGATTAAAGTACATCTACCACTTATTAAATGTTTAAAAAAAAAACAAAGCTGAAATTGGAAGTTGTTTTTTTAAGATAAGTGTTAGCAATTTTAAAGTATGCAATCATATTTATTTATAATTGTTATTTTTTTAAGCATGTTTCGTTTTTTTTCAACTGGTTAAATTAACAAAATTTAATGATGGCATTTGCGAGTCTTTTAAGAAATTAGCAAGTATTTAGATTCAATCATATGGTTGTAATTTTGAATACGTCTAAGTACAGCTAGATCGTCTTAAATTAATTTTAAAACCATATAATTTTAATTTCACGATTATTTATAATGTAATCCCTTTTATGCAAAATACAATCTCACATTGAGGATTATACTAAACTAATATAATTTTATGAATGTATTTGCTTTCAAATCAATATTAGTAATAAACAGACACTAGACTTTTGTCAATCTCCTTTTATTAGACACTTGGGGAAAGCCCCAAAATCTGGTGTAGTAATTATGCTGTCAAAAGTGTATCAAAATATTTGAAAGCTCGGTCAAGAAATTTTAAAGCTTTGGATTTGCAATATTAATAATCCAATAATAAACTGGGATAACGAATTAACTATTACTGCATAGGGGACCATTTATTGATTTTAAAAAAGAGAATATTTTAACGTTTAAATTCGAATAAGTTACTTGAAATTGCTCTTTATTGTTATATTAAAATTATTTATATTTTATAATAATAATACTTAAACCTATACAGCAATATAAGCATATGTATCTTATATTTATCATCATATTTTAATTCATCCGATTTCCGTAAAATAAAATAAAATTCGTATCATTATTTTTAAGAATTTTAACGTATATGAATCGATTAGTTTTTTTTTTAAAGCGTTATATGGTCAGCTGAGCTCATTCTTGTATGTGGCGTGACTTGAAGTAACGTGACGTGACGTAACGAGAAGTGACTGTAAGTGAAGTGTACACACACACGCACCCACCCACGCGCCCACACACGCACACACATGCACACATAAATACATACATACATACTTCACATAGAAACAGGATTATTTTTTTTTAGCCGTACAATAATTGTAGAACCCTTGACCTAGTCACCTGTACTTACCTGTCAGTGCAAGTTCAACTTAGCTCTTCACCACACAGTGAAATTCAACGACTAATTAACAAAATCCCCCTGAACATTGTTCGTGAAATGTCAAGTTGAGCTGGCTACACTAAGAAATGTTTAATTAAACCATTCTCAAACAGAACCGTATGTCTGTATTATGTCAAATGTAAAAAAAAAGCACAAGTTAACATATATTTTGAGTGTAAATAAATTTTGGAAAAGAACAAAATATTTTTTAATGTATTTTTTTATGTTATTTATTTTAAACATGCCATTGGATTAAGAAACAACCAGTAGTAAAAATCAAAGCTTATATGTAGGGGTACTATATTAATGAGCGAGAACCATGGATTAATAGCCTCAGCTTTAATGGAAAGATAACCATTTGGTTATTTCATGACGTCAATGACTGCATTGCAAAAACGGCTTGTCCTCATTTTAAGTAGCAGAAATTCCTCTGCTGCAGTTGTAGGAATGTACATAATGGTTTTCAGGGTGGAATTGATTTTGGGGAGTGCAAGTTCTTTCTGAACGTTACCCCTAATTGTATCAGACTGCAATAAATGGTGTCTAGATCTATTACTGGGACAAACCTCGTTGTAATTTTGTGACATAGCCACACACCAGACACCATGTCAAACACCCTAAGGATAGTCTCTTTAATGTTATTGGTAAAAGTTTCAACACGATGGTGATTTTCAAAATCAAACATTTTGTTATAAAATGTTGTGCTCATTTTGATTGTTTGTTTTCTTGTAAAGGATTAATTTGGTGTTAACTGCTGGGATTATTTAGTTAATTTTTAAAGGATTAAATTGATGTTAACTGCCGGGCTTATTTGGCTACTTTTGTTTTAAAGGATTAATTTGGAGTTAACTGCTGGGCTTATTTAGCTACTTTCTTTTGAAGGATTGATTTGGTGTTCACAGCTTGGTTTATTTAGCTACTTTCTTTTAAAGGATTAATTTGGTGTTAACTGTTGGGCTTATTTAGTTACTTTTTTTTTAAGGATTCATTTGGTGTTAACTCTTGGGCTTATTTAGTTACTTTCTTGTAAAGGATTAAATTTATGTTAACTGCTGAGCTTTTCGGAGAATGTTACGTTAAGCTTTTTTCAGATTTAGAAGATTTTACACAACTAATTAAAGAATTCACTACTTGAGTTTCTTTACGAATTCCTTTTAAAAATCAATTAGCATTTTAGTTTATAAGTACGAACATAGTGCAGACTTTTTATTTAAGAAATATTAGCAGAAAGCTTTTTGTGTAAGGAACTAAGAGTCTGACCTAACATTATTTTTTTGGAATTATGTTGTTTAGGTCAGATGGTTTCCCATAACTGAATATTAGTTGAACATTTCGCATAGGCGCATATTTAAAAGGTTTAATGTAACTCTAAGGTATGTCTTATGTGTTAAACTGTCTATAAGAAATCAGTGGAATAGAAAAAAATAATTCTTAAATTAGATAATTTAATGAATATTTTAGTAAAATACTATCAAAATATTCACACGCAAAATTAATATTTCATTAACCACTATACAATACTTGTGGGCAAAGTGTAGCTATTGCATTTTCCCTTTACTTTTAAGAGTTCTCTTACCCTAATAGGTTGCACAAGAACAAATAAGTTTGTCATTGGTTGGCATTGGTTAAATCTTGTCACCGAAATTAATTGAAAACCGGACCCTCCGATTTTATATATTTAAAATTCTTATAATATTTTCTTTTATATTATGCTTTTTTTTTAAACTCATCAGCAGGCGAGATACTTGTCATACATCCGATATTTCCAGTATTATTGTTTCATAAATGTGTGGATCCTACTTTTCTATTCTAGGCCTTCACCATACAAAGCGTCTCAACACAGACATGCAAAAAGACAGCTGATGTCGTCCTCGCCGTAGACATCTCCTTCTCCATCACGACCGGCAACTTCCACGACTACGTCCTGCCCTTTCTGCAAAGCGTCGTCGCGGAATTCGACATCGGCCCGAACGAATCGCAGGTCCAGGTCGGCGCCGTCACGTTCAGCGACAAGGTCCGTCTGGCTTTCCGCCTCAGCGACCACCGGGACGAGGACAGCCTGCTGAGGGCTGTAGGGGACATCTACTACGCCGGCGGTGAGACGTACACCGACGCCGCCCTGAAGTACGTCCGCGACAATATGTTCACCTGGGCCAACGGCGGGCGGGACGACGCAGAGAGGATTGTGATTGTGCTGACCGACGGGAGATCGTTCAGTAGGCCGAGGACGGTCGCGCAGGCCGAGGCATGCCGTCATCAGGGAATCGTCCTGTTCGCTGTCGGGGTGGGGAGTGCCGACGTCAGAGAGCTGGAGGAGATCGGGAACGCTCCGGCGGACGAGCATGTGTTTTACGTCACGGATTTCAACGCCTTGGATAGCATCCGGGCCTCTCTCACGGATAACGCCTGTGGCGGGGATAAGTCGGTGGGTTGTTTTCGTAAAGCGGTTATGTCATCCGAACTGTTCAGGTATCACACCAGGTGTGAAGGTATTAACATATTTAAGTGTGCGAGTATCACATCGTGTGTGCAAAGACTAAGTTGTTGAAGTATTCAGGTATTATATCAGGTGTGTGGGGTCGTTCGAAAATAACATCACGGTCAGGAGGGAGGGGTGTCGAGAATTTGTGACAGGGAGGAAAAAGGGGGGGAAGGGGTCTGAAACTGTCATTTTTGGCGTGACGTAATTAGCTAACGACCCCTGTAGAGACTAGCATCTTTAGGTGTTCAAGTAGTGCATCGTGTGTGTAAAGACTAACGCGTTTAAACTTGACAAAGGGGCTTAACATGAAATGAAAAACATTAATAAATATATAATTTTTGATTTATAAAATCTATTTCAAAAACTGCTTCCAACCATTCACGTTCAATTTATTTATTTATTTATTTTCAAGGATCCCGTCCTCAATGACGACAGAAGTTCGTTTACACCCTGCCAGGGATCCGCCGCTGACGTCATCTTCGTCATCGACCAGTCATCCTCCATCGGGGCCCGGAGATTCTACGCCGACGTCATACCCTTCCTGCAGAGCGTCATCTCTGACCTTGACATTGGCCCCGACGACACCCAAGTCCACGTCGGAGCCGTTCTGTTCGGCACGACCGCGACCGCTCCGTTCTTCCTGGGGGACCACCGCTTCAAAGACGACCTCCTCCGTGCCGTCTCAGACATCAGATACGCAGGGGGTGGCACTAACCTGCACCAAGCGTTGAAACTTGTCAATGACGCCATGTTCCGTTTGGAAAATGGCGCCAGGACCGACGCGTCCAAGATAGTAGTTCTCTTGACGGACGGCAGGGCAAACAATAGGGTCCAGGCGGTTCAACAGGCCAGGGCGGCGCGGGAAAATGGTGTCCAGATTTTTGCCTTAGGCGTGGGAGACGCAGACGAGAACGAGTTGGCGAGCATGGCGGACCAACCGTCCAGCGAGCATGTGTTCTACGTCCCTGAATTCGGGTCCCTCGGCAGTGTTAGAGATCTTCTCGTGTCAAGGACATCGGTGTGTAGTGTCATTGACAGCTTCAGCTAGCCTTGACCTCTCGGAAATTTCAAGACACTTCTAGTTTTATTATATATTGTTCAATTTATGAAATACATTTATCTGAAAAAAACCTTCGTGTTTTCATGTACACGAAATAGAAGCAAGCGTTGTTAAGAAAAATGCTTGTAGCTATTTTAACATTTTAATTTGACGACTTTTTTTTCCAATCACGATTCCAGAAGCTTTGTTATTTTAAAGTCATAACGTTAATTTGATAGCGAATGTATGAGTTGTTTTTTTTACAATTTCATAAACACAAAATATGGACATGCTGGTCAACATATTTTTAACGGAAGTTGAAGGTATTACTGCTATTAAAAGTCTTGAGAAGCCCTGCTTTACAGAAACAATCCCTCATACATTTCACAACGCTAACCAACAAGTACCTGCTAGTAATTTCTAAATGATTTTTTTTTATATAATACACAATATTAATACTCCTGTAAAACGTTATCCTCATCTGAACATCATCTAAAAAAAAAATAAACTCCATAAGATGTCATTGCTCAATAACACAAACATCCACTAGGTCTTTGAGCGGTACTCTTTCCTCAAACATCTCCTGACGACCACCAGGCCGTAGAACGTGTCCCTGAAGCTGGTGCTCATGTACAGGTACACGAACAGCGTCACGCTGGAGTACGTGGCCTGGCACACGAACGTCACGCCGGCCACCGAGAGATGCACGTTGTTCTGCCGGCCCACGACCGTGTACTCGGGGTCCACGATCATCCACACGAAGTGCAGGACGCTCGGCAGCGAGCTCGCAATGTAGATGGTCGACAGCACGACGACGAGTTTTACAATTTTGGCGTCCTTGGCGACCGCGGCTGACTCTGTCGTCTTTTCGCCTTGTTTATCAGAGCCGCCATTCTCGATGACGCTTTTAGACTTTCCGTCCAGTCTAGCGATTTCTTTGTTAGGGGATGGAACCTTAACGTGACCTACTTCTCGCGTGACACTCTGCCGCCATTTAGATTTACTGTTGAGCTTCACAACCAGGACCATCGTGCAGACGATGACGAGCCCGAAGCTGGTGAAGGGTGAGAAGACGTTGGTTATACCCAGAGCCACGCGCTTGATCTCCTCCCTGTTGGCGCCTATAAAATTGAGACCAATAATAGATCGATTCTTGGCGGAATCGAATCGCCACTGCAGCCCCGTGGTAAAGTAGATGGGACAGACGCCGGCGATTACTCCGACGTAGATGGCTACGATGATGGCGACGCAGCGGCCGTGCGTGAGTATTCTTCTGATCTTCAGTGGCATCGCGACGCACAGGCATCGCTCCACGTTGATGTAAGCGGTTATCCAGCCAGTCACACGCGCGAACACCGTGTTGGGCCAACCTGTCGTCAGGTAGAATACCTGAGATTCAAGACAAAGAAATGGGGGTTTTAAATTCTGCATAGTTCAATAATGTTGTTTCATTACTCCACTCCGGCTTTTACCATGAAAGAGACAACATAACTAAATTGACGTCTTCAAAACTTTGGCAAAAAATATGTTCTTTTTATTCGATTTTAATGTAGATAACATATTCTAAATGAATTAACTTTATTTTAATGCAGGATACTTAAATAATTATTATCCCTAAACTAAACATCATGATCAGGATAACAGCGCCTAATCTAAAAGGATTTTTTTAATGATTATATTTTAATACAAACTTTTGATTTGATTTAATACTACTAAGCCATTTATTGTAATAAGTGGTGGGGTGGGAGACTGCAAACGAGTTAGGTAAAAGCCAATGAGCAAGACCAAGAGATTCCTCTTGCTGTCTTCTTGGATAGTACATTGCTGTTAATTGTTTGTTGTTTATGGGTTTTGTTTGTTTTTTTTATTTGTTTTTTTTTTTTTTTTTTACTTTTTTTTCGCTAAAGAAGGCTTCTTGCCGACACTTTAACTGTTTTGTTCTGTCCTTTTTTTTTTTTTTTTTTTTTTCTTTTTTGTTTTTTTTTTTTTTTTTTTTTTATTGTTTTTTTTTTGTAGTTTGTTTTTTGTTGTTTTTTTTTTTTTTTTTTTTTTTTTTTTTTTTTTTTTTAGTTTTTCCATATTTGTTTTTTTTTTATTTCCTTTTAAGAAATCTATGGGGTATTGCGATATTGAAACCTATTTTGAAGTCGTACCTCTTTAAACCAATATTAAATGAAAGTTTGAAGAAAAAATACTGTCCTTAAAATCATTGATACATTTTGTTTCATCCCGTCGGTTAAAATGGATGAAAATGAATAAACGTGTGCTGACACACAGGTGAGAAAACACCTTCCCCTCCCCAACCCACCCCACCCCCCAGCCCCCAAACCATCTCTCTGTAAGCCTAACTGGCGCTACCTACCGAGACGGGATCAAAAGGGACGTTCGACTCGATGAGCCACGGGTTGTTGCCGACGCACAGACACGCCAGGGAAACGAGAGACAGGAAGTCGGACACGGCCATCCCCATGAGGCTGACGTTGATGGTCCTCCGGAAGCCTTGTTTGACCAGCACCACCATGGTGGCGGCGTTGGTGAAGATCCCGATCACGGAGACCAGCTCCGAGAGAACGACCACGTCAACTATGGTAAAGATCCTCTCGGCCTCCGAGCTCAGGAGCTGCTGGGTCTTGGGAGCTGTGGGCAAAAGTGGGCCATCTGGCCTGCTGGTGCTCGCCATGGATATTATTTAGGTGTTCTGCACTGCGCTTACAGTGTAAGAGAATCCCTCTTTATAATTGGAACTCCCTTGATCATTGTAGAGTTACCTTGATATAATTATGAAAATTTTGTCATATAATAACCAGGTATAATAACTATTATTTTTTAATGCAAGTACAGTGAATTCATTCATTCATGGTGGATTTTTTACACCCCAAGCCAGTTGTAACAGAAACGTCTAATGGAATAGTTCAGACTTTCAACTCTGGGTAAAAATAATTTATTTATTTTGAAGAAAAAAAAAACTATTGTAATGGGTTGGTGGCCACGGTGAGATGTAACACGGTAGGGTTGTTGTTTGGGATGTAACTGTTAGATGGGAACTTGAGACCAGGGCTCTCAAAATCAATGAAAGGAGCACATGAGGCTCATTCGATGGTCTGACAACCAAGTCTGAGATACTAAATATTTTCTTAAACTCTTGGCTTTGAAAAAAAAATATCGTTCACATGTGGTCAACAACAAAGAGGCTACGTGATTAAATCATGGATGTTATAACGCCGACTGCAATGATCAAGATAAAGATGTCTACAGAGAATAAAAAACGGAGATCGCGAGTACAAAAATTATTAAGTACGTCGTGAATATTCTTTAGTGATACTGAATTGTGCAAGATGACCAGAATTATCCAAATATTTTAAAATAAGTGAAGATTTGGAGTTTCCGTGTTGGCGTCGAGATAATTGACTCGGAGCAGAAGCCCACGGGAGCAGGCAGCTCTTTTCAACTGACTTGCCTTTGGGATACATGGGGTGAAATGGAAGATGTCAGTGTGATATCATCAAACTACGATTAACTTAAGACAAAAATTCAGCTGAAGTATGATGCCAATTGGCAAAATTAGAAATCGAAACGACTGCAAGACTCTCAACTCCACCAAATTCCACAGCTTTAAACTGAAAAATCAATTAAAAACAACCTCTAATCTCAAAAGTCCTTTTTTTTTTTTGTTATTGAAATGTTGCACTCCCAAAGATTATATTTTATTGTTTTTATTATTATTTTTAGCGTAATGTAATTTAACCAACTAGGCTCTCCCCCCTTTTTTTTTTTTAGGGGTGCACTAAGTCTTTCCTTTAGATTTGCCCACGGGTGAAATAAACTTTAATCATTCAGTGGTAACGTTTCAAATTACTTTAGAAAATAAATTATTTACGAAAAATCGATGAACAGCTTTGTCGTTATGGAAAATACAGAGAGAACTCCACTACGCATGCTGTAAATGCACAATTGGAACAATTTGACCCGGATGATACATAAAAAGCTTCCTAAATGTACCGCCCCCCCCCCCAAACGGCTTGCCTACCCTGGCACTAGGCTGCAGACCTCCCGCGGGTATGTTATCAAAGTATGTATTCAATTTTGATAGTGACATCAATGTAAGCCAAAGAGCTTGGTTCTTTTTAAACGTTTTAAAATTGGAATCGCACTACAAAATGTTATCACATTTCTTTTATTTATTTCTTTTTTCAGTTACTCCCTTGTTCCAATCAAACAATTAGTATATCTAAGACTAAAAAACCAGGATAGGGTTATTGGGAACACTTCAAACTATTTTTAAGGAAGAAGAAACGGTATGTTTTTATTTATTTTTAAGTTCTTGCAATTGTTAACACATGAAGGACTACGTTGAAGGGAGAGAGCAGAAACAGGACAGTGGAAGGCTCTTGGCCGAAACGTTCTTCTTATATTTTCCCTGTCTTTAGATTTCAAGCCAGCGCATACCTTGTTCTGCTATGTTCTTACAGCTGTTTTTAGTTTTTTGATCACTGGAAGATGTTCTCAGAATATTTAACCTGCAATTTAAAAGTTTGAATTCTAAACAACAGCTAGTGTTCTGGGGTTACCTTCTTTCTTTTTTTTTCTTTTTTTTTTGTTGTTTTTTTTTTGTTTGTTTTTTTTTGTTTGTTTGTTTAGGTTAGATCAAGCTTCTCATCAGCAGACAAATAATCAATAATATTTGCAGAAATGGTAGTGAGCACGAAGCACTTGACCGGTGACTCACGAAGAGCAGCGTCCGCAGACTCGGCCCGCGAAATGGAAAACCGTGATGCCGAGCCGAGGTCAAAGGGCCTTCCCGCTGCTAATCAGCTCATCAGAAGACGAATTCAGTTGACCACGTGGGAATGACAGGATCATACTGACGTGTCCTACATACAACAAAGTGTTGATCATACTCATAAAATAAAGAAACAGGTTTGCGCTGTATTTTTAACTTGTTATTTTTCTTCTTTTTTTTAAATACTTTCTATTAACTAACTTCGCTTTTATTCGTGTGTTTCTTTCTGGCGAAAATCATCGGAAGGCTAATAGGCCCACTTTCCGTCAATCTGTCGAGCTGAAACTTGGCACAAAGGCTCGACGAAAACACATTCTGTCAAATTCTCAGCCCCAACCCCCAAAAATCCGTTATTAACAAATTTTTTTTCAAAATACTTGTCGGTGCCTAAGAACAAGAAAGGTAATTCAGTTCAACTTCCATTTAAATCTTGTCATGGTTTTACTCCCACAACAAAAGCCATTGCAGAATAAAATAAAAAGTATTTTTTGAAGGGGAAAATGGAGGAAATTTTATATGGTTTTTTTTTTCGTCAGAAGTTTACGCATTTACACGACCGCTTCTTAAAAATGATCCATCACGTACAGTTACATCAATGCAAACAAAAACGCATATGAAGGATTTATACGAAAATCGATGTTTCTAGGCGTTTGATTTCTGCCTATTAACAAGTCTGTCAAGCTTATAGCTTCAAACTTTGTTGCCACGCGTGACCTTCTCGCCCAGTTTGATGGCTCGTGGTGACCGACCTGTTAGGTCGCATCTGAGTAGCTGGTACAGACGGAGAGGTCAGGCTACCGGCGTGATAAAGGGAAAAAAAAAAGGCTGAGTGAAAAAATAAAATACATAAAAACAACCCCACCACCAATGACCCCTAACTGTAGAATTGTGGGGTGGGTTGGGAGAAGGAGGTTTCGACCATTAGACTCTGATCAACTGACGGCAAGTGACCAAGGGTTTAAAACGCCTGAGCCGTTAAATTCTAATTGATTTTTATTTTTTATTTTTTTGGTTTTATTTATGCCTGGGTCAAAAAGAGCAAAGTCAAAACATGCCTGGGATTTTGAAAGAATTCAGGGGTTTTTTTTATGGTTTTTTTTTTTAATGGTTTTTGTTAATGATCTTTTGTCGATAATTTACAGTTTAAAATGTTCATACCAAAAAGGAGATCATAAAAATATATTAACTTTTATTTAAAAAAGGCTTTTTTTTCAAAGACGAGTTTAAACGCACTAAAAAGTTGTTGTTTTTTTTTTTTTTAAATAATACTTTCTTATTTTTTTGTAATAGTTTAAAATGTTTATAACAAAAAGGAGATCATAAAAATATATTAACTTTTATTTAAAAAAGGTTTTTTTTTCATAGTCGAGTTTAATCGCTCTAAAAAGTTGTTGTTTTTTTTTTTAAATCATACTTTCTTAATTTTTTGTAATGCATTACGCAAAGAAAGTCTGTGCAGAAAATATTTTCAAAAGTTAAAAAAAAAGAAACGACTTATAAATGTCTTCTACATTTAATTCGAATCCATTGGCTTCACACGACCTTCCTGCACAGACTGTCTTTACGTAATGTGTTTTGTGAAACTTTAAGAGAATTATGTTCTTTTTTTAATGTATATTTACAATCACCTAATTTTTATCCCGAAATTTTAGTTAAAATACAACAAAAATGAATGCTGGCACCAAATCTTCTTTCTACTTTTCAAACAAATCAGTAGCTATCCTCATATCTTAATTTCTTAAACGACTTCACAAATATAGTTCGCGCGCACTGATTTCGATACAACCAGGGTTAATGACTTTTGAGCACTGCTGGCGACACTAGGGTTTTAAAAAAAAATGACAATTTAGTTTATTTACTTAGGAAAACGAGCGACAACAACAAAAAAACTATTTCAAACAAATCAAGACCTGGGATGATTGTTTCTTCACGACGTTTGCGCAATCCATTATCTGATCAATGACATCAATAGCATGACGATCTTTTAGAGCTTCTAAAGGAGGCGAGCATTTTTCAAATTCAGTTTTAAAATGTCGCGGGGGGGGTGGGGGAATCGAAGTTAACAATGATGACATGGCTGTTAGTGTATTTCATATATTAGAGGAATTTACTGGTATTTGTAAATGAACAGATTCGACACAGGATTGGATCAAACCCATAACGATGTTTTTCTCATTTAATTAGTGACATACTAAAAAAATGTTTACTTAAACCCCACGTAGGCATCTTAATTGGACGGAGACTCGAATGCGTCAGATGAACTGGGGGCAATTAATTGTTAAATTATGTTTCTACTTCGTAATTGTTTAATTGTTTAGAATAATTATTTCGGATGACCTGGAAGTGGCCGATGGTTGTTCTGTCGTGCAAGGAAAACGTGTTTAATTAAAGAGAATAACGGCAATTAATACTAGGATGAACTTTTGACATTTAGAAAATGGCGAATAATCTCAAAAATAAAAAAAAATACTATAAAAAAACAAGTTTCTTTTTGTTGTTTTTTTTTTAAGTTTAGAATTACTTGGTCTTACAAAAAAACTATAACGTAAATTGCTGTAATTTCATTTTAAAATGCTACGATATGTTGTCTAAAATAAAATTATATTAAAGTAACTCCTGGTAGTATCTTCCGGCAATAGCTTTGGTAGTAATGTTGGCAATCGTATTTAATGACAAGTGTGTCATACTAAATTGCTAAGGACAAAATTACATGAGATTCCCATTTCGAAATACATGATCACATTTTTTTTTTAAAATGTGACACTGTACATGAAGGCTTACTTCAGTTATCTCACATGCATTGATGAGTCAATGAATAATTGTTTGAAACATGAACTAATGTACTCTGTAATTTACAAAGTCAATTTTTAGAAAGGTCTTTTTTTTTAAGGCTTTCCAAAACAATTTCATGGTTCATGTTAAAACAGTTGAATATATGGGTGTTTAAACGACAAATAATAACCATTAAAGATGACGAAATCGATTTCTTGGAGGAGGCTGCTCATCGTACAGATCTACACAGCCGAGAAGGACAGCCATCTTGGATGGACATCGTGTCATCAAATAATAATATGGGTTCATGTGTTTGTGCCACTTCAGCGCTCCGACTTCATCACATCATTAGTTGTGTTAGGGATGGTTTGTTTCGTGTGTCTGCTGTGCTATTTTCTGATGATAAAATACATTCAACCCAAGTTAGAGTCCTCATCAAGAAGACTCGAGCTTACGTTGTGTCGAAAACAGCCAAAAGTCATTACAAGGATGTCCGCATCACTGGCCCCACCAACCGAGTCATCAGCTCGGATAACGTAAGAGCTCTTCATCTCAAATAGGACCTTGCAAATCACCAAAGCCGAATTTGAATCATAAAGCACAAGTTTAAGTTTCTGTCTGTGACTGGCTTTGGCTGGTCCGCTCCTACAGAAGAGAATCACGCACTGGAACTGTTGAACAAAAAATGGTATATTGTGTTTGCTATGTTTGAAATCAAGAATGCTCTAAATAAATCAGTATTCATGCTACAAATTAAAAAAATTTCTTAGTATAATCTATGCTTATAATCAATGCTTGATTGTTTGTCAAATTCTTTCTTAACGTTGTGATGTGACTTTTCAATATTTAATTACCCAGGGTTTGTTTCTTTTGAGTCTGTATCGGTCTGTCAAAATTTCTCACCGAGAAATTAAAAAACGCAAAGTTTCTGCGCTCATTTACTTATATAATCGTTACTGTAGTAATGTGATGTTGTTTGTCATAAGTGGTGAGATGTGGGTAATAAGGAAGGATGTTGTGAAATGTTTTTTTTTATATAGATGTTTTCTTGAGATTGTTTAGGCTGGAAGGAATGCGTTTCTGGTCATGGCCCCCTCTTATTCTTTTCTATTTTATTAGACAGAATGCGTTTAAATCTATACTATGTAAATTTAAATTATACTTATTTAAATGTTGTTGTTTTTTTGTACCGATGAATACATTTTCCGAAACTTTAACATTTGTATTTTATAAAATCATCTTTAAAGCTGAACAAATATTGTTTTAATTAATCTGGATCCGGAAGTGTTTTGGGGTGTGCACAGTTTCCATGAGATGGCGCGTGTTATTTGTGTTCGATCGGGAATTCACCGAGACACAACTTACGCACCATCAGTCAGGGCATGGACGCACCACGGTGCGGCCCTGCGCGGGGGCGTACGTTGCTGTTACTGCTCTGATATGTCTGTCTGCACTTGCAAAAGGGATATTGCTCTGGATGTTGAATTTTCCAATCTGCTCTCAAAGGTTCTCATGTTGCCAACGTGACGCCCCAGTGAGAGCGATTTATAAAAAGAAACAGGACATGAAGCCGAGAGTCACAAATCTCATTTTGACATTCTGAACTTGCTCCCTTTTTTTTTCACACAATGTTAAACCACGAATTCCTCAGGTTTTGTTTTTTTTATTTTTTTTTTCAAGTGATATGTATTTTTGGAAGAGAGTGGATCTGATTTATAGTTTCGTATACAATATTTATAGGTGGAAAGCACAAAATTGTGCATTAGCAACTTTAAAATAAATGTGGAAAAGAGAGTTGGCGGATTTTAAAAAAAATTTGGGGGAGGAATATCAAAGATAGAGTTTTAAAAAGTATCTGAATTGAGTTTGTAAAATACATATTTAGATATTCCTAAATCTGATAATGAAATGTATCCCATAATTTTTAACTATATTTGCCATTTAAAAAATGTATTTTATTGAGAATTTTAGAGCATTAAAAGTGGTTGGGTCATTAGAATACTAATAGTTCAGGGGCGTGAAATAAAGTGTGCATTGCGCGCGGGGGTTGGGGGAGCACTAATTGGTATTCTGATAAAGTGCGTTATTTGTATGTATGTTTTGTTGGGGGGGGGGGGGGTGGTGTTTTTTATGTGGGGGGGGGGGGGGGGGGGGGGGGTCCAAGTGAGTGGATGCTTGGTGACCACCAAGTTTCACAATTAGTGGGGGAAAAAAATTAATTAACTCTCTTTCGAGACTTTTTCTGCCTCGCAGGTATTTTTAGATTATCTCAAGACGAGCCCGGTTCGCTAATCCGCACCGTGTGTCACAGCCCTACAAAGTTATCGACTTAAGCAACCAACAATAGGATTTAATCTTTTCTTTTTTTTAACAGCTGTGTAGAAACCCGAGCACGATGGTTTAAAGAGAGTTGAGTTTTCTAATACGGAGTAAATGAGTTTCACTTGAGATGTCGTGATGTCTTTTGTTTCTTACTAGTTATGCTTTCTTAGCGACGGCGTTGTTTCGATTTTGACAGAAGAGTTGTGTGTGCATTGTTCATGGAAAGATGAGTTAAAGACAGGTTGGGAGCGCATAAGTCGTTTTTTTAATGTTTCTGAACAAACTTGTAAGTTTCGACGTGGTAACGGGGTTTTTGCTGTTGAGACATCCCTGTGACATGGTCTGGGTTAGTTACATAGATGCTTACATTGAATTATAGCAGTCATAAGTGAAAGACACCATTTGATTTGGGGGAGGGGGAGTGAATAAAATGTAGCTGTTTTCAAACACAATTTTCCGTCGTTGTAAAGATTTGTCGATGTTTCTTTTTATACAATACTGAGAAGTCTCCCATGAAATAATAGAAGTCTCCCATGAAATAATAGAAGTCTCTCATGAAAAAATAGAAGTCTCCCATGAAATAAGCGAAGTGTTCCACGAAATGAGCGAAGTCTCCCATGAAACAATAGAAGTCTCCCATGAAATAATTTAGGTCCCCCATGAAATAATAGAAGTCTCCCATGACATAAGCGAAGTCTCCCATGAAATAATAGAAGTCTCCCATGAAATAATTGAGGTCTCCCATGAAATAATTGAGGTCCCCCATGAAATAATTGACGTCTCCAGTGAAATAAGCGAAGTCTCCCATGAAATAAGCGAAGTCCCCCATGAAATAAGCGAAGTCTCCCATGAAATAAGAGACGTCTCCCATGAGTAAAAGAAGTTTCTCATGAAATGAAATCTTCGCGGTCCTCATATTCCTTTAAATCGGGTTAACGTTGAAATGTGTTCGAGACATCACGGTATATCTTACAGTTTATTCATTTCAATTATTTTTTTTATAAAACTAAGTTGATGACATGATTTCATAATCTATTATTTTTTTTATATCGCGTAAATTTGCCATGTTTAGAAATAAATTCTTCTTTTCAGCAGCATAACCCTTTGACATTTTTTTTTAAAATCAAGTTTAATTAGAACCTAGACCTTGCAACAGACAATAAAATCTAACCGTCTTTGCCGATGGTACCAAGGAGTTTAAAAGAAAGAAATTTTAGCAATTTAAAAGATATAAATGTATCACACTAGTCTTACAGAAAAGCTAACAGCTTTTAATTTTTTTTTTTAATGTAGTCAAAAGTCAAATTGTTGAAAGAGTCACTAATGTCTTCTGCTTAAGAACCGCCTCTGGACGGACAAAACGACGGCTTGAACTAAGCTGTGCGCGTGGGTAGGTGGGTAAGTGGGTAGGTGGGTAGTTGGGTATGTGGGTTGGTGGGTAGGTGAGTAGGTGGGTAAGTGAGTAGATGGATAGGTGGTTAGGTGGGTAGGTGAGTAGGTGGGTATGTGAGTAGGTGGGTAGGTGAGTAGGTGGGTAGGTGAGTAGGTGGGTAGGTGAGTAGGTGGGTAAGTGAGTAGATGGATATGTGGTTAGGTGAGTAGGTGAGTAGGTGGGTACGTGAGTAGGTGGGTAGGTGAGTAGGTGGGTAATTTTGTATGTGGGTAGGTGGGTAAGAGAGTAGGTGGGTAGGTGAGTAGGTGGGTAGGTGAGTAGGTGGGTTGGTGAGTAGGTGGGTAGGTAGTTAGGTGGGCAGGTTGTTACTATGCAAATATAGATGTGATTTAGTAGAAATTAATTATCTGAAATTCATAACTTTGGCGGAAGACGTCAGAAAAAAGAAAATGTTCAAATTGAGGAGGAGACAAGTCAAGAAGTTGGCTGGGATCGTCTTCGTGGCCGCTTCGTTTTACATCTTCGTCCAAAACATGCGATGGACCGAGGACCTACACGACGGGGAGAGTGACAGGAATCGATACCGTCTCAAAAACGCACGGTCCGGGGATTCAAATATCGATCATGCATTCAAGGGATTAACGGAAGTCGAAGAGGCGTTTGACACGGGAGGTTATCCGGTGAAAGAAATTCACGGGAGGGAAGTGAGTAAGTTGACGGGCAACTACACAGACGTGAGAGTGCCCCGGTACATTGAGCACGGCACAGAGTGGAGTCCAGGTACAATTAATGGAGGTGTAAAAATAAATAACTAAAACAATATTTAAATTAATTATCTTATTTATTTATTTATTTATTAAGGCATTTTTATATAGCGCTTATCATAAAGCTCTAAGCGCTTTACAATTATTAAAACATGTAAACTAAGTAAATACAAATGAGACACTAGGATAGTAACTACTATTCTATAGAAACAATGAAAATGGCTATAAAAAGAGGACACTTTGACACTTCAGGATTAAACCGAAACAGAAAATTAGGTAGGGCAAGGAGGGTGCATCACAGGTCATAGGCGGACCTAAACAGATGAGTTTTAAGGGACTTTTTGAAAATGGACGAGGTTTCACTATGACGTATATGGAAGGGGAGCTGGTTCCAGAACGTGGGCCCATGGAAGCAGAAGGAGCGTTCACCGATGGTCTTAGTTTTAGTTCTTGGGATTGAGAGGGTTCTACTGTCAATGGAAGAACGTAGTTGTCTTGTGGGGATGTAAGTAAGCAACAGTTCAGAGAGATAGACAGGAAAGTGAGGGTCAGTGAACGAGTTGAAGCAAAGATTGGCTTTTATTTTATTTTATTACTTTATTATTTTTTTAATGTATTAATTTTATTATTTGTGTATTTTATTTTTGTATTATTTATTGTATTTATTTATTGAATTACATAATTTTATTTTTTTTATTTTTTTTTTATTTTGGTTGGGAGTAAAGGGGTGAGATCTGACTTAACAAATGTAATAGTATGCTGCAAGTGTTGAAAATTAAGAGAGGACATTTTGATTTTAAAAAATGAAATGAATTCCTGACACACACACACACACACACACACCCGCAGCCCCCCCCCCACAAACACTACCCGGTGGCCAACTCCAAGATCGTATCTCCTCTCACCTCAAAGTTTTCATCTCGACTCCCCCAAAACTTCTCACTCCATCACATGGCCAAATCAAGCACCCTGATTGGCCGGGCTTGTTTGTCAAACTTCACGACTCTCCCTGGCCTACAGTTGTACAGGGAATTAACAGTGTTTTAACTCCGGTCAGCAGTCTCTTATCGATGGTTCTCACATTTATAATTGTATCTGAGACCGCTTGTTTTAAGTGATTTAATTAGTCACATAATGAATAGCTACAATTCCTCACACAACCAAATGTCTATAGACAGAAAAGGGTTACGCAATTGTTAGGGTTAAGTTTTTTTGTTGGTTTTGTTGGTTGTTTTTTTTTGGGTTTTTTTCTTTGACCAGGCGAGGGGGGCAAACCCTTCCTGTTTATGGGTGGAGATTTAAAATGGCGGCAGAAGAGGTCAAGGATGCAAGACTTCAGACAGTATCACGTGGATGTCTGGATCAGTGACGAAATCGCGGTACACAGAAAACTGAAAGACTTCAGAACGGAGAGGTGGGTGTCCATGGAAATATTCAGTTGCACCTGACACTCGACAGAAGGTGTTTTCACTTAAACTGTTGACTGACCTGTAGGTGTCATTCGTCTTAAACTGTTGACTGACCTGTAGGTGTCATTCGTCTTAAACTGTCGACTGCCCTGTGGGTGTCATTCGTCTTAAACTGTTGACTGACCTGTAGGTGTCATTCGTCTTAAACTGTTGACTGCCCTGTAGGTGTCATTCGTCTTAAACTGTCGACTGCCCCGTGGGTGTCATTCGTCTTAAACTGTTGACTGACCTGTAGGTGTCATTCGTCTTAAACTGTTGACTGCCCTGTGGGTGTCATTCGTCTTAAACTGTTGACTGACCTGTAGGTGTCATTCGTCTTAAACTGTTGATGACCTTGGTTTTTTCCCCCTATTTTTAATTAGCATTAATTTAAACCCAGACCTGGTCAAGTTGGGGGGGGGGGAGCTGACTGCGCTGACCTGATACTTTTAATGTAACTTTTAAATCAAACCCCGTTACATGTGATTATGCTTTTTCTTCCACAAATCATAAATCTTTGTCCCAAGACCAATGCGTTATATTTTATTGTTCTGCATAGTTGCATAAAGAACAAAAATAAATAGTATCCAAAAAAAAAAATGCTTAAAATAGAAAAGGCCAACAGCAAAACTTACTGCTACACGTAATGTCTTAGACAAAAATTTAAGGTAACAGTAATAAAATTCATCACTGCTGTGGTGCTCCGTTCCAACAAAAAGTCAAGGCTATGTTCAAAATTATAAGTCACACTCAAAGAACTCAACAGTTTGCTCATACCGCACAATTATTGGACAAAGTCTCGCAACGGATTTATTTTAATGCACGACGAAAAAAAACTCAAACTAGGATTTTTTTTAAAATATGTACGATGAACGTAAAAAAACAAACAAGTTAATTCATTTACTTGGACCAATAAAAGTATCTTATCTTATCTTATCTTATCTTTTTCTCCTGTAGAAGAGCAGATTTATTTTATTAATTTATTAAACGTGCTTCGTCTAAATATTTCTAGACAGGTGTTTTATTTTCGTGTAAAAGTAGTTTTATTTTTAGCTTGAGTGGACCACGGGTACACGTGAATGAGTCGCTTAAGATGGATTACATATGGAGATAATGTTAATCGCTAATCTCTCAGATGCCAGGCACAAAGCTACACTGACCTGCCCGTTGCCTCCGTGGTCATCGCGTTCCACAACGAGGCTTGGACCACCTTGCTGAGGACTATTTTCAGCATTCTGGACCGGACGCCTGCACCATTTTTGGAGGAGATTGTTTTGGTGGACGACTCGTCCACCATGGGTGAGTTGGTCCATCGTGGGTTAACTGGTCCATTATGAATGAGTTCGTCGTCTATGGGTTAATAAGTCCACTATAGAGAAGTTGGTCCACCATTGATTAATTGGTCCTTTATGAATGAGTTCGTCCACCATGTGTTAATTGGTCCATTATGAGTGAGTTTATCCATAATGGATGAATTGGTCGATTATGAATGAGTTCGTCCATCATGGGTTCATTGGTCGATTATGAAAGAGTTCATCCAGCATGGATTAATTGGTCGATTACGAATGAGTTCGTCCATAATATGTCATTGGTCTATTATGAATAGATTCGTCCATTATGGATAAGTTGGTCCACCATGGATTAATTGGTCCATTATGAATGAGTTCGTCCACTATGGGTTAATGGGTCCATTATGAATATAAAACTCATACAGATTATTATGGAAATGACTTAAGAGGCTATTTGTTTCATGTCCTTTTAATCAATTTTAATCACAATCGGTGTCATTTCATGACGTCATCGATCCCCCCCCCCGACCTTTCAGATCATTTGAAACTTCCACTGGAGAAGTTCTTGAAGCCTCTGGAGAGAGTGAGGCTCGTCAGGGCTAAGAGACGCCTCGGCCTGGCCCAGGCCCGTAACCTTGGCTACTTGTACACCCGAGGTGAGGTCATCATCTTCATGGACTCACATGTCGAGTGTCTGCCAGGTCAGTGGACCGTAATCGTGGTTTCTTTTCCAATAAAAGTCTACACATCTTTACGATTGTCATTAAACCTTCAGTAAACATTTGTGTGATGTTAGTAGGTGGGGGGAGAGGAACGAGTTCGCTGTCTATGTTCACGACTTTATATATTTACAAGAAAATGAGATGTCCATATTAATACCCCCGCCCCCTTAACCACAGGCTGGTACGAGCCGTTGGTGTCTCCCATCCGCGACAACCCGAGGACCGTCACCTTCCCCACCCTCGGCGTGATAGACCCCAACAGCTTTGAGGTGATGGAGCAGGCGGACGGACACGTCGTGGGCGGCGTCCACCTCCACTCGATGCTGTTCACGTGGTTTGAGCGGGAGCTGCCGCTGAGAAGCACCGGGCTCGACAGAGAGTAGGTCCAGTAGACAAGGGGAGAGTGACGCTGTCGTTGGGCATTTTAAGGAAGTAGTTGTTGAATCATAAGATACAGTTGGCAGGTTGCATTTCTGTTACTATTGTCGTTTTCTGTACGTTCAGCTCAAGGATTTTGTCCACGGATGTGGGTGCGTGAGTGTGGGGGTGGGGGTGTAATTAATGATTGATACCCTGTATCAACCAATGAAGTAATTGAATGAAATGGCAGAAATCAATTCTGTTAAGACAAATGAGATTATGTCCTTGCATAAAGGGTCAAAGGTTATGGGGGAAAATCGTGTTGGTTTGGGGCTGATAAGTGGTGGGGGAGAGAGAAAATATGTTGAGCTGAGATTTCGCAACTTCCCAATGCCAACATTCAACAGGCACACGAGGATGATTTTCAATACAAATTAACTCATCGATCACAGATTATCATGGAATACTTTTATTTCTTTTTATTAAATTATAATGGTAAATTATTTCACGTGACAGTCAATAAGAGCAATGCCTCATTCATACTGTCAGCTGTCTTTTCTTTATTTGACCCCCACAATAATGAATACAATAAATAAAACATATTTAAACAGTTCTGCACCTTGTACAGGTCTCCAGTGATGCCCGGAACTGTCATTGCCGTGTCCAGGGAGAGGTTCTCCGCGCTGGGATTATTTGACCCCTATTTGGAGATCTGGGGCGGCGAAAATATCGAATTCTCGTTTAAGGTTTGATTTTCAGTAAACTCTATCGCTACATGGGATAAGTTTGTTGGTCTGTGAATTGTTGCTGTCGAACGCTTCTTTGCATTGTCCTTCTCCGGGTTTTTCTCTACCCCTTGTAGATTTATTTAAGGTTTTGGGGTCTGTTTTGCTTGTATTTTACAGCATTTAATCAAGTTCTATCAAAGCCACGATAGTGACAATGAATTACTGGAAATGTATTCATTTCCATTATGTTTAGTACCAACCGAAGAATTAAACAGCCATTTACGTTATGTATTAGTTAAGTTTGTTCCATTTGTTGCGTTTACACTACATAAAGTCGCTTTAGTTCAATCTTAATTAAATATCAACATATTTCCATACTTGATGGTCTTTAAAAATTCAATCAACACTTTGCAAATTTTTCAATTAACAAAATAATTGGTAAAGCAGCTTTTAAAAGAAAAGGGAAACACATGTGTTACAATGGTTGTTTTGTTGGGTTGTTTTTTTTGTGTGTTTTTCTTTTGCAGACGTGGATGTGCGGGGGGTCAGTCCTGCAAGTCACGTGTTCTCACGTGGCACACATCTACCGGAAGCCTTTGCACGCAGACGTGGCCCGGATGTTCAGGAATTTATTTCGGGTGGCCGAGGTCTGGATGGACAACTACAAGAATTATTTCTACGAAAAACTCGTATTTTCTGTCAATACTGTTAGTATTGGTTTTAATGACCTTAAATTTTTGTGTTGCACCCAAATAGGCATATTATCACTGTTGCTCGTTGAATGAAATTAACACAGTTGAAATAAACTGTTTCTTAAAATTCGATGTCGTTAGATTATTATTTTTTTAAAAATTGCAATCAATTTGTTTTAGTTCCTATTTCGAAAACTAATTTTAGGGAGTTTAACATTTAACGGAATAGTTTCTGAAATGTTTAGCAGCGAGACAAGTATGTCCGTCAGTCTGACGTCCCATCGTCCTCCTCGCCTCTTCCACATCTCCACGCATCCCCAACCACGCATTAACTCCTTGAAGATTTCAAATTACTCTACCTCAGAATCGTAACATATTTCTTAATAATTTGTTTAGCGTCTGATGTAAGTTAAAACTCTCGACTCATCAACCCCCAGCCGAGATCCTTCAAATAGTTGGACATCCTCGTAACATTTCCAGCATTTATTATTACCTTGTATCCAAACCTCCGATTAGCAGCAAGGCGGCCACAGTGACATTACCGGCCGACTCGAGCTGAGGCAATCGCTCAGCTGCCGAAACTTTGAGTGGTATCTGAAGGAGGTCAACCCAGAGCTGGAAAGATCCATTGACCAGTACAGCATTTATTTTGGCCAGGTCTGTTGCTGTTATGTTGTTGATTTTTCTTCCTAGCAAATGTTGTTGTTTTTTGTTAATAATTTTTTAGAAAAACCTGATCCTACAAACATTTTCTAAATGTGACAAGCATAGATGGCACTGAATTAATTAGAATAATTGTAATGATAGCTCACCATCGGTTAGAGGGGGGGGGGACTTTTCTACGGCATCAGAGTTTGTTTGTTTGTTGCTGCATAACTTGATATACTGAGAGACATTTAGATGAGCATTTTTTCGATAGTCATCGCATGATTTGCAGAGGCTATTCTTTTTTATTGACAGTACGATAATGGCCCCCGTTTCTCGTGGTATGAAAACCTATAGGTTCATCTTATGAATATTACTCACGTTGCATTTGTGAATGTGACATATGGTGTGGTCTTATGAAAATGACTAATTTTATCATATGAATGAGACTGATTTACACAATTGTGTGACATTTTTTTCATCAGGTCAGGAATAGAGAATTCAATCTTTGTCTAGATGCAACCCTGAAGCTGGTGGTCCCAGAAGTTCTACCGTGTAATCTAAGCACCTTCTCACAGGTCAGTGTTCTATCAACTATTTTGGGACTGTCGCAAAACGCGTTAGTGACAAAGGAGAATAGTACGTCATTGTTGTCTGGGTCAAAGGTCGGCAGAGTAAGTTTTAACCCAAACTGGGAGATGGGAAAAAATGTTTATTTGAAAAAATAATTGGGGGTGTGAGGTTAAAAGTGAATAAACTTTTGTAGATTTTGATGGTGGGCCTTGCCTTGGACAGCCAGGAGCTAGAGAATTAACTATAGAGTTTGGGTTTTGGGAATATAACACAGTTGAGTTGAACGGTTTGAGTTGATAGGCGATTGTCATAATGATAGTTTGAGAGTTTGATAGTTTGCATTTGGTGCGTAATATTTTTTTTCTGAAATAGTTTATGCAATAAATCTGCTGTGCTAAAGTGGGTGATTCGTTTGGATATTAATATAGTTCAGAGGCACGAAAAAAATGTGCGGTTTTGAGCCCGGGGCGGGAAGGGGGGGGGGGACCTACTGGGATTCTTATAAACTGTGTTACTTGAATGCATTTTTTTTTGCTCAATTTTCAGCCCCACTTTGCCCTCACCCCCCTCCCCCCCCCCACAAAAAAAAAATCTGCTGTGCTAAAGTGGGTGATTCGTTTGGATATTAATATAGTTCAGAGGCACGAAAAAAATGTGCGGTTTTGAGCCCGGGGCGGGAAGTGGGGGGGGGACCTACTGGGATTCTTATAAACTGTGTTACTTGAATGCATTTTTTTTTGCTCAATTTTCAGCCCCACTTTGCCCTCACCCCCCACCCCCACCCCACAAAAAAATTGCTTGATGTTACATTTGATAAAGGATTTATGCGAACAAATTTGTTTTCAGTGGTTTTTCTTTCAATTATATTTCTGTCTTTCCTTTCTTCCCATCGACGGCTCTCCCCCGTGCCCTTCCATCTCCCCACGTCCCCGTGCAGGCCTGGATGTTGCGGACGGACGGACGCCTCGCGGTGTTCGGCTCCTACTTAGTCGCCCGCCCACGCAGCAACCCCATAGAGGGCTACCAGATCTACACGGTGCCGGACGTAAGTCTGTGGGCAGCGGACGGAGATCCCAACCACCAATGGGACTATGATATGGTGAGCTGGTCTGATGTTCATAGATAGGACATACATTATGAGCCCATGATACAAAGTTCCAGGAATATTTGGGTTTCATGAAAAAAAAAAATTCAAAGAAAAGAAGCAATTAAGGTTGTTCCGAATTCCGCGTAAATGGTACTTAAGGAATGTTTTGACCTGTTTAGCAATCGAGCCTTGAGTCTTACATAGCCCATGTTGTGATTGTTTTTATGTAAACTCGCCGCGCCTGTTCTTCGTCGTTAAGTTTAATGGATATGACTTTTTATTTGAATTTTTACGATGATTTTACAAATGCATTAAAACTATCCTAGAGGACAATCTCTCTTAACCTCCATCAAATGTAGGTTTTTTTTATTATTTTATCTATATAGTTTAAACTAGCTTAAGGAATCTTAAGTCGATCTATGCATTACCATTACATATATAATTGCTCACCCCATTATATTTTTCATAAAATTCTCCATTATATTTGCCATAAGAAACTCCATTATATGTATCATAATAAAGTCCATTATATTTGCAATAATAAACTCCATTATATGTGTCATAATAAAGTCCATTATATTTTTCATACTAAAATCCATATTTTTTTGTGCATTCTAAACCTCATTATATTTTCACGCTAAATTCCATTATATTTTACCATAATAAAACTCCATCAGATTTACCATAGTAAACTCTATTATTATATTTATCATAATAAACTCGGCAGCTGATATATATTTTATACATGGGATCAAGCCAGTCACTGTTTGTTACAATGCGACTAATGTCCAATTTTTTCCCACCGACAGCGGACATTTCTCTAACTGACAACCGTTTCCCCATGTTCTTTAGACTCTACAACGCGGTACTTTTAAATCTCAACGGTATTTAGTAAAGGGAAACAACAACGAAAAAATAGTTTCACAACTTCGACCACTCTATATAGAAGGGGAAGTGTTAAAGTTTCACAATTCTTATCACAAGGCCTAAAATTGGTGGTGGGGTAATTCTCACGGCTAGAGCGTGACCTCATAGATTTGATTATAAGTAGCGGATTCCTCTTGTAATTTACTTCAAGTTTACCTTCCTTATGAAATTAACTCTTTCTGGTTTTTGTCCCCCATAGCACCAACGCCTCGTTAACAGGGGGAGTGGTCTGTGCCTGGCGGTGAAAAAGTTGACCACCAACTTTCCCCTTCTGCTGGTCGACTGCACCGACGAGACGAGAGCCAGAAGATGGGTCTTTCAGACGAGAAGAGAAATGTACAGAGAATACCAGCACAAGTTTGACCTTAAGCTTGATACAGATTCCGTGTGGTAGAGTTGACCTTAAACTTGATATAGATTCAGTGTGGTAGGGTTGATCTTAAACTTGATGCAGATTCAGTGTGGTAGAGTTGACCTCAAAATTGATATAGCTTCGTGTGTGGTAGAGTTGATATTAAACTTGATATAGATTCAGTGAGGTAGAGTTGACCTTAAACTTGATACAGATTCATGTGTGGTAGAGTTGATCTTAAACTTGATACAGATTCAGTGTGGTAGAGTTGATCTTAAACTTGATACAGATTCAGTGTGGTAGAGTTGATCTTAAACTTGATACAGATTCATGTGTGGTAGAGTTGATCTTAAACTTGATACAGATTCATGTGTGGTAGAGTTGATCTTAAACTTGATACAGATTCAGTGTGGTAGAGTTGATCTTAAACTTGATACAGATTCAGTGTGGTAGAGTTTAACTGTGTGGGGTTTTTTTTTATAGTCTGCCTGCGTTGTTATCGTTTGGTTGTGAGTTTTACTATGTTGTTAAAGTCGGACTGTGTTGTGAAAGTTTGGACTGGTTTAATAAAGTTGGACTGTATTGTTAGAGTCGGATTGTTTTGGTCCACGTGGATTGCTTATGTATAGTCGGATTGTGCTTGTATGATGCTAGTGATTTATCACATAGTTGATAAACCTAAAATAAAATATTAAAATAAACACAAATATCAATAAAGTAACGGTTAAAATATTTTTAATTGTTCGAAATTTGTCATTTAGAAAGAGGTTACATTTCCAAAACCATTCGTGCTGGTGAACAGCTTAAACAGCAGATAGAACGTTACTGCAACTAAAGCTTAGGTCAGATGTCGTCGTCCCTACCACAGAGCACTTTGAAATGTAATGAAGCCATGGACGAATTGATGGGAATATGCTTGAAAAAAAACATGTAATGTAAAATACATGGGCGTGTTCAGGCGGATGACGTAGATGATAGTGACATTAACAGAATGTTCGACTTAACGGTTGGGCTAATGAGAATGTGTGGCAATGTTATTAATTCAATTAATTTATATTCATATGTATATAGGGGTGTGGTTTTTTTTTTTTTTTTTTTTTTTTTTTTTTTTTTTTTTTTTTTTTTTTTTTTTTTTTTGTTGTTTTTTTTTTTTTTTTTTTTTTTTTTTGGTTGGGGGGGGGGGTTGTAATCGTGTTTGAATAATTCTCAAATGAACTGAGCATATCATGAAACAACCAAATTCTAAAAATATCGATTATTGGGTTTTATGCTTCGCCATTTGAATATTATAAACAGCTTGCAATGACAGTGGGTAGATTTTTTTTGTTTAATTCTTTGTAAACAAGACTAGTGTGTGATAGAAAAAGAGAAGAAAAGAAACGCTTTAAGACTTGCACACAAAAGTTGTGGTCACTTATAAAATTGAATCTAAATGGTTTCTATCAACAAAAACAATTATAACGACAGGAGATTGCGAAGTTGTTATTTTTTTTATTTTTTTTTTGTATAGTTATAAATAGCCTGCGGTAAATGGTTCCAAGTAATGGCTGTTGGCTAGGTTTCTGGGAATTTACTCACTACCACGTAAAACTTCAGGGAATTTCCCGTTTTCATTTCTTTGAAGGCCTTGACCCTGAACTATCTGTTAATCAATTTGAACTCTTGCGATTGTTCAATGCACACCTTGTGTTCCAAACAGACGTTGTATTTCCACAGTGACGTAGGAAGGGGGTGCGTAGGAGGCAGTTTGCCCCAGGTGGCAAATTTTTTTCTTTATATAGAGGGGCGGCATTTTGGGCCAGCTGCAGAGGTTTTTCTTACGTTGAAGATGGGGGGGGGGGCAAAAGTTAGGACCGCCCTAGGCGGAACCAACCCTAGCCACGCCACTTTATTTACATTTAGTTCCAATCACACCTCCGTCAGAACAATCTTGTATCGTCTCTATTGTTCCAATCACACTTCCCTCTCAACAATCTTGTATAGTCTCTGTAGTTCCAATGACACCTCCGTCAGAACAATCTTGTATCGTCCTTGTAATCTCAATCATACCTCCGTCTGAACAATCTTGTATCGTCTTAGTAGTTCCAATCACATCTCCGTCTGAACAATCTTGTATCGTCTCAGTAGTTGCAATCACACCTCCGTCTGAACAATCTTGTATCGCCTCTGTTGTTCCAATCACACTTCCCTCTCAACAATCTTGTATAGTCTCTGTAGTTCCAATGACACCTCCGTCAGAACAATCTTGTATCATCCTTGTAATCTCAATCATACCTCCGTCTGAACAATCTTGTATCGTCTTAGTAGTTCCAATCACATCTCCGTCAGAACAATCTTGTATCGTCTCAGTAGTTGCAATCACACCTCCGTCTGAACAATCTTGTATCGCCTCTGCATCGAGATTCTACACCAAATGGCGATTACAACCATGACCAGCATTGGAGAAACCAATAAAATCCCGAAATAGATCGATATCTTCCCCGAGTTGATATTATCGATCTGTTCAGCGTGTCCGGGGGTACACACCGTGTCGTTGTAGACGCGACATTCGCGTAGCACAGCTTGATCTCGGGCACACCTAGAGCACACGCGACACGGACTTTGGCTTACCGGATCAGCGAGTCCCGAACTGTCGTAGAAATAACCTGGCTCGCATCTCACCACAACATCAGCCCGTCCCGTGCACATCTCCACGACGAGCCCCCGATCTTCAGCGAATCTGCATGTAACACATTCTCGACAATTGTGATGGATCTCGTCCATGAACGTCCCGTCCTGACAAGGGAGACAGGTAGAGGTGCCCTGGTCAAACCGTTGACCGGATCCGCACGGTCCCAACCCACATGCGCCTGGAGTAGTTTTTTCGTTGATGTCTTTACCCCAAATCATAACAAACTCGTTCTGTGATAGAATAAACACAAGAAAGGTCTGCCAGAGCATGATCTAAAGAAATGTGAATTTAATAATCGTGTTTAGTTCCCAAGTTGTTCGACGTCAATTTGTGAACTTTGTTTCACGTGAGTGCCGTTGTACCCACGACAATGTTCTCTGCTTTCATTTCAGTGAAGTTTTTTTTTTGGAGTTCATCAGAGCAATCGTCGAAACGCTCTGCCACCAAACCAACGATGTATTTCCTGTTACGACACGGGCAATTTTCGTACTTGTGAATTGCTGTGGCGGAGCGCCAACATATTTTGTATTTGCCTGATATACCAATCTCAATCTGCACGATGTATTGCTTGCTTGTATCGCACACTAATCGTGTGGCTGTCAACAAATAGTAATATGACTACGCTTGCCTCGTGTTCCAAGCAGATGTTTCCTTGTCTTCGCTTGTTTCTTGCTCCTAGTAGTTATTTATTTGACTACGTTTGGTTTTTTTTTTGCTCCATTCAGATACGTCTTTGACTACGCTTGTATCTTGTTCCAAGTGGATACTTCCCTTTCTACGTTGCGTGTCCCCAAAGCCGTGATATACCGCTTTGACTGTGTCATTCTGTAACAAAAGAAAGACAACAGCCAAAATAGATTACTTCCCCCTTGAAAAATTTGCAATAAAAAAAAATTCTTACGTCAACACATCACGAAATTATTTCTTCTCGTCTGAGGTTCGTTAAATCAAATCTTTGAGACTTAAATGAATCTGTGGCACGGCAAAGAAATACACATCGCCGGAACCGGGATCAACTGTCCGTTTTTAAACCATGGGCTTTATTGTTAATCAATTTACAAACCTGAACATTTTGTACTGAAACTATTGCTCATAACTGAACTTTTCATAGCTTTAAAATTATTAGATTAAGAACTATGGCGTAATTTGTTACCGCCATTTCTTATTCATTGAGTTAGAAGTAGCATCCAGGGGTAAATAATGCACACTATTGTTGTCCCATTTGTAATCTCTTTACACATTGCTTGATAGCAATCCTTTTTTAAAATTCATGACATATTTATTATATGACACAATAGATGCGAAAATATGTCCTAAATGAGTCATTTTCTTAGCACTCGTTTAATGAATGCAAGTGAGGCATACACTAGGGTGACAAAACGTCCTGTCAAAACGGGATTGTCCCGTTTTTTCACGATCGTACCCGGCAAAAGTCTCTCGGGACGCCTAAATGTCCCGTTTCTAAAACCAAACACATTTTCAAATCATTGAAATGTCCTAATTTATAATATGACTAAAAGTAATATTAGGGTTAGCTGTGTAGCCAGAACAGCACTCTGGTTTTTTGAAGATATGGCAATATGTGTTGGCAATCCCTGCCCATAATGGTAATACTGAAAGGATCTTTCATGAACATTCAATGGACGGACGAAAGAAACAAGATGAGAGGTGAGGCCCTTCCTGCAATCCTGCAAGTTTTCTACAATTTCGAAATGGACTATTCTAGTTTTTACCACTTAATATTAGATAAGAAGGAAGTTTTAACAATGGCTTGGACAACAACCAGATATCCTCAATTTAAATCCTAGACTAGATCAATTTAATTTCTTGTATTGTATTATGTTGTACAATATGTATACATAAATGAGTATTCACGTACAATATGTATACATAAATGAGTATTCACGTACAATATGTATACATAAATGAGTATTCACGTACAATATGTATACATAAATGAGTATTCACGTACAATATGTATACATAAATGAGTATTCACGTACAATATGTATACATAAATGAGTATTCACGTACAATATGTATACATAAATGAGTATTCACGTACAATATGTATACATAAATGAGTATTCACGTACAATATGTATACATAAATGAGTATTCACGTACAATATGTATACATAAATGAGTATTCACGTACAATATGTATACATAAATGAGTATTCACGTACAATATGTATACATAAATGAGTATTCACGTACAATATGTATACATAAATGAGTATTCACGTACAATATGTATACATAAATGAGTATTCACTGCAAAATTATTGTTTTCGTTCATGATATGCCTCCGAGTTTAAATTTAATGACAAAAGTGAAGGTCAATTTCTCAAAATAGTTAAAGTGAGCATATTTCAATAAACAGTTTCCCGGGGAAGCCCCCCACCCCCCCACCCCCGCTTTTTCCAAGCGCCCCCCACCCCGACCCCTCTTTATCTGGAGGTTATCCCCCCCCCAACCCTCCATGGGTGTGTCCCGTTTTTATCAGTTCATGATTTGGTCATCCTGGCCTACACCCAAAAAAATGGGGGGAAAGGGGGGGGGGGCTTTCCTTGGTATTGAAGAAGTGGTCAGTATGATGTCCAAACGAGAAATGAGATTCACTGACCTGGCTAACAGCTCAACGCACTTTGAAATGAGATTCACTGACCTGGCTAACAGCTCAACGTATGTTGAAATGAGATTCACTGACCTGGCTAACAGCTCAACGTATGTTGAAATGAGATTCACTGACCTGGCTAAGCTCAACGTATGTTGAAATGAGATTCACTGACCTGGCTAACAGCTCAAAGTATGTTGAAATGAGATTCACTGAAATGGCTAACAGCTCAACGTATGTTGAAATGAGATTCACTGACCTGGCTAACAGCTCAACGTAAGTTAAAAGGAGATTCACTGACGTGGCTAACAGCTCAACGTATGTTAAAATGAGATTCACTGACCTGGCTAACCACTCAACGTATGTTGAAATGAGATTCACTGACCTGGCTAACAGCTCAACGTATGTTGAAATGAGATTCACTGACCTGGCTAACAGCTCAACGTATGTTAAAAGGAGATTCACTGACCTGGCTAACAGCTCAACGTAAGTTAAAAGGAGATTCACTGACGTGGCTAACAGCTCAACGTATGTTAAAATGAGATTCACTGACCTGGCTAACCGCTCAACGTATGTTGAAATGAGATTCACTGACCTGGCTAACAGCTCAACGTATGTTGAAATGAGATTCACTGACCTGGCTAACAGCTCAACGTATATTGAAATGAGATTCACTGACCTGGCTAACAGCTCAACGTATGTTGAAATGAGATTCACTGAACAGGGTAACAGCTCAACTTATGTCTCAGACCTTATCAGCACCAGTCAATCATTTCGGAAAAAGCAGTCAACAATGTCGAGTGTAGATTTAACTCTACTAGGGGAAGGGAGGAGTGGAAGGAGGGGTGGGGGGACTACACAGACGGCCGTGGAAAAGTTTTCGTGAAAATTATTTTTCCGTGAATTAAAAAAGTCCCCAACACGTAATTTGGCAAAGTGACATCAGGGGTTTAAATCCAATTATTGTGACGCATTGTAGTGAGAATTTTTAATCATTTTTTTTTTACGTTTAACTACATTCTAAGTGGTATCAACACACCCAAAAATAATGTTACTAGCAGCAATGGAAGAGCTTGTTATAAAAGTTATAATGATGTCAGCCAAATAGTAAATGGAGCATTCTTTCTTTTTGACTATGTTATTAATGTTACTAGAAACAACATTCCTCGTGCAGTCCTCTTCACGTCCACTTGACGTCCTCTTGCTGTGCTCTTGCTGTCCTCTCGGTCTCCTCTCGCTGTTCTCCCACTGTCCTTCTGCAGTCCTCTCGGTCTCCTCTCGCTGTTCTCCCACTGTCCTCCTGCTGTCCTCTTGGATACTGCATTGCTGCTAAGCGTTGTTGTTTTTTTAATTTTTTAATTTGTTTTTAGTGTTGTTTTTTCGCTGGAAAAGGCTTCTGGGGGAAGATCATGATAGTTTTACATTTAGGAAAGCCATTCAGACAACCAACATTTCAGACATTTGTTGTAGGGGGGGGGGGCCTGGGCATAGAATCAGGGTCAACAAAAAATAATTAACACAAGAATATGTTACTTAATAAGTCGGAGCTATAAATGGAGCAAGTTCTGTGCCAACTATGGTGAACGCTGGTCTAGGATAGTGGTAGACAGCACTGGTCTAGGATAGTGGTAGACAGCACTGGTTTACGGTAATGGCAAACGACACTGGTCTCGGATAGTGGTAGACAGCACTGTTCTAGGATAGAAGTAGACAGCACTGGTCTAGGATAGAAGTAGATAGCACTGGTCTAGAGATGTGGTAGACAGCACCAGTGAAGGGGTAGTGGTAGACAGCACTGATCTAGGGTAGTGGAAGACAGAACTGGTCTAGGTCAGGGGTAGGCAACACTGGTCTAGGTCAGGGGTAGACAAACTGTTGCCCCACGAAATGGATGCGGCTCTTGTTTTTACGTATCAATAATGCAGACATGCGGCGCCAACACTGTTTTTTTAAGCAGATTTATAAAATCATAAGTTGTATTTTTTTGTATTACCACTTCACACAGTCAGACAAATGATCTACCCATGGGCTAAAGCATTACCTAGCGTTATCTCATTTAATGGTCTCTGTACTGGAAACTTTTTTGCCTAATTTTTTTTTTTTTTAATTTTCGCAAAGGATGACAAATTGTTCTACATTTTGTAAAGGTCTTTCGTTGACTATTTCCCCACAACAATATCATCAAAATGAAATATACAACTCTCTATAGAATATAACCAAAAGGCAACTTTGCGTGTATCTGTCATTTAGATTCCCAGGGAGCACAATTTGAGATCAGTCGATAAAGAAAACAGCAAACTAACATAAAAGGGGGCAGAAGGGGACCATTGGTCTGTAGTTTATTTTTGACCCAGTCGTTTTGGGGGAAAATCCGTTTGACACTTTTGTTTCGTATATAATCTATAATTAAACCACATCAGCTGTTATAAAATAGCTCGCCAGTCAAATAACTAACAAAACTATTTAAAACTTCATTGGCTGTCGTCCCTCGCGGAATTATCAGCGGATAACACTGAAACCGCACAAAGTGTTTAAGAAATATTAAGCTACACTATCAGAGACAAAGGTAAGTGACGCTCCTAATCTCATAACACAATCGTTAGGGAAGAGTTTGTCCTACTTCTCTTCACATGAGTGTTGAAAGAGTTTTCCTATTTCTCTTAACATGAGTGTTCAAAGAGTTTGTCCTATTTCTCTTCCCATGAGTGTTGAAAGAGGTTGTCCTACTTCTCTTAACATGAGTGTTGAAAGAGGTTGTCCTATTTCTCTTAACATGAGTGTTGAGAGAGTTTGTCCTATTTCTCTTACATAATAGTTGAAATAATTTGCCCCATTTCTCATACATGAGTTTTGAAAGAGTTTACTTTTTGGGTGATGGGGATTTTGGGGAGTCAAGTAAACATATTTATATGATTAAATTTTTTGTTTTTTTAAATCGGAAGGCGAAGCGTGTCTTTCCTTTCTAATGTGCACCACCGTGGGTTGTTAACAACACACTGGTTATCTGTTGTACAATCTTCCATTTATCCTGTATGTACAATAACGTCCACGCAGAAAGGGCTATATATCTTTATGGGTTTTCAAAATTGGTATTTACTTATAAATCGTATGTAACCAACATAATTGTTAAGAAGAAATGAGTTGTTTACAAAAGACATAATATTTATTAATGTGTGATTAATTTAAACATTGGGACATTTTGAACCTAATGAGTATCAAAATCATCAAACAAAGCTTATGGAATAATAATTACGGGGCTGGGGTGGTTTGGGGGGGGGGGAAATATTAGGGTGTCTGCCCTCTCGTTCTGCGTCATCTCAACATGACAAGGGATCCTCTTTCCGCCTCTTGCATGGATGTCTTCTACTGTCTCCAGAATCTTGCTTGTTGCTATAGCTTCCGTCCCAGCTCATAACCACACTTTCATGAGCAAAGCGTGAGTCGGTCAAAACGAAAATGTTTATGAAAACTTTTTCCCCATTTTTCACATGATACCAAATATTTCTATACTAAAATACGTTGTATATGTTAAGCAAAACCACCACATTTTGGTCAATACAAAAAAAGTATTGTTTTAATTCGTATTTATTGTAATAGTTTAGACGTTACTCCTACGAACTATTTCTAATGGCATCAACGCACTGCATCCAACCCCCCCCCACACACACACACAGATGAGGGTCCCCTACCAGCCCCCCGCCAACCCCACGCGTCACATCAACCCGATCCTCGTCATCGTACTGCGCGAGCACACCGTGGGGGACCTTGACTCGGACGAGGTCATAGTCAGGTGCACGCTGCGAGAACCGTCCGTGTTCACGGCCACCTACTGTCGTGAGCTGCTGCTCCGTTGGATCACCAAATATGCGGGTGAGTCGTTGATGGGTTGGGGTTAGGGTGAGGGTCAGGCTTGTTTACGTCTAGGGGCGAAGGGGGGTGCGCATGGGGGTGCGGAGGGGGGAGATCCGCCCTGGGTGGCACTTTTTTCCGTACATGTAGAGACAGCGTTTTTGAGCCCACTGTAGAGATTTGTTTTGTCAAGGAAAGGGGTGGCAAAACACTATACCCGTCCCGGGTGGTACTTACCCTAGCTACGCCGCTGAATACATATATATATATATATATATATATATATATATGGAAAACTCCCATAAAACTTTTTATATAATATGTTATTAATAATGTTAATGTTTCTTTCATTTATTTAAGCTGTTCCAATACAAGCATCCTGCATCGGCTGAATGCATCAAGAATCAGATTGCTGTCAGAGGATAGAAACAATCGCCTTTCTTCGATTCACTTGTAAAACAATAAATTTAAATACAATGAACTCTTTCTTGTTCTACAAAATGAAAATAACATTGGCAAACACTTAAAGATCGGTTTTGGGGCCCACTACATCGGTTCATTGAACAGCCTTTTAAAAAACAAACGGAAACAATGGAGTTATTTGCTAGCTGGGGCTATACCGCATTGGTTCTAATTTTGGCCGTGTCCCCAATCGTGGACGCTCAACCAACAGGCGACGCGGCTCAAGAGTTAGCCCTCTGCGCGAACGAGACGTGCCAGGCGGGAGAATTCTTTGACCACAGCATTGGTCGCTGCGGGCCGTGCCCACCGGGTACCTACATGGACGTGGGTGACCACAACTGTTCGAGCTGCAAACCGTGCACTCCGGTGGACGCCGCGGCCGACCGGGAAACTTTAGTGACGTCATGCACGCGTCAAGCCGACACCGTCATCGGATGTCAGCCCGGGCGCTACATGGTCAGGCGTCGCGTGGATCTCTTCACGGTCACGTCCTGTCATCTGTGCGGCGACTGCGCCGAGGGGGAAAAAGTGGTGCGCGAATGTGGTGGGTTCGATGACGTGGTGTGCAGCTCGGGCGCGAACAGCAAACCCGGCCCATACGCAATCCTTATTTTCGTCACGGTCGTGGCGATGCTCATTTTGGTGGTGATCTGTGTGATGAAATTCAAACTTAGCCTCGCATTAGCCGGCTCCTTGAGGGAGCATTTTCAAGTCAAGCCCTACAAGGAGCGACCCACGTTTTCCAATGTCTGACTATCTGTATTGTGGACCACTTGCTCTAACACTGCTATTCAATGATAGCTTACATAAACGTAGCTTCTAAATTGGTTTTAAAAAATGCTAACGTTTGCCACACGGCAAGGGGGAAAGAAAACGTCTATTGGTGTCCTCGGTGTTTAGGATGTGTACGATGCATTGAATGATAATCTAAGATTATTGAATGCTTATCTAAATCTAAAAGGGGTAGCCTATAACTATCATACACGTGTATTTTTGGACAGCCTTACATTCCCTTAAAACAGTCGGGTATAACAGAAATATCCCTTTAGCCCAACAAGCGTAACAAAGAAATCACTTTTGCCAAACGAGTGTAACAAAAATATCACTTTCGAAAAACGAGCGTAACAAATCACTTAAGACAAACGGGTATAGAAAAAAATATCACCTAGGGCAGAGGGTCTTAACCTGGGTTCGATCGAACCCCAGGGGTTCGGTGAGTCAGTCAGTCTCAAGGGTTAGGCGGAGGTCCCAAAAAAAATCAGAATTAAAAAAATCATATTTTATTTTTCCTATTATGAAGGGGTTCGGTGAATGCGCATATGAAACTGGTGGGGTTCGGTACCTCCAAAACGGTTAAGAACCACTGACCTAGGACAAACGGGCGTTAAAAAAATATCACTTTCGCCTAACGGGTGGAACCAACAAAAAGTTCAATAATAAAAAGGCTGAGCAGTATTTAGGTTAAACATTATTGCAAATAACAGTTACGTTACAACATGTTCATTATTGGAAACCTCCGTTAGGTTTCTAGTATTTATTAGCGGAATTCCCGAAACGTTATTTTGACATGCTGTTCTAAACTACGTAGTATTAATGGTTTCATTTGAAAATCAAGTATATAAATCAGAATTATGCATTAAAAAGATATGGTGCTCGCCGGATCAGAGCCAAACCTGTCGATGTTTGAGTTTCATGTACGTTACATTCCTTGACGTCATGTGTGTTCAGACAGAGCTGTTACCGGGAATGCCCAGATCCTACCCTTATGTAAGTCAATCGGTAAGATGGCCAATGTTGGCCTGTGGAAACATTAATTTCATTAGACTTGTTTATAATATTATAATGCACATGTATTATTGATTTATTTTTAAATTATTCTTTTGTAAAAAAAAATATATATATAAATTTCAATCGATTGATTATCGAACAAAATAAAAAGGAAGGTACCACTTCAATTAAGACTTAAATTAAATTAAGTTACATTAAAATTTTAATATCCAATCAACAAGGGGAATAAAAATGTTTCAAATATTTGTTTAAATATATCGCTTAAGCCTGAATGTTTACATTTGCATCAAGTAAAAGGGTAATTTTTTAAGAAATCTAATTAGTAATACATAGTTTAGAGATCAAGAATACGATAACTCCAGTAATTTCAAATGTAAATTTTCAGATTGTAGTAAGTATAAGTTTATGTTATAGGTAATGTTAAGTATGAGGTTATGTTAAGAATAAGGTTATGTTAAGTAGGTACATGTATTTGGTGACGTAAGGAATAAGGGGATGTTAAAAAAAATATAAGGTGATTTACAATTTAACTTGATGTAAATTATTAGTTGATGAAAAGTGTTAGGTTATTTTGAGTGAATTGTGATGGTGCAAAGCATGGTAAATGCAGCAACAAAACTTAATTACTAGCCAAAGAGCAGCAGTTGACATTCGTGTGCCTTAGTGCAATTATTTAGTTTATATTTCTTGGAACAATTGTTAGACACGTCACATCATCTAACTTCACAACTTATAACACTGTGCGCTATTCTAAATGTAATTTTAAGACACATCACACCGTCTAAAAGTAATTTTTCAACAACAAAAAATAATGTTTATAATGACATAAAATCCACATTTGCTTACTTGTATAATATTCCCACTTAGGCTTAGGGTATGTTTGTGAGTTTTAACAAATCAATCTGTAATAGTAATAGCAATATATAGAAGACGTTAAAAAAAATGGGGTAGGGGAGGGACTAAATTTAAAAATACTTTACTTAGGGGCGTCATATTGTCATTTGTCGTTTTAAGGATCGTAACATCTAGTACTTATGACGGCTAAAATGAAATAACCGTAATATTAGGTTAGTTGAACATATTCTTGGGGCAAAAGTTCAGCAAACGGGAATTCAACAACACTCAAATCGGGTATTCCCCGAAACTGCCTCGGGAGCTTTATCAAAATAAATGTAAAAACAGTTTACTAATTATGGTAATTTTTTTTCGTTTATTATTTCATTCATAAGTTATATGATATTAATTTTACTCATTTATATACACTATTGTGAACATGTTTACCAGTTGTTGCTTTTTTTTTATTTTATTTTTATTTCAAATAATATTTTCCCAAACAAAATTGATTTAATTGGTTGAATATGCCTTATGCGATTGATCATAGTCATAGCATTTATAAGGATTTATTTCAACTACATTTATCTGTGCGTCTCTTTATTTCAGTCCAATATTCCACTTCTAGTGCACCCACTGTTAGTCTTTTCATTTTTTGATACTGATACATATTTTTTTTTTATTTTTTTAATATTTTAACGTTTTAACTTATGACGTAATTTAAAAATCAATTTAAGAATGTGTACGATTATATTTACGATTAACACGGGTGTACAGATATTTTGAGGAGTGGGATATGATTAATATTCAGTGGCTACATTTTTCTGTGGTTGTGATAATAGTATCTTTAAATAATTCATTTTTTCCCTACTTCAAAAAAAAAGTGGATAGATTCACCTAACTATAATTATTTTACTTAGAACCATTCTGTCTTTATATAGGCCTACACATATTTCTTTTCATTTATGTTTTCTTCTCCACAACATTGGTTTATGCCAAATACTTCAGTCATATGAGTGTTTATTATTTACGACATGACACCACTAAGTCTGCTGGCACAGTGGTCCCTGGTTTTTTTTTCAAATCCAATACTTCTGTCCTATGATTGTTTCTTAATATAAGACATGACACCATGAGGTCTGCTGGCACAGCGGTCCCCATTTACTTTAACGCAATGGCCCCGTCGTACAATTATTTTTAATACGGTGAACTCGTGCAACTTTCTAAAAGAAATAAAGACTTTAGAGGCCTAACCCTCGTGAAAAAAGAAATTGCTGGGACCCTTGCGTTGTCGGCATGTCCTGGTCAAATGGAGCATTCGGTTTGTAAAAAAAAATCCCTTTATGTCTACCCGACCTTTATATTGCATTGTTTTTATGTATATATAAACCATATTTACAGTTATCATCAAATTAAACATGAGATTGTGCAATTGCCTAACACTTTGAGAAAGACTGCATTTCTAATTATAGAAATATGATGCAAATGGTTTTTGTCAAGTTTTTTTTTTTTTAAAATCTAAATCATTATTAATTGTACAAATTTTCATTTTCAAACATTCGTTAACTAAACATTAAACTAAATAACGATTAAATTTCAATGCTTTCTTTATTTCAGTTATTTATTTATTTTATTTTTGTTTGTAATATGGCTCATCTTTACATGCCAAATTATGGTATTTATGAGGAGTCGATTATGGTGTGATGGAATGGCTCCTGACTCAGTCCCTTATAAACCGTACAGACATCAAGAGTTATGCCTACCATTTGAGGGCATTTTGACATGTAGCAGCAATATTAGTAGTAATAGCAATAGTAGTAGTAGTAGCAGTGGTAATGGTGAGACTTTGGGAATTTCCGTTTGTCAATTTGAATTATTGGAGACTTTGGGTATTCCCGATTTTAAATGTAATTATCGGGGAAAACGCATTAATTTGGTGTAAGAACAGGTACCGGTAAGTAACTTTTTGTTAGTGCAAATCGTATTATCCTTGCATTTATATTTATTTTAGTTATTTATTTGTGGGGGGGTGGTAGTCTTTTGATCTTTTACTTAGTTAATGACTACCAACAAAATGTAACAAACTTCCTAATCAGATTTATTGACTGAGACTCTAAGAACATCTAAGATAACTTCACTGACCTCAAAGCCATGACAGTTGACAGTTGACCGGGTTGGCTGAAGGACACGACAACAGTAAATAAGACATGTTAACACAAGTGCAGACACGTAAAGGTTAAATCGTTGTTGCTGTTTTTTTTTTTTAATATGGATAACTGACCTGGTGAAAATGCCATAATTACAGCCTGATTAAGTAAGTTTAGTAAGGAATTGAAAGAGAATAAACTTTTGAAATGCTGTACTGTGGGAAAAATGACATCGGGATAGACATGACATCATTTAACATAATAATATGCGTATTTTAATCATATGTCTTTAATATATGGGGATTATGAAAAATACTTTGAAAGATTAACATAATCTGCTTTGTTGATGATTGCTCTCATATTGTTTAAACAAGAGGAATAATAATTACAAAGTTTATCTAACAGTTCATGTACACTACATCTGTATCTAAAACAAATTACTGTTAAAAAACGGAAATCCCCATTGTTTTGCAAAATAAAAAATTAAAAACTCCACACACAAACAAAAAGAGGTCAATGCTCCTCACCCTAGGAATCTGCGCCAAATCTTGGACAAACAAAGTCAGACAATGACAATTATTTTCATAAGTATGTTGTTTTGCTTGGTTGTCTTCCTTGTCTTTATGTTCTTCTAGAACGGCGGTTCTCTACCCGTGGGTCGCGACCCATTTGGGGGTCGCACGACCTATTCCCAGGGTCGCCTCAGACCATCTGAAAACACATATGCTCTACATTTATGAAGTAACAACGAGCATAATTTTTTGGCTGGGGGTCACCACAACATGAGGAATTCTATTAAAGGGTCGCAGCATTAGGAAGGTTGAGAACCAATTTTCTAGACCTTGTTCCTCTTGTATGTGTGTGTTTTTCTTGTATGTGTGTGTTGCTCTTGAATGTGTGTGCTACTCTTGTATGTGTTTGTTACGCATGTGTTTGTACTCCTGTATGTGTGTGTGGCTCTTGATGTGTTCCTCTTGTATGTGTCTTTCTTGACTGTGTTACTCTAGATCAGCGGCTCTCAACCTGTGGGTCGAGACCCCTTTGGGGGTCAAACGACCCTTACACAGTGGTCGCCTAAGACCATCAGAAAACAGATATTTATGAAGTAGCAACGAAAATAATTGATGGTTGGGGGTCGCCAAAACATGGGAAACTACATTAAAGGGTCGCGATATTAGGAAGGTTGAGAACCTCTGCTCTAGAAAATGATCATCCTGAATATAAGTGAGTGGGTAACCCAAAAAAAAGTAACTATTTCAAATGGAACTCCTCCTGGACATTTTTTTAAAGCCTAACATAACTTCGTGTACTGCCTAAGCGAGTCAACCTTTCAGATAGCCACTTGCTATCATGCGACCTTAAACCATATCTATTTCCGCTACTGTCCGTTTAAGCGGAATATCCATTTTTTTAATGGCAACAGCGTAAAATATAATCAGTTTACTTCTTTTCAGGTTACTCCAGGATTGACGTCACAGACTATTATTTAATTGAGCTTTAACGCCTGACTTTCGAAATACTCCACCAAGTATACAAAGTATACAAAGTATATACGTTGTTAGTTTTTAAAATGGATGCCATCAACCCATCAGCCCTTGCAGTCAAAGAAAGTCCATGAGGAATGAACAGCGCCATCTTTCTTGTCGTCTTGATTACGTCAAGTGCACGCGCTGCTGAGAACATGCTGCTCGAAGACTGCGATGTGGGAACGTGCGGAGAGGGCGAGAGATTCGACGTCAAGCTGCGGGCCTGCCAGCCGTGCGATCGGGACACGTACATCGACATCTCCAACCACAGCTGCGAAGACTGCAGAAACTGCACGCGAGCGGACCGGTACGACGGGGAAATCGTTGTCGCCAACTGCACGGCTGTTGCCGACGCCGTGATCGGTTGCCACCATGGCTACTTCATGGTGGTCAACCATCTGGCAGAGAAGGACCTTTCTTGCGAAATCTGCAAGCGGTGCAATGCCGAGGAAGTTGTCGAACAGAATTGCACCGAGCGGAACGATACGGTCTGCACGAGACGTGAATCGGCGGGACTGGATGTAAGAAATAGAGCATCTTCAAACAACATCCCTACAGTTATAGTTGCTTCAGCGGTGGCGTTGGTGGCGGTCGTGATTTGTTGTGTTTTCTTAATCGCCGCAAGACGGCGCATCAAAGCAGTTTGCAGATGCGTTAAGCTCCCGTGCCTAAAGGAAAGAACAGAGCGTACAATGCGAAAAGCATTGATGGAAAGTAAGTAGGCCTACGTATAAAAGATTGAACTTCATGCTGATTGTGAGACGTCAGCGATTAAAATTCTTATCAAATTATAGTTGCTTTAAAATTTAAGACAATAATTTTATTTTATTTTTGTGTATTCTAGCTTTAAACGGCGAATAAAAATGGATGAATTTGTTCTGCTTGTATTAACATAGATTATTTGTTTCCTATTGTTCGATGTTCTAGGCGACAGTACACCAGAACTGTGCGAGAGTGCAATCTAGACACAAGAATTGTGCGGGAAAAATCTGGACAACAGAACTTTGCGAGGGAGAAATCTAGATACCAGAACTGTGCGATAGGGGAATCTAGACATCAGAAATATGCGAGAGTTAAATCTAGATATCAGAAATGTGCGATTGTGAAATCTATATATCAGAAATGTGCGATTGTGAAATATAGACATCAGAACTGTGCGAGAGTGAAATATACACATCAGAAATGTGCGATTGTGAAATCTAGACATCAGAAATGTGCGAGAGTAAAATCTAGACATCAGAAATGTGCGAGAGTAAAATCTAGCCATCAGAAATGTGCGAGAGTGAAATCTAGACATCAGAAGTAAGCGAGAATGAAATCTAGACATCAGAAATGTGCGAGAATGAAATCTAGACATCAGAAATGTGCGAGAGGGAAATCTATACATCAGAAATGTGCGAGAGTGAAATCTAGACATCAGAAATGTGTGAGAGTGAAATCTAGACATCAGAAATGTGTGAGAGTGAAATCTAGACATCAGAAATGTGCGAGAGTGAAATCTAGACATCAGAAATGTGCGAGAGTGAAATCTAGACATCAGAAATGTGTGAGAGTGAAATCTAGACATCAGAAATGTGTGAGAGTGAAATCTAGACATCAGAAATGTGTGAGAGTGAAATATTTTGGTGGATACAATTTTTTAGGAAAACATTCAAGACAAGAAAAATAAATAAAATCATGGGAGCTCATTAATTAGACAACATCATGGGAGCTCATTTGTGAGACAACATCATGGGAGCTCATTTGTGAGACAACATCATGGGAGCTCATTTGTGAGACAACATCCTGGGAGCTCATTTGTGAGACAACATCCTGGGAGCTCATTTGTGAGACAACATCCTGGGAGCTCATTTGTGAGACAACATCCTGAGAGCTAATTGGGGAGACAATATCCTGAGAGATCAATGTTGAGACAACACCACGGGATATCATTGGTGAGACAACGCCAAGAGAGATCATTGGTGAGACAACACTATGAGAGATCATTGGTAAGACGACACATAAGAGATCATTGGTGAGACAACACCGTAAGAGATCATTGGTGAGACAACACCATAAGAGATCATTGGTGAGACAACACCGTAAGAGATCATTGGTGAGACAACACCATGATAGATCATTAGTTAGACAGCATCGTGAGAGCTTATTAGAGAGACAACATTATAAGGTTAACCCAATCCGGCAATACCTATCATCGTACGATCTGATGATGTACGCTTTGCAAATCTTTTGACATGTCCAGCAATGGTTTAAGATTCAGGTAAATTTGATTGGGGGAAAAAAGGAAAAAATACTTGACTAGAAAGAAGAGGTGTGTGGACTGAAAAATGCTGTGACCAAAATATTTTATTACAATAGCTCAATTATGATACTTTTTTTTTTTTTGGCTTTTGAAAATTTTGAAAAATATTTTAATGTGTGAAGTCTGAAGTTTTAAAAATAACAGCCAATTAAATTTTTAATTAAAATTTACTTTTCATATTCAATTCCGAATGTTATTATTTTATGTATCTCTTCATTTTTATGTAGCAAAGATTTTTGCTCTTATTATTAAAAATGTACATTAATTCCATGTTTTTTAAATTGTAAATTTTAATTTTTAATTATCATTTCAAATAATTTAAGACTAAGTCTGTCACTTATATGTATCATTTTTAAATAGAAATTCAAAAATTTATAATAAACTTTTTTTTTTTAAATAAATATATTTCAATTTATTTTTTTTTATTTTTTTATACGGGAGTTAATGTTGGTAATCGTCATTTTCACTTTAGAGATTTTGGTGGGCGCCCTCGATTACCAATCGTTCTTCCGTAATACTTCTCAAAATTACTTCAATACCATTTTTTTTCGCTCAGTTCATCAGATCTGTAATTATCTATTTAGCAATTTAAGTTAATTTTTTTTTTTTTATTAAAGCGATCTTGAATACCAATGCCACTCAAAATATAAGCACTGATGTTAAATCATTTTTTTTTTAATATCGCACGTGCGTTTGGTGCGTAATGTTTTCTTATGTTTTTTTCTGAAATAATTGTTGATATAAATCTGTGGTGTAAAAGCGGCTGACACATTAGAATATTAACATAAAGTAAAATAATTGTTTAAAATGCATTTAAACGATGTTTACCAAAAACTTTGTTTTCTAGAGGTTGTTTAATTTTATCTTTAAATTATCCCGAATAACTATAATTATTATCGATGGTTTCGAATATGTAAGCTCAAGATGACTTTTCGCACCAATCTGTTTTCTTTAAAAACCCATAAAGCCGCACATTTGAATTGTGTTTAGTACTTTAAAAACAGGAGATGTAGTCAGAGAATAAATATGTAAGTTTTTCTGTAAGGATCCACTAGAACAAGACTGTCAGACTCATCAAGAATCCCCTATAACCAGGCGGACAGACGCGGCAAGTAGGAGTTGAATGGCTGGTCAACACTGTGGTATACTTTGTCGGCCATACTTTATCCAAGCATACTATATACTCGTTTATGTTTGTATGTATTGCCAAGCAGGTAATTTAATAATACATTTCCAAGTCGCCTGTCAATCATTATTTTTTTTCTTCTGAATTTATTTCGATTTTTACCTGTTTCGTTCCGCATTTAAAATCTTACGTGTGTCTGAAATCAATGAATAATTAAATGAATTCACTGAACTGTCTCTGATGTTTGAAAAAAAAACACTTAATTTAAATAAATAAAAATCTAAACATTTTAATAGACGTTACCAGGCGTGGGCATTCAAGGTCCTGAACATTAAAGTTATTACCAGAACCACTGCATCCATTTACTGTTGCTAAATCTATTTATAACATTCAAATCAGGGGAGCATAAGAAGAGACACAATACATAATACCTCCAATTAAGTCCCTGCTCTCTAAATAAAGAAAAAAAAATAGCTGTTATTATGAGTGACGGAATTATTCCTTGAAATATTTTGAAATTATTTAGTTTTTAATTAATTAATTTATTTTTTTCCTGAGGATGTCTAGTCCTGAATAAAGTATCCCATGATTAACCACGCTGCCAGTGTGCTGCAGGTGAGAGCCCGCACGATCCCATTGTACACGCATGTGCAAACACGGGTGTCTTGAAGTTGTGCTTCGATGGAGATTACCCCGGCCTTTTTTTTTGGATGGGGTGTGTTAATATTACATTCCGGCAACCTCTCTTGTGTTTTTAGTAGTACAGACAGCACAAGGATTTCATCCACTGCCCGTGTCGCACATCACTGCTTTCCGAATCAATAAATGGGAAAAGTTTCGGCTAATTCTTGTTCCCACCCCAAAATCATAATTTAAAACCCCTAACGCCAGCCCCACCCGCTCCCCTTGGCCCCAGGAAGACTAACACCCACACCAAAGTTTCGGGTATCCTCCCATCTTCCTGATGTTCCCCAGACAGGAGGGAACTGTTAAAACTGCTCAGCGACAGACGGTGGCCATGGTTTGGCAACTGTCACAGACGATGCACAGCCAACAGCGCCGATTGTTACAACCCTAGGCAAGTCGTAAGTTTATGATTGTTACAACCCAAGGCAAGTCGTAAATTATGATTTTTACAATCCTAGGCAAGTCATAAATTATGATTTTTACAATCCTTGGCACGTAGTAAATTATGATTGTTACAATCCTAGGCAAGTCATAAATTATAATAATTGCAACCCTAGGCAAGTCATAAATTATAATTATTACAACCCTAAGAAAGTCATAAATAATGATTATTACAATCCTAAGAAAGTGATAAATTATTATTATCATAATCCTAAAAGTCATAAATTATGATTATTGCAATCCTAAGGAATTCAAAAATTATGATTATTACAATCCTAAGAAAGTCATAAATTATGATTATTACAATCCTAAGAAAGTCATAAATAATGATTATTACAATCCTAAAAAAGTCATAAATTATGATTATTACAATCCTAAGAACGTCCTAAATTATTACTGTTATGTTTATTTATTTATTTTTTTACTTTACATACACTATCAAAAAGTTGTTGCTCACTGGTATTGGAGTTGTCTTTATTTTGTACACCTTAGCGGCATAAATATATTTGTGTTTTTTTTATTTTACCAAATATTTGGATGCTGTAGCGTTTGCCTTGTGATTATGTAAATCTCATCTTATCATTATCAGTCAAAATATAGTTTAAATGTGGATTGTATCCGATCTAATCGTAATGGACTCTCTGTTTTTATGTGCCATTACTAATTTTAATCTCTGTGTCATAGACAATCTGGAGAATTGTGACACATAAGCTTTTTCAAATGTCAAAATATGCCCCGCTTAAAATACAATCAAATAATACATAATGCTGATAAATTCCAAAACGAAAAAAAAAAATTCAGGTCAAGACGCAGAAATGTTCCAATGCATGTTGCCTGTCATAGAATCTAATCCATCCCTGTGTAGCCACAACCCATGTAGGTCTTTGGGGTGCCTCACCCACTTCCTCCCATTCAGAACAAACTGGATTTTTTATCTTTCCCGTGCATGTGGTCTCAGATCTTTTCCCACTTAATTCATTCATCTAAACCTGGGTCTTCCTTTGAGCCATTTTCCTCTGGGGCGTTTTGGTGATGCAACCTCTCCGCTCCTCTGTCATTTTGACATTCTTTCAAAGTATCCCGTCCATCATAGCCTGCCCTTTTTTATTTCTGCTACTAGCGTGGGATCCAGATATATTCTCTACACCTTCTGGTTAGTTCGCATTCTCCATCAATATTCATCCACTGTTGGTCAGTATATTTCCCGGAGAACTTTCCACCCCCATGTGTTTAATAGAATCTCTGCCGTTTTTATTAGGCTCCACGTTTCACTTGCTTATGTTACAACTGGTCTTTTACAATCTTATGTATAGTTTCTTTGTTGTTCTTGTTTCCAAACAAACTCACTTTAAAAAGAAACTGATCCATTTCGTAGCTATGTTACGTCAGAAAACAACTCTTGAAGACGTGCATCATAAATTAAACGGTTTCGTTCTTTCCGCAGACATGACATCGCAGAGTCGGTTCTGGAACGAGCTGGTCTAGACGGGTACACGACGTTAGAAACTGATGTAGAAGTATACGTTTCCGCCCCTGCAGGTATTTCTATACAAACAAAATTATTGAGGACGCACGTGGATATCAAATCATGGTCAGGCAGGGATCTCAAACTATGCTTATCTCGGGTGATGATGTCTAATTTATTTTTTATTTTTTAAAATGTAAGATCCTTTATTTTATCTTCGCTTTTTTTCGTCGGTGGCTGGCTGACTGACTGGCTGGCAAGCAGGCAAAATCTTTGGATGGCTAAAGAACCCACTTCCCGTCAACTTATCGAGCTGAAACTTGGCCCGTAGACTCGTTGCCGATGAAAACACATTCTATTAAATGTTTAGCCCCACCCTCCAACCAACTACCCCCCCAACCAAAAAAAAAAAAAATTCCCAAAAGCTTCCTGCCATTAGAAGGATAAGTTTTAATGCACACATTTAACGTTCCTTAATTAACCTTTTACATCCCAAAAACAAGTAGTCTTCCTCAGTTAACCCTTCACATCTCAGAAAAAAATAGTCTTTTTAGTTGATCTTTTACATCTTAGAAACAAGTATTCTTCATTAGTTAACCCTTTCCATCCCAGAAACAATAGGTCTTCCTTAGTTAACCCTTTACATCCCAGAAACAAGTAGTCCCTCTGATTGTGACTAAATGCCTCATGTCCAGTTACAGTGCGTGAATCTTTCCAGATATTGTGGACATATGTGGAAAGTCTGTGCGCATGCCGGAGGTGAACCTGTTCAAACTTGACCCGGATGGAATTGTGACAGTGAACCAACTGCGGGTAGGCTCAACGTACCCCACTTTTGTCATGTTAGGACCTCATGCTAGGCACAAAGGTGTCTGATCTTTTCATGTTACCATCTTATGCTAGGCACAAAGTGTCTAATTTTTTCATGGTAAGATCTCATGCTAGGCACAAGGTGTCTTATTTTTTCATGTTAAGATCTCATGCTTGGCACAAAGTGTTTTATTTTTTTCATGTTACCATTTCATGCTAGGCTCAAAGTGTCTCATCTTCTCATGCTAACCATCTCCTGCAAACTGGTTTTATTTGAACTTAGCTTTCACAAACAACTTCTAGGAGTAGTGGAGCAAATAAAACGTCACCCCCCACACCCCCCCCCACTTGATCCAACCGTCTCTCCCATTAAAGCGATCTATTTTTAGAAATGTCGTTTTTTTTTTCACCCCTAATGTTATTACGTTGAGAATTTCACACGATAAAACAACCCTTCCACGTCACCAGAGTGGCGCCGAGATTTACCGTGAGCGCCCGGATGTACACTGGAACGCGATACCGGACGAGCGGTACTGGCTCATCTTCTGGGATGTTGGACTGTTGAAAATACGGGGCTGGTGGTACAACATTACACTGAATGGAGGCAATCTGCAGGGAAAGGTAGATTCTTAGTGTTGTTGTATTGCTGTTGTTTTTTTTTCAAAGACACGTTTTCAAGTGGACGTTAGAATATTAATTTTTTTTTTTTAAATTGTATGCATATAAACGATTTATACAAACAGATTTGTTTATCAGAAGTTGTTGAATTATTTGTCCGGACTACGGGTGAAACACCCGACTGCATCCATCAAACAGACCTGAGCCATTGCTCTAAAGTCATGACCCCCCCGCCCCCCCCCCCCCGCACTTAAACATTGGGACATTTTTAACCTAATGAGTATCAAAATCATCAAACAAAGCTTATGGAATAATAATTACGGG
>CAXITT010000143.1:638552-656703 GCA_964033795.1 Lymnaea stagnalis
ATATATATATATATATATATATATATATATATATATATATATATATATATATATATATATATATATATATATATATCATTACCTTATTCGGTATGTTTTATTTCCAATTTATCAACTTTCAAATTTTTAGAGGTAATCAGGTAAATAGATAAGAATAGGCTCTCTCTGGTGGACTCACACTCTCTCTTTCTCGCTCTCTCCATTTCTTTCTTTCTCTATCTCTCTTTATCTCTTTCTCTCCCCGTCCCTCTCTCTCTCTCTCTCTCTCTCTCTCTCTCTCTCACTCACTCTCTTTCCCTCTCTTTTACGAGAAAATGTAAAGATTTTATATATTTTTATTTCTGGAGCCCAAGATGTTGTAAAAAGTTGCATTAAAATTTGAACTCATTTTGAGGAAAATAAAAAAATGAACCGAGGCATTTGTGAAATCCAGGCAGTACAGACACTTGGCAGTCGCCAGGAAGAAGTTGTTGTACTTCCTCAGGACATAGAACTCCGGCTCCACGAGCTGTCCGATGTAGAACACGACGCGTGGGAACAGATTGCCGATGTTGACTATGATGACCGCCAGCAGCATTTTCGCGACCTGTTTCTCTCTCTGGGAAATCCCGCTGTTAACCCTCTCAGGAACCTTGATTCTGTCTCCACTGCGCAGAAACTTCGTGGACCGCTGCAGCGTGTACATCGTAATGGCGGACGATACGCACAAAATGACGAAGCTGGACGTAGGGATGAGAATAGCCGCGCACTTGTAGTACACCATGACGACCTGCTGGTTTCTGTAGTAGAAGCTGTTGTAGGTGTAGATCGCGATGGTGCTGTTGAGGGAGGGGCTGTAAACGTAGACGATCTCGTAGATGAAGTACATGACGAAGTACGACCCGAAGACGAACACGGAAATGCAGATGACCATGATCAGCGTGAACCACGGGGTAAAAATGGACTTGACCGTGAACGGCCTGGTCACGCATAGGCACCGCTCAAGCGAGACATAGGTCGCCAGGGCGTACGAGACGTACCCGGAGAAGATCGGGGTGTAATCGATGTAAGGAAATGTAGCATTCCTCCAAGTTGTAGCGAGGTTTGCTGATATGAGACTTATCGGACCGTACAGACGATGAATGAAGCCAGTGAAACACTTGATGAAATCCCAGCAGGCGATGGACATCAGGGATACGTTGACCCCCTCCTTAAAACATTGGTGTGTAAAGACCAGGAAGTTGAACGCGTTGGTCAGCATGCCAAACATCGACATGCAGAAGAGAATCCAAAAGTCGACGAACGTTTCGAAATATTTAAACAGCTCGTCACTCACGATTTTGTTGTATGAAGACGACAATGGCTTCAGGGGGTCTTTGAATGATGACGATGTCGACGAAAGAACAATGTTGCTTGCGTAGGAATCGTTTGAAATTACAGACAATGTCTGAAGTAGGTCTAAAAGCTGAGACATGGTTAGCTCGTTAACGAAACTTAGAAATTTTAAATAAATTAGCTGATTTTCTTTCTTTAAATGTAAACACACAATATAACCCAATAAAAAAAATGTCCTCAAAAAAACAGACAAAATATATTAAACTTTTTCGTTGCAATAAAAAAAAAAAAATAATTTAAATAATAGAAAAAAAAGCAGAAAGAAAGTGGTTTTAGTTTCAGCATGCAAGACTTCTCTAAAGAAGTATTCTTGCTCCAACAACTCGAGCATGCAGTTGATAGGTTATTTAACAAAATGGTAATATCGATTTTTTAAATTGTATGTTGGGCCTAAGTAGATAATCAATGTATCTTTTTTTTTTTTTTTTTTTTTAAATTGTCGAATGCACTTTTGTGGGTGTTGAAATTAAATTAACGACCACCGTGTCCTTAAAGTGGCAGTAAAGAAATAAAATGCACTACTACCTGGATGACATTGGATAATTATCCAATCGTTGACACGTGACAACCGCTTAATTCTATTTGCACAGAAATTACCAGGGACTCGCAAAAATAAATTTTGAGATAATTAGTTGATAATTTGATTAGTCCGTGTGTATTTTTTGTGACTATAGAAAGTCTCAAATTTATTGATTAAAGGGCTTCAAGTAGCTTAACTTACAAATTGCTTTGCATTGCAGATTAATAATGTTTAGCTATAATTAAATGTTAAAAAATTATACATTGAAAGCTAATTAATTACGCTTACTAATTAAGATATTGAGCTTGATCTCGAAGTATTTGAAGAATTGTCTAAATAAAAGTACATTTTTTTTAGTGTTTAGTCTTATGATAATGGCTGATCCAATCACTAAAAATTAATTTTAAACAAACATAACTTAAAATAATGAAAGTCAAACTATGCTCCTCTATCCAGATCCCGTAGCTGTCTTAAAGTCTTCTGTCCAGCCCTCATATCTGTCTTAAGTTCTTCCCGTACTTGTCTTTCTTTGATGTTGATATCTTCATCCTTACCAAAGTCTACAGAATGGAGCAGTACCTTAATTTCTGGTAATGGAAGACAAACGGATTTTACTAGTAACAAGCTAACAGAATTTACATTCCTAATCAAACAATGAAATTATTCATACACATTTTCATTTATTTATTTTTTCGCCATGGAAGTAGAGTAACGAATGTCCTACTAGGTACCATGAATCGAAGTTTAACAATCTCTCAGTTGATATGGATTTTTTAAAATCAGCTCTAGCGACGCAGATGTGGGACTTTTCCAATGACTTTTCCAGGAATGAGGAACAAGGTTGTTGTGTGGCCGAATGGTCTATACGGAGAAAATTTCACGTTCAATTCCAGCCAAAGCCCAGTCAAGTACCCCCCGAGTGGATGGGACTCTTTAGCCCTGGAAGGCAACTCATCTAAGAGAAGGTTAACTCCGAATTCAAACCAGGAGCCAAAATGATAAATGAATTGATCGTGGGCGGGCCCTAAAAATATGAGGGGGGGGGAAAAAAAACTTTAAGAAATTTGTGTCACAAAAAAATGGAACATCTTTCACGTCAAGTGTATCTTCGAAATGTTCACACTTATCCCCATAACTGTCTAAATATTAGACTCCTTGTGTGTTCCCATTGCTACTGGAGTGGCTGACAAGGAGGCCGTCTTGGAATTCGTGTTTCATGTTAGTGATGCAGTTTCTCCAACGTGTCTTCAAATAGTACCTGAGTTCCAAACATTCTCCGCATTGTGTCGATAGTGAAACCAATGAAGTCTATCGAAACTGACGTGATGACATGATCGATGTATGCGGCTGAAATTTTTTGTGTTTTTGCTATTTTCTTCATCGACACACGTCATTTCAATGTCCCTGTCATATCAACTGTAATTGTTTTTAAGCAAAAAAACAGATCCCAAAATGATTTTTGCAAAAGCTAAAAAATTAGTCTAAACATTAAATTCAGACTAAATTCTTGTATCGCAGATAATGTCTCTTATTTTTTTCTTTTTTCAATGTCAGCATATAAGAAGAGCTAATTATGAGCCAGATCAATTTATTAAAAAAATACCCTTCTTGACACCGGAAGCATCATTCAGCGGAGGCCTTATCTTGCATCACCATAAATCAAGCGAAAACTTAACATCCTCTGAAAAACAAAGTTTTTCATGTAAATCCTTTGTATGCATTTTTTTGTTTGCATTAATACATGTGTACGTGATTCATCATTTGTGTGCTAGTAGCAGCTGATCTTTGGTATGGGAATGGTTTTTTATCAAACTTAGTGCATGTAAAACCTAAAAGACACTATAGGTTCAGGGGGCAAAGCTAATCGGGGACAAGGGCATATCCTCACTCGGGAGGCGCCATAGCCGGAATGAAATTGTGTTTATGTATGACGGAGTCAGTGCTGGCCCCCGGGTGACATTACGACTAATTTGGACGTTGATATGTGCCCCAGCTCCACCCCCTTTTTTGACCGATTAAATTGAAGGAAACTCTGATAGCAACGCATGGGCCCACCGGGGACCAACAATCTTATTCCTAACAATCCTTGAATAGTTTAGACAGTTATATGGGGCCTCGGTGCATTACTTCGTCTTGGGCCCCTGAAGCTGTTAAGATGGCCAAAGGCGTAGCTAAGATTGACGCCACACGGGGTGGGCCACCTTTTTTGCCACCCACATTCCTGGAAAATACTCTGCAGTATGCCGAACATATGTCAAATCATTTATATACCTGTCTGACCTCCCCCCCCCACCTTTTTTTCCGATCTTCCCTCTTTCCTACGCCACTGTGCGCAAGCATTGTTTTGTTTTGTCACTTCATTTATTAATTCCGTCCCTACACTGTTGTAATGGGTTTAGAAACTTTATAAGTCTTACAACTTCACTTAGCTCTGGCCGGTCTCCATTGCAGAAGTCATAGGACTACAAGTCTACTATACCGATGGCTCATCGTGGTACGAGAAGTTCAGGGCCTGCCTAGAAATGTACGTCTGTCAAGAGGACTGTCTGGGCAATTTTAGGAGCTGTAAGTCTTGCACAATTTGTCTTGGTTGAGTATTACATATTGTTATGTAGATAACGTGATTACGTCATACTTCCCCCGTCCTGTGAACTCTAGCAGACGCTGCTTTAGTATTGTGCGTGGCTTATTCCCTTTGATCTTGTTTACCACAAACCAATCCATCGCCTTCTGGAATGTACTAGAACACGTTAGAATATTTGAGTGGCTATTACGATGCGTATTCTAAGCCTCGATTCTTGGATAGAATAGCATATAAATACAGGCTAGTGAACGAGCTATGGAGAGGGGCAGATTCGCAGACAGCGTGTGAGGGATATTTTGGAACGTGTGAGAGCTTGTTTACAGTAGACTTCTTTTCATTATTTGTACATCTCTGCAAAATTGTGTTTTATTTCGACATTGGAACGTGCTACTGCTACCAGCCATACAATTTACCGTTAGTTAATGATTTTAATTGTATTTCTTTTATTGCGTAATTTATTAGTAACTTAATCAAACTTATTAATTGCAGTTAGCACTGTTCTGGGTGTCGTACTCTCTGTTATTGTTTTATCATTTGGTATCGTCTTGTTATGCACTGTTTTGGAACGAGCCATACATGTAAATAGGAGAATAATTTCTCTCTACGGAGGGCAGTGCGTAACACATATTCTGACTTGGCGAAGTGCCACATAATTTGACTTGTAGACTGTTACATCTTTTGACTGGCTGGAGTATTACGCAGCTTCACATGGTGGAGTGTTACGTTTTTGACTTGGTGGAGTGTTACGTTTTTGACTTGGTGGAGTGTTAGAATTTCGACTAGGTAGAGTGGTACATTTTTTGTCTTGGTGTAGTGTGTTACACAATTTAACTTGGTGGAGTGTGTTACACAATTTGACTTGGTGGAGTGTTTTAGACAATTTGACTTGGTGGAGTGTGTTACACAATTTGACTTGGTGGAGTGTGTTACACAATTTGACTTGGTGGAGTGTGTTACATAATTTGACTTGGTGGAGTGTGTTACCTACTTCCCGGAAGGCTGTATGTTTTGATGACCGACGCGTCAATGTGCTGTCAAGCGGACGCATACTTGTTTGAAAAGGTGAGGCTTACAACTAATGGACTGCCGCTTTCCACTCATCTTTGTTTATTTATTTATTTATTTATTTAGGCATTTTTATATAGCGCTTACCATAAAGCTCTAAGCGCTTTACAATTATGAAAAACGTGTAAACTAAGTAAAATAAGGTTGCTGGCGTCATAGATGCTCTAGTGGTACACTTCCGGACGTCAGTGTGACGTCACAATGCGTTGATTGAATAGCTGAATAATCGTTCAGTTAAAAACTGAGAATTTCATATTAAAACAATAGCAGCTAAGTTCACCGGGGGCGGGGGAGGGGGGGGGAGGAAAGAGTTTTACACTGACAGTCACAATTTTTGACAGCAGGCATTTGGGAGCGGAGCTTTTAGCTCTGGATAATGGTCTTTTTGCCCGGAGTTGGCAAAATTTCTACGCCAAAATTTAAATGAATTAATTTTTGGGGTGGATATATTTTTTTAAAATATAATTTGTACTTTTAAAAAAAAATTTATTACGTTATTTAAATTGGTTCCCCACTCTTCTGCCAGGCATGCTGCCCACTCTTCTAAAGCTATGTTGCCTAGTTTTTCTCAGCTATGTTGCCCCACTCTTCTACAGCTATGTCGCTCCACTCCTATTTTGTCCCACTCTTCTACTTCCTAAGTGTTGCTAGGACCTTCATTCCTAATACCCAGTTAATAAGATGGGTAAGGGGGTAAATATACACATTTCTTGAAACACTTAGCACCCGTATTATCCCCATAATCCCATTTTAACACCTTAAATGGAGCTCGGGGCGGAGCTGGAGCTGATCTTGGTCCCTCAAAAAATCTGCTCCAAATTCCTATTTTACAGAGTTAAAACAGAGCAGTACCGTAGTAGGCAGTCCTGTTGTTATAGGACATTTGTCCTCAATGTATACTCCAGATTACCTTCAATTATGCTAGATTACCTTAACGGATGCCAGATTACCTTAACTGATGTCAGATTACCTTAACTGATGCCAGATTACCTTCACTTGTGCCAGATTACCTTAAATTATGCCAGATTACCTTAACTGATGCCAGATTACCTTAACTGATGCCAGATTACCTTCACGTATGCCAGATTATCTTAAATTATGCCAGATTACCTTCACTTATGCCAGATTATCTTAGCGTACGCCACAATATCTTAACGTACGCCAGATTATCTTAACGCGTGCCGTCTGGTCATGTACTGAGAAAAATCTCATCGCAGATGCGATGCATGAAAGGGAGGAAATCCACTTCTTCAATTTGGATCACGCGACTCTCGATCACTACGTCAATCTCCACTTCTACTCTCGCCACAACATGTACGTCTGGTCGCGCTGCTGTACGCCTCAAGAATCCCCGTGAGTACCGTTATGGTATGGGGGGGAGCCGTGGGGCAGAGTTGTTGATTTAAGGCGCAAGGTGGATAATACGTAGGTAGATGGTAGAAAGGTAGAATGGTATTTGGGACAGTAGATAGGCAGTTATATACGTAGAAGGGTAAATGTAAAGTTGTTACATAGTTAGGTAGATCCATAGATAGGTAGACATATAGTTGGTTACATATATATAGCTAGGTAAAAAATATAGTTAGGTAGGTAGAAATGTAGGTCGGTCGGAAGATAGGTAGTTAGAGAGGTGGATAGAAAAGTTGTTCAGTACGTATGTAAAGAGGCATCCCGATATGTCAATACCGTTCGAAAGTACTTAGTAAGGCTATCATATTTTTTAAGACACATTCTTAATGTTCACCGTTATTACACTATGTCTATAACAAATGGCATGGTTCCTTCGTTTGTTTGTTTTTCAGAATGTTCGACTTCCGCCCACGACCTGGTGACGACCTGTACATTAACAGCACCAACATGGCTGCGCTGTCAAAATATATCAGGATGAGTGTAGAAATAGGCAGAGCGCCTAAAGTATATTCAGGTACCTTGACCAAAAATATCATTTTTGACCTTGTATACAACAAAATAAAATCGATGGTCTGTATTTTCAGAAATAATTCTGTAGAAAAATCGAGACGCATCAGGAAAGGAACACAATGTGTAACCCCGTTCGAGAAATGTCTCTGAAACAGGCTAAGTATAATATGTATACACCGAGAGAGATATTTGGCTAACACTATTACGGCAGAGATATTTGGCTAACACTATTACTGCAGAGATATTTGGCTAACACTATTACTGCAGAGATATTTGGCTAACACTATTACGGCAGAGATATTTGCTATTCACGTAACGAAACGAAGATAAGTATATTTACACTTAATATCTGTGTGTGTGTGTGTGTGTGTGTACCTTATTTTTCAACAATGTACCTTTTACAATATTGTACCTTCTTCAACATTGTACCGGTACAAGCCATCTTTATGCTGTTAGTCAATAGCTTTAGTTTTTTTAATTTCTTTTGATTTTGTAATTTATAATTAACCTAATAAAATTATTTAATTGTGATAAGCCTTAGTTTGGGTACCGTTTCTTTAGTATTGTATTTAGTTTATTCTAACGTCTTTTGTTGCGTAATGTTCGTCCACGAGCCATTTAATTAAATACGAGATTCAATTCTCTAATCTTACAACGGTACGCAACAACAGATATCCCTGCCGTTTTCTTGTTTGGGATTTCAGACAACATTATCCTGTTTTTCTTTCAGATTAATTATATTCCTAGCTTTTTTCCTATTTTAGATTTTAGATATCATTACAGTTTTCCTCTTCCTGTTTCAGATTTCAGATACCACCATCGTGTCCTTGTTTCAGATTTCAAATATCCATATCATCTTCTGGTTTAAAATTTCAAATAACACTAACGTCCTCTTGTTTCAGATTTCATATATTCTTTTCATTTTTTTTTCATTTTCTTGTTTTCAGATTTCAGAACATTCTACTCAGTCTTACTTATCAGTCCTGACGAAAACATCGAAATATACCCGGAAGTTCGTGAAAAGCCACAAGGTCTTTTCTGGTTGGCAAATCTAAAATTTCCTGGTTAGTAAGCAAGAGCTGGTCATTTTTTTCTTGTTTTCAATGGGGCAGCAGGGTGACACCATGGAAGGGTGTCAAGGTGACCTGTGGATTCAGTTTGGTAGGTCATCGGTGCATGAATGGTGCGTGTGTATATATTATATCTTTATTGTCACACCGTCCTTTTTATAAATCGTTTAGAAAAGAAATTGAGGATTATTTCTCATCCTAGTGTTATCAAAGCAATGGATTCTTAATGAAGGTAGACTTAAAAAATTGAAATTAAATTTGGATTTTTTTCTTCATTATTTAAATAAAGTTTTATAAATATATATATATATAGTAAATATATATATTTGAAATCGGGCCAGCAAATATTCTGCCAGCTCCATTGCAATCATAGTTGAAGATCAGTTCAGATAATCGGCATCCTATTGAATTGTATATTGAACTCAAACCCCAGCATAACCTCCACATTAACCACAACTGGTGTAGGAAAGGGTGAGTAAGGGAAGTTTCGCCCCCCAGGCGGGGGGGGGCACATTTTAATTTTATTCAAATGCAGGGTTTATTTAATTTTGTTTGGCCAACTACAGAGATTTAGCAATGGAGGATTGGGGGGGCAGTTAAAAAATATTGGCGCCCTCCCAGTTGCCACTAGCTGTGACGACGCCACTGTTGACACAAATCCCCCCACCCTCCAATTCTTTTCCTTCCAGATTTGGCTTGGACGCCCGACCTGAAAACGTTGCAAGAATATAGAGCCCCCATCCCGGAGTTTAGGAACCATCGCTACTACATTCTTTTGTTGTCGCACACTACGCCACTCGATACCGTACCCCAAACGTTGCTGTCCGGATGCGTGTAAGAACGAGTCGTTGATGTATACCAGTAGCCCACCTCTTCACTCTTCCCCCCCCACCTTTTTTTTGGGGGGGTGGGGGGCATTGCCTTGATCACCAGACCACTTTAAGGATACAATACCTGCCAAATGTTGACTTTAAACTTTCTACAGAAAATGTAAAGCGACTACTTTATGACATACATTTTGTTTAATCTGAATTTCAAACAGATTTGTTTTATTTTTTTAAATCACGAGTACCGTTAAAATTTTAATAACAAATTTCCCAAATAAATCTTGCCCAATTAAAACAACACACAAAATTATAACTCTGTTTTTCGATAAATACGTGGGCCTAAATTGCTCGTGTATTTCCAAAATTGGGTAAAAGTCTTAATTTAGCGCCAATATTTTATGGGCCGTCACTTAGCTGTGCCTTTTTTTTTTATGAATAGTTTAAAAATTATTTTTAAAAATTTCTAGCGATTTCAATTTCAAGGGAAGTTACAAGAATAATATTTTATTTTCCATTTAATAAAATTGCCCCTGGATTTTTTTTTTTTTAATTACATTTCCTTTTTTCCATGAGATCATAGTTCTGAAATACTTGCAATTACATTATCGACGAAAAGGGGCGGAATAATGACTGGTGACGTCATAAGAGTGATAACTCTCATACCCATGCATTTACTTTGTCACCGTAAAGACTCGTTGAAACTAAGTTATGTGGTCGGTCGTCATGGTGACATGGCGGAGATGGGGGCTCGAATCAATTTGTCCAATTTTTTTTTAAATATACCATTCCATTCAACGTATGGTCAGCCAGAAAAATTGTATTTTACAGATCAGCTTTATTTCTATGATATTTTTTACTGTACGTAAGTTACCATAAGTCACTGCAAGAGCACCAAGCCGATTACCTACCGTGTGATTACGTGACAGAATGAGGTATTCTCGAGACTCTTTGGGCTAATCTGGTACCCACCAGGATGGATTAATATTTTAAATTTCGTGTGAAACTCTAACACAGCGGTTCTCAATGTTTCCTCTAAGGTTGTTTGGTTCGTGTGCAAAATCATACAGTTGTGTGCAAAGTTTTACAGCATCCATTTTTTGTGTGCAAAATTTGTTAGCTTACAAACACAAACACACACTTACATAGAAATTTGCTGCGCAGATACTCAAAACTGCTTGCAGCCGCGCAGCATAAAGGGAACATTGGTCACGACCCCTTTGGGGGTTAAACGAGAACTTACACGGAGATCGCCTAAGACCATATGGAAAACACGTATTTTAAGAAGTAGCGACGAAAAACATTTTACGGTTTGGGGGTCACCACAACATGAGGAACTGTAGGGTCTCTGCATTAGGAAATTTGAGAACAACTGCTCTAGCACAGTGCTACTCAAAGTGGTGGTCCACGGACCGATGCGAGCTTCATATAAGGTAGCACTTCGAATTGCCAAGGCTCAAAAACCATATAGAATCGGCGAGGCGCTCGTAGTAGGATGCATTAAGGATGTGTGTTTGGAAATGTTAGGTGAAACTGCGGCAAAGAAAATGGCCCAGGTTCCACTCTCAAATGACACAATAGCTCGACGCATCGACGATATGGCTTGTGATAGTGAAGAGCAGCTAATAGAACAGCTGCAATTGACCAAGTATTTTTCTCTGCAGCTCGATGAATCCACAGACATTGCTAATTTGGCCATTCTGATGGTATATGTGCGATATCAATATAAGGATGACTTGAAGGAAGAGTATTTCTTTTCTACTTCATTACCAACAAATACAACTAGTTCTGAAGTCTTCAAGGCAGTCCACGATTACATTGTTGGCAAATGTCAGATAGAATTTCAATATTGTGTTTGTGTGTGTACGGATGGCGCTGCGGCCATCACTGGGCGGCGTTCTGGAGTTGTTACCAAGATTAAGGAATTAGCACCAGAATGCAAGTCAACGCACTGTTTTATTCACCGTGAGAGTCTAGCCACCAAGCAAATGTCAACAGAACTAAACAACGTGCTCAGCGAAGTTGTAAAAGTCGTGAACCATGTCAAGGCGGATACTTTAAATTCAAGATTATTTGCTGCATTGTGTGACGGAATGGGTACTGAACACAAACAGCTCTTGCTGCATGCTGATGTGGGTTGCTTGTCTCGAGGCAAAGTACTGTCAAGAGTTTTTGAATTGCGAAGAAAGCTCGACCAATTTCTACAGGAGAAAAAACCGGATAGGTCAGAACTATTTCGAAATGTGAATTGGACAGCCAAGTTGGCTTACTTGGCTGATATCTTTGCCATTTTTAATGAACTCAATATCTCCATGCAAGGAACGATGGCTTCATGCTTTACAATGGCTGACAAGATCGATGGACAGAAACGAAAGCTAGCAGCATGGAAGAGTCGAGTATCAGCAGATCGTTTTGATATTTTTCCCAATTTGGCAACAACTATCGATGAAGCAGATGAAGATTTGATTTCCATCTCTACAAAAAGTCATCATTGAGCATTTGACAAAATTAATCGACTGTTTCGAGTTCTACTTTCCCACAGAAGATGACCCAAGGAAAGGTTACTGGATGGATACGCCAACCATTTATTGGATCAGAGGTTGATTTGTCTGTAACTTTGGAAGATAAATTGCTGGAGTTAGCGGCTGATGAAGAACTGAAAATGAATTTCGGATCTATGACCTCTCTTGCATCTTTTTTGGATTCGAGTAAGTGCAGAATATCCTGAAATTGCCGAAATTGCTCTCAAGGCTCTTCTTCCATATCCTTCATCTTACCTATGTGAGACTGGCTTTTCAACAATGAGCATTATAAAGACAATGTACAGGAACAGTATGGATGTTCGTTCTCCATTGCGCGTAGCATTGTCCTCAATCGAGCCACGACTTGATAAACTTGCAAAAATTAAGCAGGCTCATATGACTCATTAGTTAAAGTTTAACATTGAGCATAAACTTACACATGTACTAACTATAGTTACTATATAATTTTTGTAATACATTTCCATGATTTTTTAAATTACATTTTATGTGTTCGTTTATCAACACTTAGGCCAGAATACAAATTTATTAAAAGAACAGTATTAGCTTAATATCAGTTGAAATAAAAACGATGGCTGCCATGATCAATATAGTTTAATACGAAATGAAGACGATCGTAAATAAACAATAAGCGATCAGGGGCTTAAGATTATTCTTTTCAAAATTGTTTGATGACATGTAGCAAAAAACAGGCCGAATTCATGCCAAATGTCGTGGGGGGCTCATTTCGCTACCACGTCAGTACAAGAAAAATAGTGCACCGGTCCCTGGTGCAATGGAAAAATTCCTACCGGTCCGCCATACTAAAAAGTTTGAGAAGCACTGCTCTAGCATATCATAGAAAATGCATCGTGCCTTCTCCGTTTTAACATAAAAATACGCGTTCTCGCCTCCAGAACAAGTAACTGTGGCTGGGACCTCCGTCACCTTCCACTGACCATACGACTGAGGGCCGTCAACTGGTTCAACGCTAAGGCAGACATCTTCTCAGCGCTCCGGCGTGTGGAGCATTCGTTTCTAGGTGAGGCTCAAAGTAAACACGGGTGGTTACCATGAGGATAGGGGTGGCAGGCTGGGTGGATCGATGGATGCATTGAAAGGTCGATGAAGGGATGGGTGGGTGCAGCGATGGATTGGAGGACTGGATGGGTGGATTGGATTGATGGGTTGATTGGGTGTATGGATGGATTAGGTGGATGGATGGAATGGTTGGATGGATTGGTGGATGGACGGATGGATTGGGTGGATGGATTGGATGGATGGATAGGTGTATAGATTAGATGGATGGATTGGGTGTATATATGGATGGAGTAGATGGATGGATTGGATTGGAAGGGTAGAAAATTAGACGGTTGGGTTGACTGGTGGGTAGGAAATTTGCTGGACGAGAAGACGGGTTGGTAGAAAGTTCCGTGGATGGTTAGATGGATGGGTAGAAAGTTAGGTGGATGGTTAGATGGATGGGTAGAAAGTTAGGTGGATGGTTAGACGGATGGGTAGAATGTTCCGTGGATGGTTAGATGGATGGGTAGAATTTTAGTTGACTGTTTAGACGGATGGGTAGAAAGTTAGGTGATGGTTAGACGGATGAGTAGAAAGTTAGGTGGGTGGTTAGACGGATGAGTAGAAAGTTAGGTGGGTGGTTAGACGGATGAGTAGAAATTTAGGTGGGTGGTTAGACGGATGAGTAGAAAGTTAGGTGGGTGGTTAGACGGATGAGTAGAAATTTAGGTGGGTGGTTAGACGGATGAGTAGAAAGTTAGGTGGGTGGTTAGACGGGTGAGTAGAAAGTTAGGTGGGTGGTTAGACGGATTAGAAAGTTAGGTGGGTGGTTAGACGGATGAGTAGAAAGTTAGGTGGGTGGTTAGACGGATGAGTAGAAAGTTAAGAAGGTGGTTAGAAGGATGGGCCCAAAGATAACGTGTCGGGTAGACGGGATGCGTATGAACGCTAGATGGATGAGGGGTTTTTTGTTCCTACTCTCACCCCTCACCATGCCAGCATCCCGTTCACGCTATAGTGTGTACTTTTAAGGTTTTTTTCAGTTCATACCCTCACACCCACATCCCACCAGCATACTCACGCAACAGTGTGTAGCTCCAAGTTTTTCTGTTCATACCCTCCCACCCAGAATCCCACCCACAATCTCACTCACAATCCCACTCACAATCCCACCCACACAATCCCACCCTCACAATCCCACCCACACAATCCCACCCACACAATCCCACCCACACAATCCCACCCACACAATCCCACCCACACAATCCCATCCACACAATCCCACCCACACAATCCCACCCACACAATCCCACCAGCACAATCCCACCCACAACCCCACTCACAATCCCACCCACAATCCCACCCACTATCCCACCAATAAAATCCCACCCACACAATCCCACCCACACAATCCCACCCACCACCCCACTCACAATCCCACCCACAATCCCACCCACTATCCCATCCACAAAATCCCACCCGCACAATCCCACCCACACAATCCCACCCACACAATCCCACCCGCAATCCCCCACCAGCACGTTAAAGCGCTGCAGCATGTGCTTTCAGCCTGCAACGACTCCCGCATCTCCTTCGGAAACCGCTGCTACAGCGACACATCGGATTATCCGTACTACCCGACGGAGTCCTCGTTCACCATCCACGACGCCAACGTCCAGGAGCGGGCTGTTTGGATCGACCAGTTCGCCCCGGTGAGGATGCCCATGTGTCAGGAGCCGTTCGACCGCGACTGGACTACCCTGAGCAGCAACAACTACTTCGAGCTCAACGATGGCCCTGCTTTGAGTCTGTGCACCGGATTGTGTTGTTCACTTGTGCCGATAACTGTCATGTTTTTATTCATTATAACCTTTGATCAGTTTTCTTTATTGTTTAACCAATTATAACATTTTTAAACACTCGTGGGAGAAGGCAAGCGTAGCTCGGTCCTTGGAGTGGCTCGGTTGATCTTGGCTGGACCATTTAGCACTATTTTATATTGTTGATAACTGAACACGCTTGGAAATATTTTTATACTATTATGAAACGAAACATATAATTTCACGTAACAAACGAATAACAATTGTCGGAATGTTAAAAGATTGTAATTTTTTTCTCAAAAGCAATTAGTAATCTTCACAACTGTTTTCTAATCATGTGTGGATTTTTTCTGGGTTTTTTTGTTTTCAAAGCAACAGTTGCACACTTCCTGCAATCTGCTAAAAGCTGATGCACATTAAATATATCAACAGTATTCTCAATATGAATGTATGTGTGCTTGTTTTATCATTCTATTTTGTTCTAGTTTATGTTAGATCTCTTACCCAAAACTATTTACCCCCACAAACGTATTCAATGGAAATGTTAAGAACATGCGTTGTGACTTGAGTGTGTGAGGTCTTTCGACGGAAGTCGCACTTAATGCGTTGTGACTTGAGTGTGTGAGGTCTTTCGACGGAAGTCGCACTTAATGCGTTGTGACTTGAGTGTGTGAGGTCTTTCGACGGAAGTCGCACTTAATGCGTTGTGACTTGAGTGTGTGAGGTCTTTCGACGGAAGTCGCACTTAATGCGTTGTGACTTGAGTGTGTGAGGTCTTTCGACGGAAGTCGCACTTAATGCGTTGTGACTTGAGTGTGTGAGGTCTTTCGACGGAAGTCGCACTTAATGCGTTGTGACTTGAGTGTGTGAGGTCTTTCGACGGAAGTCGCACTTAATGCGTTGTGACTTGAGTGTGTGAGGTCTTTCGACGGAAGTCGCACTTAATGCGTTGTGACTTGAGTGTGTGAGGTCTTTCGACGGAAGTCGCACTTAATGCGTTGTGACTTGAGTGTGTGAGGTCTTTCGACGGAAGTCGCACTTAATGCGTTGTGACTTGAGTGTGTGAGGTCTTTCGACGGAAGTCGCACTTAATGCGTTGTGACTTGAGTGTGTGAGGTCTTTCGACGGAAGTCGCACTTAATGCGTTGTGACTTGAGTGTGTGAGGTCTTTCGACGGAAGTCGCACTTAATGCGTTGTGACTTGAGTGTGTGAGGTCTTTCGACGGAAGTCGCACTTAATGCGTTGTGACTTGAGTGTGTGAGGTCTTTCGACGGAAGTCGCACTTAATGCGTTGTGACTTGAGTGTGTGAGGTCTTTCGACGGAAGTCGCACTTAATGCGTTGTGACTTGAGTGTGTGAGGTCTTTCGACGGAAGTCGCACTTAATGCGTTGTGACTTGAGTGTGTGAGGTCTTTCGACGGAAGTCGCACTTAATGCGTTGTGACTTGAGTGTGTGAGGTCTTTCGACGGAAGTCGCACTTACAAAACTCAGTTATTAACGATCGGAAATTGTTATCATAGAGATTCAACGTTAATAGAAGGAGGAGGCCCTTAAAAGTTTGATATATCCGTAAAGTTGAATTGTAAGAGGTGCAAACCATGTCCGTGTTATAAGTTAATCACAGTTAAAGTATGTCAAGGCGGATGAGAGGACAGGAGATCGTTTTTGTCACTTGCCAGAGCGAAGCACCGGAAAAGGCATTCACATTTACAAACAATAAACTCTCTTTGTGCATGAGGGTGTTGTTTTGTTTTTTATTATAGGGCTCTAGAGGCCTGCCGAAAAGTCAGAGCGAAGGTAGACATGGCAGGTCTATATGTGCAACACGGGGGGAGGGGGCTGTGTCGGTGAATTTTCCGACAGGGAGTAGTCCCACCTTAGACATCCTTTGAGCACTCTAATATAGTTGTGTGCTTTACCGCTGTATCAAACGGTTTTTAAAATTCGAACCATCAGGAATGGGTCCAGACACCGGGACTTCCCCCCCCCACCCACACCGACCAGCTACACCTCTGTCTAAATCTGCTTCCTAGCTAGTGAAAAGAATAATGAAGGGAGGATTGCGATCACGGTGAGAAACAGGAAGTATGAAACCTAAAAGAGGACGAAATGAAAAAAAAAAATATGTTGACAAAAAGATCAAATATGCGAACTTATAACAAGTTGAAAAATAGAAATGGGGGGGGTAGAGAAAATTCAAAAAAGAACTTTTCTGAAACTGTGTCCGAGAAAAAAACTAGAGCCAGTGTTGATGCGTTAATAAACGGTAATGAGGAGATACTGCAATCAGGCAAGGAAAAGGATACTAAATGAAGGACTACGTTCACGCTGTTTGAATGAAACAGAAGAACAAGGTATGTGGAGGTTGAAATAGAAAGGGGGGACGATACAAGAATAACGTTTCGGCCCAAAGCCTTCCTCAGCAGACAGGACAACTGAACATATAGCAAGAAATAGAAAGTGTTTTAAAAAAACTTAAAATGTTCACCATTAATGTTATTGTCGGAAGTTGGATTTTCAAAAACAAAGATTACAAGAAGTTAAAGAATGCATGTATTATTACTGTGAAAAATAAGATTTTAACGAACAAAAATATTTTTGAAATCGATAAAAGGAAATTAGCGCCCCTTTTTTTTTCAGGTTTTTTCCATATTTTGTTTCGCTCATTTTCTTAATAAATTTGTATAGAGAGTACACGGCAATTGGTTGTAAGAGAAAAAAGTGACATTCATAACAATGTCTTGTGTTGTGGTCTACACACCTTATCGGGGTGCATTCTTCAAGCTGCGCCACAATGAGATAAAATGAATTACCGATGGAAGATACGTCAATCAGTTTGTGCCACGTTGGCCGGTTCTCACAATAAAAAAAATAGCATCTATCTACCTATATAACAGTGGTGTGTCAACAGTGTGTGCTAGGGGGTTATGGCCGTGGGTTAATCCTGGCTTCTGTATCGAGTTACAATTGAATTGAGGTTGTTGGTTGTTTCATGTTCCCCAAAAAATATTTATTTAGCTTAAACAGATGAAATATCGAATGCAAATTAGCGACCGCTTAATCCAGTCGAATATTTCGACGGTGATCTACGAAATACAGTGCTGAATTTAACTTTCATTTTGTTGTATTTTTTTTTTATACTTTAGGGATGATTGACGGTTAGTTGTTAATTTATATTATATATTTATTTATTTATTAATTTATTTATATAAATTAAAAAAGGTGCTGTTACCCTCTATCAGTTTTAGAGCAAGATATTCTGAACATGGGCATTTTTTGGCGTTTAAACATTTAAAAAATTATAAATAGAAACAACAGTGTTTTGTTTTTGTGTTGTTGTTGTTGTTGTTGTTTTGTTTTTTTTTGTTGTTGTTTTTTTGTTTGTTTGGTGTTTTTTTTTTTTTTTGGGGGGGGGGAGGGGGTGGGGGGT
>CAXITT010000143.1:664115-745579 GCA_964033795.1 Lymnaea stagnalis
GGGGGGGGGGGGGGGGGGGGGGGCTGTCCTCCTACTTGAGCATTTCATGTTGACAATTCATCCATAACTATCGTGTTTTATTTTACACATTAGATAACGGCCAAGTACTACACACATGCACATGCTGGTGTATATGCAAACAAATCATCTTTGGGGAGGAATTTTTGTGGACCAATATTATCTAATGTATCTTTATACTAAACTAACTGTGATAATCCGAAAATATGACTTAAATTATTTTACTTCGAAATGAACAGAATTAGTTTAACGTTCCCAATTTCAATGTCTATCTAAGCCAGTGGTTACAACCTGTCTGATGCCGCAACCATTTAATACAGTTCCTCATGTTGTGGCGACCCCCAGCCACAAAACTATTTTCGTTGATACTATATAACTGTAAAATATATGTGTTTTTAGGCGGTCTAAGGGAACCCCTGTGAAGTGGTCGTGCGACCCCCAAAGGGGTCGCGACCCACAGTTTGTCAACCACTGATCTAAGCATCACGGGACTGGGGCGACTTGAGCCCACAGTCGCAATTCAGAATAGCTTATTATGAGTTGCTCTTATTTTTAGTACGGTATCACCTTAAGAACTCGTTTTGACTATCGGCATTGCCTTTTGTTATTTCACGATTGCATAGACCCGCAGTCTCAGCCTTCCTAATGCCGCGAGCCTCTAATACAGTTCCTCATGTTGTGGTGACACCCAACTATAACATTATTTTTGTTGCTACTTCATAAATATTTGTTTTCTGATGGTCTTAGGCGAACTCTGTGTAAGGGTTGTTCGACCCCCGCGCCCCCCCCCCCTTAGTTGAGAACCGCTGGCATAGACCGTGTATTTTTTTTTAAATTTCATTTCGTTTTCTCAACTCACCGCACTACCGGTTGGCGCTAGTCGTTAGTAGCATAAGTAGATTGTGGTTTTGTTTAGGATGGACAAAATAATCTCACCGACATTCAATTAAGTAATTTCTCCATTATTTGTTTTAAAAAAAATTTCTTGTTGCAACGGTAACCATTAGTGTATTCATAGGAGCACAGCATACAAATTTTAAAAATTATGAATGAATATCCCAGATTTCAGACTTAGAAAATCAGCAACTAAACGATGATGCCACTTTTCGGTAATAGGTGGCGTGTCGTCAGCTTTCGAAGCCCGACCAGTGAACCGGCTTAAGATGGGCCGTTGTCTACCTTGCGACTTCGTCCTGCAAAGTCAACATCATAGTCTCATTGAGACGGGCGGATACCAAATAAAATACATTGCTAAATTCATTTAAATTGTTAATGATTTTCTAGCTAAATACATTTTAGTATATTTGCCGAATTGAGTGACGTTTTCTGCTTAAAAGGAGATTCATTTTTAAAAAGTATCATAATTATTGTGTTTTTGGCCTATAAGATTTCTTCCATTAGCATTATTATTTTATAGACGTGAAAAACAAAGCATGTAGATAGAGCCAATACAGAGGCGTGTTGGAAGTTCTTACCCAGAAAATTGCAATCAGTTGGAAACATTTTATCCCTTCTTTTTTAAATTAGGGGAAATTTTTTCAAACGATATCCAACGCTTGTTTTTTGGGGGGTTTTTTCTGACTCTCTTACTCTTAGTTGTACTTTTCATTCTTAAAAATGTATTCTTTAAGTGGTATGTCCAGGTTCGTGCCAAGGAAAAGTGGCGCCATGGGCGAAGCCAGAAAATGTCGCCCCTCGATATATTTAACACATAATTTGTTTTTTTCTTTGCTTCTGTGGATAAGTAAAAATGATATTTTGACACCACGTGTCTGTGTGAATTACATGGGATTTTACCATTTAGTTCATTATTAAAGTCCTATCTAATGACAATTTCTGCAACCGAGGGGAGTCCCCACATGAATGTATGTCACACATTAATTTGAATTTTCAACAAAAAAAATATGTCAGTATGTCGTATCCACATTAGAAATATATTTGATTACTGTCAATTAGACTTGTCCCTTCAAATATATTTGATCTCTGCAAATTAGAATAATCTCTTCAAATATATTTGTGCTGAAAATATTCAGTATGTCGTATCCACATTAGAAATATATTTGATTACTGTCAATTAGACTTGTCCCTTCAAATATATTTGATCTCTGCAAATTAGAATATTCTCTTCAAATATATTTGTGCTGAAAAAGACAATAGTTCGAAATTTCAATTGCCTTGTTGTTGTTGTTTTGTTTTTTGTTGTTTTTTTTTTGTTGTCCTAATTAAAACTTAAATGAATGATTTGACCTTCATGGCTTTGCTCTAACGTAAGCTACACCTCACTTCTATATTCTTCTCCTAGTTTTTGTGCAAATTTAAACTTAACTTTGTTTGTGATACTTGTTTGTAATTGTTGGGGGGGGGGGGTTAATTGTGATAATTGTGTACTTGAAGATGATGCAAGATTTTGAGAGAGATGTAATTAATTTATGTATTGTGCAATAATTAAATTGAATCTATCATGCCCATGACTCGTCATATTTTTGGACACTTTGCAGATATTGTATTTTTTTTTTTTCTTGTTTTTTTTGATATTTTAATTTAATTTTGTTTGTGTTTTTTGTTTGTTATTGTTTGGGGGGGGGGGTTAATTGTGATAATTGTGTACTTGAAGATGATGCAAGATTTTGAGAGAGATGTAATTAATTTATGTATTGTGCAATAATTAAATTGCATCTATCATGCCCATGACTCGTCATATTTTTGGACACTTTGCAGATATTGTATACTCAGTGATTTTCTTTAAGTTACCTTACATTTTAAAGGGGATAAATTGTTTTTTGCTACTTTTACATAATGCTTATTTCTTATAAAGATTTTTTATAATCAGATAAAAATATTAAACATGTTCTGTTAAACATTTCTGCTTGGACTGTTACTTTTAATTTCCATCCTTTTGTAATTCACGTTGCTGGTCAAAAGAAAATTACAAATTATGTATTAGAGCGTTAAATAGAAAACATTACCTTTACCTTAAAAGAAAACACATTGTTCACCTATGCCTTCTACAAACCAGCTGACAGACATAGTTTCTTATTGGTTATTATTGTCGTCTTCCCACGCCAGATCATGCAAAGACTCCATACCCTATACCCAACGTCTTGGGCTACGTCACCTCTGACAGTCATAGAGGAAGACTTTTTAGACAGGGCAAATGAAATGATGGACATCTTCTGCGCCAGATCTTATCTTGAGGCTAACCTTATAAGGGCACTCAATCATATTAGCATGATGACACGTAATGAGGCTTTTAAATCCGGCTGAAACAAAGATGACGGTCTAACAAAACTAATCCTAACCTACCACTCTCACATGAGAGTGAAAAAAATGTACTCTAGAAGAATCGTCAAATACTCTTTGCTGACCTTGACACTTACAGGGTTATTGTCTTCAGATGGAATGAAAAATCTATGCGACTATGTGCTTCACTGTCACCTTTGACCTGATCCCTCTAACCTTTGGACTAACCATGTAGAAGAAGCCGTTATAGGACGTGCCCCCTATGTACTGGAAACTCAACACATTAGCTTCATTAAGGGGACCTTTACCATCATACAAGGTTTCACATGTATTAGATGAAATGTGATTGGTTGTTGAAGATGCAGCTCCTGCTATATAGGTGAGGTGAGAAGAAAGCTATCTGATAGATTCAGTGAACATCTTGATAATTTTGAACAAAACAAGCCATCCCGGGTCTCATCTCATTTCAACGGAAGTGAACACAGAGCATATAAGATGTATCCATCATGGCTCTAATTTCTTGCACTAATACAAAAGCTAGAGTGAAGCATGAAAACACATTAATTCAGACTTTTGGTCCCATATCCCCATATGGAATCGGTCAAACACTCTCTTACGAGTATTACAATTTTACATTAAAAATATTTAAATCCTTTTACCTTGATAATATGCATCACAGAATAATGTGGGACACATGTTTTGGTTTAGAACTTAACATCTGTTTCAAACAATAACTTAGAGCACTTCCTGTTCTAAACATTGAGCTGCATTGACATTGTCCAGATTTTTGAAAGCCTAAAATTTCTATTTTTAACTTAAAATATCTGTTGTTTCTTGTTTTGTATTGTCTGAAAAAAAGCCAACCGAAACATGTCTGCTGAAAAAGGCATTAACCAAAACGTGTCTGCTCAAAAGGGCATCTAGCCAAAATGTGTTCACTGAAAAACGCATCTAGCCGATATGTGTCTGCTGAAAAAGGCATCTAGCCGATATGTGTCTGCTGTAAAAAGGCATCTAGCCGAAACGTGTGTGCTGAAAAAGGCATCTAGCCAAAATGTGTCTGCTGAAAAAGGCATCTAGCCAAAATGTGTCTGCTGAAAAAGGCATCTAGCTGAAATGTGCATCTAGCTGAAACATGACTGCTGAAAAAGGCATCTAGCTAAAACGTGTCTGCTGAAAAAGGCATCTAGCTGAAACATGACTGCTGAAAAAGGCATCTAGCCAAAACGTGTCTGCTGAAAAAGGCATCTAGCCAAAACGTGTCTGCTGAAAAAGGCATTTAGCCGAAATGTGTCTGCTAAAAAGGGCATCTAGCCAAAATGTGTCTGCCTTAAGATAAAAAAAAATGTTTAATCAACAACGGATCAAAAGAATTGTCAGGAATTTTGATGTGAACACTCCAATTATTCCATTAAATGATTGATTTACTACAATTAGCACCAAGACATCTAAAATATTCAAATCAACAATATTCTGCAATAATTTTATTTAAGATTACAAAGTTAAAGATAAAATTGATCATACAAATATTATTCTTTTGTTCATTTCTTGCGAGTGTTGCAATGACTGCAAAATCAAAACTAGAAAAGATTTCTGCCGCACAAAAAACCCAGAAATTGATTAGGAGCACGATAGGACAGCCTATTCATCATTAAAATAAATAGTGGAACAAGGTATGTGGAAGCTTGAAATATAAAGAACAGACAATAAAAAGAGAAAATTTTGGCTAAGAGCCTTCCTCAGCAGACAGGACAAATGAAGAAACAAGAAACATAAAGAAATTTTAAAAACTAACGTGTTTGGAGTTCGCCATAAATATAATTGCCAGACGTTCGGTTTTCAAAAAACCCAGATTACAGGAATTAGAAGATAGTATGTATCATGACAGTAAAGAAAAAAAAAAAAGATTTTAAAGGCCACATAATATTTTGGAAACATGAAAAATGTAAGAAATGAGAAAAGAAATATAGGGAAATTGAGGATCTCTCTATTTCATGCTTCCAATTACCTTGTTCCTTTTCCTTCACACAGCTTGAATGCAGTCCATTTACTTTTATCTATTATAATTGAAACCAACATCCATATGACATTACAATTCCAAGTGTTGAAAACATTTTTTTTTTTAAATAGATTCCCTACACCTCCAAGCTATTTACCCCAAAGCTGGAGATGGTCAATTATAACCCAGGGTCAGTAGGTCCAGAGGCAGATGGTGCTACCATTGTACTAGATGGCAGACAATGGAGAAACGGATTCATCTTCTTACTTTGGTGGGGTTTTTCCTGGGATGCAGTGAATTCAGAGAGAGAAAAGAATCCACCACTGAAGTTGGTAAACAGCCAACTTGGTGTGGGATTTAAAAATTGCAAAACCAAAAACAGCTGCAATCTATCAGTTAAGTTACAGCTGACTGGATAAACGCAGAAAGTAAAAACAATAACAAAATTGTACTTGAATTTTTTTTTTTTTTTTTTTTTTTTTTTTTAAGATGTAAAAGCTCTCACAAATGTGTTCTATAAAATAACAAAAAATGCAGACAAAGATTACAATTTATGCTGAGTTCGAAAAGAAATAAATTGTAGACTAAAGGGGAACAGAAAAAAATGTGGATTTGATTTATGACGGTGACTTTAAAATTGGTATTAGCATTAGTTGTTCACACATTTTTCATACCTAAGCAAATAAGTTATCAGATCAAATGTCATCTTTTCACCATATAAAATTATTCATAAGTTCTAACACTGTAATCAGTCCTTAGGGAATTTTGTTTTTGGCTCAACAGGATCATATTAGGGAGCTCATTGGTACAAGGTAGAACACTAGCCTTAGTTATGCAGGGGAAGTCTAGCTAGGTCTGTGGATGAGTAGTCGGATGCAATGGACTTGTCAGACCAAAAAAAAAAAGTTAGACATTTTAAGAAAAACTTAGTGCAAATAAAAACCTGAGCCATCAAAGACAGATGGAGCAGTCAACTTTGCTTGGACAAAATTTGTCAGTTTATACTCCCTTCAAACAATTTGTTAAGGCATAACAATCATATTTCCAGAAAAAAACATTAAAATATGACATCAACATTCTGTTATTAAATTTCAAAATGACACCAAGAATTTTGTTATCTAAAGTGCATTACATAAAACTAATAAAACTGAACTGACTATTCTATCGAAACTTGAGGTCACATATCTGGGCTATATGATCAGAGGGAAAAACTATGCTGGGCAGCGCAACATGAGCCCTCACTTCCTCCTCGCTGGGCATGGGTACAACACTGGTCACCTCGAGCTTGTCAGAGTCAATGAATATATAGTCCAGTGTCTCTTGAAAACCTTGTGTGAAGTTGGTGTAGGCAGGTCTCCCACAGGCACTCTCCATGTTGATTGGCTGGTAGAGTTCTAGTGATGTGAAGGCTTCCTCTTTTCCAGCTGAAAAATGAGTTAAAATTCATTAATTTTTCAAATATCACAATTGGTTTTAAATACTTTTTTAAAGTTTAAAACTCTATTTTTTTAAATACCAAATCAAATACACTTTTAAATTTGAAATTTTAAAGACACAATTCAATATCAGCTTTTTTTTTCCTATAAAGTTCAAAATAATTTGGTAAGGATCTGTCAGCTCTTTTACCATTAGTGCAGCAACAAAGGCGTCAGAATTTATTATGTTGGGCAAGAGTCAGCAATTTGTAACAAAAAAAAAAAAAAAGGAGATATAAAAAACACAAAAAAAAATTTAAAAAAAAAGGCGTCAGAATTTATTATGTTGGGCAAGAGTCAGCAATTTGTAACAAAAAAAAAAAAAGGATATATAAAGAACCTCAAAAAATATTTAAAAAACATTTTCCTAGGCGTTTTAAGTTGCTGCGGTGTATATGTAAGTTTTGGACTGGGAATTCGGACACGGTTTCTATTCCACTCCAAATTATCAGCTCTGAATATTCCATATGATGTCAAACAATGATATCTAGCTGTTGCAGTTTGGAATTAACAGAGAAATGCAACACAGTGTTTCTGCTCTAGACATTAATTCATCTTTTCCTAAAGTCTGTGTAGTTTTTTTACAAGCCCTTCTCAACATCTAGTAAAAAAAACTCTTTAATACCCACTCAAACTGGATGCCATTAAAGTTGTGCCTGACATATAAAGGAAGATTACAAAAAGAAACTGTAAATGCAATTAAATATCCTAAATATTTTCTGCTATTTAAATTTAAACAAATTACATAAGACAATGAGCAAAACAAAATATTTTTTTAAAAATCTATAAAACCAGGGGTAGAAACTCTAAAAGGACATCAATAAAGAAAATATGCATTCAAAAATGTGTTTGGTAATGCTAAAAATAAAAGGCACCGTCTATACCAATACACCTAGGGGAAAAACAGAGAGAAATTTCCTAAGAAATTTAAACTAAAAAAAACGAATAATAATAATTTGAAGTTATGAAAGTCGAAATATTGGTTTTAATAATTTAACACCAATGGGTTCTAATATATATTTTTTTAAAATTTGTTTAAACCCTAAAAATGATCTTCCTTTACATACCCGAAATCCAGTCAGCATGGTCAGTGGGAATCATCTGGGCTGTCATCAGCTGGAACACTCCTAGGTGAGGGGCGCTGTTGAAGTCACCACAGAACACCAAAGAAATCTCTTTGCCCTGAAATGGTTACCTTTTTTTTTACTAACAGCCATGCAAAGAACATAATAATTCCTTTATTAGAGAAGATTGGAGCACTTAACAACACATTTTTGCCCCAATCTGTTTTATCCACTTAATTTCTACAACACATCTTTCAATTTTTCTCTCCTTTTGAATAGACTTTTTTTTTGGTAATGAGTAGCATCAAATACAATTATTGTTATTGCAGTTTAGCTTCATCATTTTTTGGGTCCCCCTAATTTTGCGAGAAAAAAAGCAACAACATCCAACAAAAAAAATAATATAAAGGAACTGAATTAAATTGTTAATCCCTTTATATCACTATATTGTGTCATATATTTGAACCTCTCTTGACAGACTATTTGAGAACAACTAGTCAAGTGGATGTACTTAATGTGTTACTTACTGTTGTGCTATGATGATCCAGAATATTGAAGCTACCACAGAATTGTTTTGCTGGGTTTTTTTTTTTTTTATTTTATTCCTTAATACAACTCCATTCAATTCAAAATTGAAGTTCATCGGAATAAAAACAATTTTTATTTTTACATAAAAATTTTTTTTAGTGTTTTGAGATAAAGATAATTAGGTCTTGATTGGGATTTCCAAATTTGACAGTGTCGGGATAAAACTCCAAACCTCCACCTTATCAGCAATCAAACCTTCATCTTATCGGCTATCAACTTTCACCTTAACAGCGATTGACTTTGTTTACTAGCCAATAAAAAATGCTGGGTCAAATTTAGATAGTTTTGGCTTAAGTTATGAACCACATGAATTTGAGAGGTACTTTGGTGGGTGATTTCAATTTGTAATTCCTCGGTACATCTTGATTTCTGTTTAACATTTGAAAATTTCACTGCATATAATTAAGAATTAATACATTGATGATCAATCAAATTTTGAAAACTTCAAAGGTTTCATTAATGGAGACCAAAGTTCAGCTATGTAGCACTCCGTACAACATAGATAGCTGAATGTGATCACTCAATTGATATATATTAAATAAAATGATTCAACTAAATTTTATAAAGAGTGAGGACAAATAAAGAAGAGGAAAATCCCACTTTTTTTTTCTTCATCATTTCTTTACTCACTTCAATCAAGTAAGCCTCTCGAATGCTCTGTAGATACCGCAGTGCAACAGCAGTGTGAATTAACCTAATGTTGCAGGCAGTTGGATGAAAATATAAATGAGTGTTGGCCAAGCATACATACTTCCCAGAAATTTCAGAACTCTCCACAACAGTGACCTACAGATTAAGAGAAAACATAATCTTATAAACCTAAAAGTTTCATAGCAGTTCCAACTATCTTATTATATTTTTGTGTGATGAGCATTACATTTGAAAACATCAATGTATTTCAATGAATTCAGCTTAACATTTTTAATAATATTAATCTTGACAAAAATTACTGTTTTTTCCCGTAGACATATTTCAAATTATAACAATAACTTTCATATTAGTTTGCTTTTAACCTGCTGCAGTGAAAATAAAACATTAGGTATCACAGATGGGTTTGTTGCTGTCTAAATTACCCCAACCTGCATAAGAATTAAGGACATTTCTTTTTTGCCTTGCGAAGTATTATTTGTGTATATTGTATCTTTGGGAGCAATGAATTTTATTTCTTCTCAATTTTCAACCAAAACTGCAACAAACCTGCAACACCGATGACCTTTGTTCAATTTTCTCTTTCAAAGGCTGAACTTTGCAAACTTCCATCCAGATATCTGCACAACTTTGATCAGTTGATAAGTACTCAGAAAGGCTGATATCCATCTCATTTACAACACTGATGATACAGGGTGAAAAGTAAAAATAAACTGCGAAATACATGTCCATGTATGTCAAAAAAATTGTAGTTTTCAAAGATATAATTTTTAATGTAATGTTTTTGGGACCTGATAATTCCATGATATTCTACAGGCTATCAATAACAAACATTAGTTTTTAAGCAGAGGAAAACCTCATTTTAACTATATTATATTGTGTGAACAATATCTGACTAATAACATTAAATTTTAATGGGAGCACATTTTGTTTTCTTTACATGAAAAATATCCCTAAACACATTTTTCTGACCCAGCCATTATTGGAGTGAACAATATAGGCCTATATATCATTTAAATATCAAATAAGATTTTAAAATAATTATGAATCATTAATATTCCTAGAAAGATGTTTACACTTAAACTGAACATTTTGAAGTGCATGATTTCCTGCTTTTGGTTTCTAAAATGTTTCGCACAAAATAATTTAATTAACATTTTCTACAATGAACAGAGGAGCGAAAAATAAAATTGTATATAACACAGTTAATATGTAATCCATTGCCCTTTGCTAATTTAATTGCTTTCTATAGGTTGGTTGTTTGTTAGTTTGTAATTACACTTTTTAATGTGTTTATAAAATTATAAATTTGATAATACTTCTTAATGATGTTGTAATTTCGCATTATTATTTTTAGGATAACTGACACTTTTTATTCAAACTTCGGAAAATAAAAGCATTCATCACAACTTACTGAAATTTATCTTCTCTGACAAAATTAGCACAACCTTCAGAGACTTGACCTGCTTTTGGCCTGAAAAGACAAATATATCCAAGTGATCTGAAGGCAGGAGTCAGTTGATTTGAGAAAATAGATGCGTCAACTTCTTGTAAGCACAGCAGATCAGCCTGGTATCCTAATAAAGAGAGTAAAAAATCAAATAAAGATGATATGTATTTAACTGATTAGCTACCAGATTGAAAATCCGGCTGTGGCTGAATTAAATCTAGGTCACGTTGACTACGATACAAATGTTGGCGCTACCAGTTGCTCGTGGTCATAACAAAAGAAACGACCTGCCGCTCCCAGCGGCTTATGGTAGTTAACCAGTTAATCTAAATTTTAATGTCAATGCTTTCTTCAATAACAAGTGATTAATTAAGATGGAATAATTAAGATGCAAAATTTTTACCAATTATTTCTTTCAGCAAAAGGTGTTTCCTATAATCCATATCTAGAGCATGAGAAGGACAATAGTTGAACAACTCTTGTCTTGCTAAATCAGTGTCTGCATAAATTTGTGCCAGTATATTATAAGTGAGTACCCTAAAGCTGTGAAAAGCAATGGAAAGAAATGACTTTAAAATCTCATTTAGAATTGTAACATCAGACATGAACAAATTAATATGACACATGGTAGACTATTGAACATAGAGACTGTATATATTGCTAACACGTGTGACCAAAAATAAACTATTTGTGGTTACATGATGAACTCTTCTGTCTGTGGGGTGTTCTTTTGAAACTCGATCCTTTGATTAATAAATTAATTTTTTATTTTATAGTCTTAAAATGTAATGATAATCACTCATGACTAACCAGAACCTATGTCAAAAAAAAAACAGTTTTGTACTGATAAAAACAGTAACAATTGTCACCTTATTTAGGCCTAAACATTTGAATTAAATTTATTTCAATTTACATTTATCTATGTTGAAGTGTTTTTTCATCCAAAAAAATTTTTAACTCAATAAAATATCTTAATGTTAATAATCAATTATAAAAATAATCTAATCCAATAATTTTTTTTATAGGCAAAATTATAACTAGGCATAAAATTTTTAAGTTAAAGCATCAGTATTCAAATAATATGAAAAACATATAGGCCTACTTGCCTTCCAGCTGATGTTCGTTGCATTGTAAAGTCATGGCGTTTTTCAAATGGACATAAACCAGGGCTTGATATAACTGGATTTGGTGAAATTACAGCCTCCATTTTGTATGCTTTTTCTCCATCCTTGGGTATGGAAACAAGCATGACTAATTTTCCGACATCATTAGAGCTAGGAATAAAACTTTGTGCCATAGTTGCACAAGATAAATCAACCTTGTCATTGACTAGCCCTTGTCTTATTTTATGCAAATCTTTTTGTTCTAATGTTTTCCAGAAGAACTCACAGCTCTTTGGGTCAGCAAACTCAACCTCAGCAACAGGAAACAATGGAAACCCTTCAAGAATGATAGAAGGCAAGCTCTGTAACTTAACAGAAGGAGGATTAAAACAAATTGGCATCTCTAGTTCTCCTACTTTCAAAACTGCTCCTTTAACCCAGGCTTCTTGATTGGAAATAGATGTATCTAGTACTTGACCATTATGGATTACTTCTATACTCATTTCTGGCTCTGCTTCAACCTCAGGCACTTGAACAGCTTCGGCTTTATTACATGCTGATGTCTCGCCTTCCACGTTACCTTTTTTATTTTTCTGTTTTGGTTTCTTTGCCAACTTCTTTGCCAAGCTGAGTCGTAATCTTTCCATTGTAACGCCTAACGGTTCGCTCTTCAAACGGTTTAAATTAAATGATTTTAGAGTTCCCTTCGAGTTAGGCAACTCCAAGGAAATGTGCAAACGGTCTTCATTTTCAACGTTTTTTACATAAACAGACGACATTTTACAAGTTAAGATTGGAAATGATATTGTACGAGATTCCGTTAAAACTTTCCTACATTCCAATCCAGATTTCACTAATAAACTATTCAAGGATCTTGACACAATCTGTCGCAATGTGGATGCTGTCATCATAGTGGCGTAAAGTAGATACCGGAAACCAAATGATACTGAAAAAGAAAGCTGGAAGGGAGTGAACTCGTCTGTCACCTGAAAGCCTTTTAATGATTGGACATTTCCTTTTCTAACATAATTTTAATTAAAAATTCAATTGAATTTACACTAGCATTTAATTGTCAAATTTATAAATTAAGTATAAAAATGTCGATTAAGGATCCAAATATGTGGAGTTTCCTTAAGAAATACAGTTTAATGATAATATAGGCTATAAACATTAATTTGTTATTAAAATAGCATGGACACAGGCACAGGCGCTATTAAAGTATTCAGTCATCAAAATCTTCATCATATTTAAAAGCAAGTTAACAAAAACAACAAAAAACAAGGAAAGTGCAGTCCTTTTCTAAAATATTAATCTCCATCGAATCTAAAAAATATATATATATTTTTTTTTAAATAATTAACTTATTGGTTGTGTATACCAACAGTAGCGTAGCTAATGGGTTTTTTTCAGCCAAAGGTGGGATTGGGGAGAATTCTGCCACCCCTTCCCCCCCCCCCTGCAGTTGAACAAAAATGCCACCCCGTCCGCATGTTGTTGTTGCATGGCCTTCCATATTACCTTTCTTTCTCTGTCATATTATCTACTACTTTCAACTCAGAATACATTTATTTCAATTACTAGTGTTTTCAGATGTAGTATCATTGTATGTTGTTGCATGCCCTTGAACATAAGCAAATAAAAAAATGCGCGTTGTGATATTCAGTGGAGGTCAGTGGCCAAGTTCAATCAGAGATTTAACTATCCGAAATGCCGAGAATATAAATCTGACTCTACTGGTACTTACGATCTTGTCTTACAACTTAAAGCTTTTTGGTCCAATATATTTAAAAAGATAATTTTATATTATATTGAACAAACTTATTTAATATATATTTTCGTGTTAATTAACATATATAATGTTGATTAAAAAAACACACCATTCACTCTCCATTCGGTTAGATCAGAATAGTTTCACGGGAAGAAAATCTATTATATATTAATGTAAAGCGGGTGGTTCACTTTATTTGTAGCAAAGGTGATTGACATTTAAAATTATTTTAGTTTTCAATATGGCTTCATACGAGCCAAACTGGCATAATTTTGTTTTAAAAAAAAAAAATTTTACTCACGGGCTAGATGCCAGATTACTAGACCTAGTTACGCAGGTGCTCACTGCCAAAATACAACCAATCAGAGCTGATGTGCTCATTCACATCTTTCTCTTAAAATAGATTTTTAAGGTCGAAAGGAATAATTTTAAACATAGCGGTGTGTGAAATATTTTTAACGAATAGCTGTGAAAATTGATAATGATTAAACTATTCAACATATCTAGCACTTGAATGATTTAATTCATAATTAATAGCGGACAACAAGGACATACTTATTATTAGTTTAATTCAAAATGAATTATTTATCCTTTCGATCTAACTGGAAGTCAACACATCCATGATTGAGAACGAAGTTTCACCTAAGGATTATTTTCATTTTTATGAATATCTTATTCCGTTTTGTAATAATTTTATCTTTAAGATAGAACTAAACTATGCTAAGCATGTGATCATACCTGGATTCTACCCGGGTGGAAGCTGTTTCTATGGCTTCGTTTTTGGGTAGTTGTAGTGCTAGGGAGCATTCTCAAAGACAAAGATGGCGCTTGCATCTTCTCAATTTCAGGAATTTGTAGAAACTGCTTTGCCTGCTGTTTCTCAGGTAAATAAACCAGGATAAACGTTCGTTCTTTTTAGCACACTCAAATATCTGAACAAATGTTATTCGTGTTTTATATTACCGTATTTTAATAAATTGTCTCCCTTGAATTTGAATCTATAACACTGGGAAAAGTCAAAAGATAGTAATCCTGTCCTGAGTGAGTGAGTACTGAGTAAGACTTGGGTACTCACACTCCTAATGGGCAATGAATGGGCCTAAGCTTTTACTTGTAATATTTATAGCCTATTCTTAAATTCGCTACTCTATGAATTACAATTATAAAGGAGGACTTACATTGAGTTACATCCCTGAAGTCTAAAGACTAACTAAATAAAGTGAACTAAAGTTTAAAGAGACTAAAGTCAAAGTGCTACTGCTAAGTCTTAATTAACTTTTAACTTTAATAATTTACAAGTTTGAGTTTAATTTAGGACTTTCAAACTTTGATGCTTTGAATTTTAACTTGTAGTTTTATGAAGACCTAAGCCTAGTCTGTTTGGTACTGAGGCTGATGTCTTCATTCGTACTATCACGCATGGACTACTGCAATGCTCTCATGGTGGGTCTTCCAGCTACACTCCTGGATAAAATTCAAATAGCACAGAATAATGGGGCTCGCATTGTTCTTCGTAAACACAAATTCGACAATGCTAAAACACTTCTGAGTGAGCTGCACTGGCTGCCGGTCTGCACTCACATAGAGTACAAAATTGCAACTTTGTGCTACCGCTGCTTACATGACCTGGCGCCGTCCTATCTCAAAGCACTCATGACACCTTATGTACCCAAACGACAGCTCTGCTCATGGGATAGTGGCAAAATATTGATAACGCATGTACGTCTTGAGACTTATGGAAAGCGCACTTTCACATTTGCTGGCCCAAAAATTTGGAACGCTCTTCCTGTCACTCTCAGAAACAGCCAGACACTGGAGTCCTTTAAATCTATTTCGCAAACTCCTTCTGGGGTGATGTAGTCTACCATCCTTTTTCCAGTTAATGTATATTGGCTTGTGTTGCTTATGGTTGAAATGAGATGAAAGACTTTGACTTGTTATGCTTGTATGTAGTTTTCATATTGTTGCGTTTGTTTTTAAATGTGGTAAATTTTAGATTGTTTTTATTTCTCTTTTTAATATGGTTGACTTTGTTCTGCGCTTCGAGCTTTCGTGAATGAAGAATGTTTTTCAAATAAAATATTATTATTACTGCTATCAGTAGGCCTTTTATCATCTATAGCAGAGTTTCCCAATCTAGTATACTACATCAGGGTTTGTGAGGAACCCATTATAAGATGAAAAGAGCTAGGGGTGTGCCGGATCCGTTTTTTCCAACCGGATCCGGATTTTCTTATGCGAAATCCGCCGGATCCGGATTCCGGAATAATCCGGATTCCGGTTTCTCCCGGATTCCGGATTTTGGTTCTATTGGTAGATACTTCGGTAAGTCAAGGTGGACTACTACTTTTTGTGTATGGGAATTCGCAATCGGCGCCAAAAAATCCGAGTTTTTAATTTTCCGATGTGTGTGTCTATTTATTATTAAATTAGTACTTTCAATATATATTTGAGTTCCGTTCCATTTGGATATGTGTCTTACGAGAGACGCCATGTTTCTACGCGTTCGCAGCAGGTCATGCAGCTCGCTCAACCTAATTTCGCCATGGGGTTGGCCACGCCCCCCTTTTTAATGGCGGAAGTTGACGATACTTAGGAAATATTAATTTATTATCACTATTTACATCAAAATAATTGATAACTTGTGTTTCAGAATGCATTTAAAGACATTTAAACTGGAATGTTTTAATTTGAGCTTTAACAACCCGGTAGAATCCATATTATAAATGATCAGAATTTACCGTGTGCAACACGTTGTCATTGGCAACCATTCACAGCCACTTGCATAACTGTATCGTAGTACTACCTCAGAGTTTCATTCATAAGAGTTTGCCGTGTGCAAAAACTATTAAACCATTGGTCAGGGAAAGCTTTAATTAATTATTCATGTGCCAAAGTTGAAAGTTTAAACTAAGTCTAAACAGTATTTTAGTGATAAGGCAGGGAATGCGTTGCCTTATATAAACTATATAGTCATTGCGCATGACGGGATTGGTGGAATGAGATCACAGAATGTGGAGATGCAGTCCATGTTAAAAAATGACAAACCAAGTCGTACTTTAAAAATTCATAACTTTAAAACTACAACAGCTAAAAATATGATTTTGGTGTTATAATTCTTTAAAAAATTACATCTTTTCAACTATGCCATTGGTTTATTTTTACAAAAAGTTTAAATTTTCTTATCAAAGTCCCTACACTATTGGCCACTATTAGCGGTGCTGACTCTAGCCTCTGGTATGTACGGAATATTAAACATTAAACAAGCTCAACGCTCGAAACAATCGATTAATGTATCGTGATCGTGTGGAATTCGGGAAAGAGAATTACTTTTATTTCAGATTATGATCCGGTGAGTCACAAAATCTGGCAAATTCCGAAATCCGGTATATTATTATACTGTTTATTATTTGCCATTAAGTTCAGATATTAAATCAGCAATTTATTATTTTAAATTGATTTCTACCAATCAATGTGAGGTAAGAAATTTGATATAACCCATCTTTAAACTCCTCTCCATAGGTAATGTAATTATTTGACATAATGATAATAATAATAATAAGAGGTCTTATATAGCGCGGTACCCCAGCCTAGGGCTGGGCTCACCCCGCTGTACATAAAAATTTTATCAAAAGAGACATAATCATGACATTAAAATAAAATACATTTATGAAATAAAGAACAGCAATGTATATTCACCCACCCCACCACATAACTTTAACAAGGCAAACCATGGATGGCAGCCAGCTCGGTCAGAGGAGGGGAATCAGTCAGGGTAGTATAATTCAAAAAGATATGTTTTGAGTGCAGTTTTGAAGGCCTGGGTGGTTGGTATATTGCGTATGTGTAGTGGCAAAGAATTCCATTTTTGGGGGCGCAGAAAGAGAAAGATCGTTCACCATATGTTTTAGTGTGTGTCTTGGGAACGGACACACTACGCGGTTCTGCAGAGGAGCGAAGCTGTCAAAGGGGTGAATAGACAGAAAGAAGTTCGGTTAGATAGGAAGGGCAGGAATCCAAGAAAAAGTTGTGACAGAGAACAGACAACTTGTAGTCAATGCGTGCCTGTATAGGTAGCCAATGAAGGGAATGAAGTTTTATGGTGTTTGTATATCTATCTGTACTTTATGTCAAATGCCATTTGATTTTTTTCATCCACTTGTTAAAAATCCTCTCAAATTCACATCCCAAAAAAAAGGTAATGCAGACAGAATCTACATTATGATTTTTTTTCCATGAAACTATAAATACTTATGTCTTTAAACTTTTTTTTTACAGGGCAAGGGAGGAAAGAGAAAAGGAAAATTTAATAAAAGATCTGATGGAAGTTTTTCTGACAGCTCCAACAGTTTTATACGACAGGTAAGAAGCCATGGTATAGATAAACTGAATGTATATTTAAAGACAGGGTAGAAACAAAAAGATAAACTGAATGTATAGAAGAGGGTTTCCTAATCAAGATGCTTGCACCCTTAGGGGATGGGGTGCGATGTGGCATTTCAGAAAGGGCAAGGACAGGGATTATAAAAGCAGAGGAGACATTAGCTTTTAATTTTTGATATAAACAGTTATATATTTTTTTTACATTTTTTCATTTATATTTCATTATGTAATAAATCACAAGTTTATTTTCTAAGTTCAAAAGTTATCTGTGCCATTCAATTAACAAATCAGACATCAATTATTATCACATATTTTTAATTTTTTAACTTTTTTTAAGGGGTGTGAGACTTAGTTAAACAATTCTTAAGGGATGTGAGACTTGTCACATTATTTGTAGGGGATGTGAGACTTGTCACATTATTTGTAGGATATGCGCAGTAGAAGAGGCTAGAAAAAACTGGTGTATTTAGCTTTTTTTTTTAACCCTTTTATCTTATGGCTGAATTATTAGTTTACTATAATCCTATGAGGCACCATAAAAAAATATTATGAATAACATTGGCTATGTTGGCTATAAAAGTATTATCATAGAAAAATATGATATGAGATTAATTATGTTATGTTACCATCTTACTTCCAATTACTCTAAAATTTGTACATAATTTTCACAAAAAACACTATTTTTACTTCAACTGTTATCCTAATAATCAAAATTTTATGACACATCTTCCATGACATAACACACCAGTTAAAAATCCTATTGTCTAAAGTAGTGGTGTTAGTAATCCAGATTCATGTAAGATCTGGTATTTTATAAAGACTTGCCTGTTTTGCTGCAATATGCAGAGTCACTTTTAATAATAACTTATGGTATGTAGCATATTCTTTGATTGTGGGACATTTTTTTGTAACATAATGACAAGGTTGGATTAGAGAATTTAACCATTTTACCTCACATTTGTCAAAATTAATAGTCATTTGATTCACAAAAACATATTTCAAGCTATTAAAATGTATATAACCATTGGTATTTTTTTTTTAATGTGATTCTTTGATAAGCTATGGGTATTTTAAAAATGTGTGATATTCATACAGTGAGGGGGGTGGTTATGAGAGAGGAACAGCAATTAGCATATTAATTGCAATCTATTAAGGTTGCATTCTCTAAAAAACTTAGATAAGATTGTAAGAACCTAGAAGAGAATTTGAGACATGGAGCTATAATTAATTAATTAAGTTTTTCTCTATATTCTCTATAAATATGACTATATGCTTCAATCTCATATGCCCCACAGAATAAATACTAATTTTTGTTGAGTTTTTTAAGTCTCTTTTCAACCCAGCAGCAGAAACAATTGACTATCCTCCAGTGATTATAATATATATAGATAGATATAGATACATAGATATACACGAACTCACAGATATAGATACATAGATATACACGAACTCACTATTACATAGCAGAATGCAAAAGTCTTAATTTTTTTTTTTTTTTTTAAATTCAAATATAAAATAAAAGGGGGTGGCAGCGGAAACCTCAAACTTCTCTCATCGACTTCCGCTGCCGCCCTTTTGTGTTAGCGTAGCGTTTAATTTTATCTTTAGTTTACTTTACTTTTACATTTATCAATTAACACTTTTGTTGTTTTTTTTGTTGTTTTTTTTTGTAAATATTTACATACAAAATATAGAATGGAAAGAGAATTTTTTTTTTTTTTTTTTTTAAATTTTGGTGATGCGGACATTGACAGTGTTAAGACAAACGGACATATATACGTTATTAATCATGGTGGAATGTGTGATGTACCGTGGAATGAAATGTGGAAATGATTGGGACGATAAGTGGCATGGTGTGAAATGGTAAGCGAGATATGAACCGAAACATATGAAAATTAAACAAGATGATGGCTTTTTCCTTTCCGACTTTTCCGTGCCCTTGTGTGCCGTTTCTTTCCTGTAAGGAAAGAAAGACATCTTAAGCATAGACACTGTCTAGAGTCTGTGACGCCATTGTATATATACCTATATATAAGTATTTATTTACAAAGGTTATTTAACATCAGCTATCAAGAGGGAATGGGGCAGGGAAGATGGAGGGGAAGGAGGTGGAGGATGGGTAATATCGAGTAATACTAATACGGTTTTAAATTCTTTTAGTTTAACCTTAATATTTGAGTTTTAGTTTTTTTTAGTTAAGTAGGGTCTTGTTTTTTAGGATTGATCTATTAGGGTTTGTATTTTTGCTCTAAATAATGTTTCTAGTAACTTTTCTGTGCAAACATGTTTGTTAAAATTGGCGTTTTGTCTGCACTATCAAATGTGTTGTCTGTATTCCGCCAACAGTCGGAGGCTGACTACATGTTGGATTTTATTAATTGATTGAGGGATAGTGTTTAATGAAATACATTTATCTATGTTTACCGGGTGGGGTGTTCCTGCTTCTATGAGTATTTTTAGAGTGGCTTTAGCTATTTGTATTAGTTTGCAAATGTCTTAACCTCAAGTTAAGGTTATATGGAATCTGGGTAAATATGTGAGGCTGTATGCCATAACTTTCACCATTATTTCTTGTCCATTGTTTGATAACAATTCCTAGTACTTCATGAAATGATGGAAATCTATTTGAATGTATTCTGCATGACACTTATGTAGTTACATCACGTATCATCGCAAACTTCAGGCTAAAGTTTGTCTTTCACGTCTTGCCTTGACAAAGGGAGTTTATTATGTTGTGGAATACCTTATTTACTTTTCAAATTTGATTAATTCCCTTGAATATTGAAATGCCATGTGTTAACATTTATTATTTCTCCCTTGAAATTTCGTATCAGGATCTTAGTATTGGTATCTTACGTAAGGTTTAATGTATTTAACACTTAAATTAACAGTTCTACTGTATCTTTTGTTGAACATGACATAAAATGTTTTAATAAAAAATAGATTTAGTGACCGTCAAGTAGTAAATTTCAGGTCTCACTGTGGCTAGTTATGGTGTATTAGGCAAGAAATAGTGTGGAAGTGGGAAGGGAGGGTGAAATTGTTTAATCCTCCTTGGACAATAAGATATAACATATTTATCTTTCATATGCTACTATTTTTTTAAATTAAAACTAGAAGCCATTATTTTTATTATTTTTGTTTATAATATTATTTTTTTTAATTGAGACAACAGCGCACCCTATTGTAAGACATCTGTTTCTGTTGTATAGATATGTTTAATGTAGGATTTATTATAAAAAAAAAAAAAACAACTCCGCCTATCTTAGACCACTTTTATGGAGATTCTCAAAATGTGTTTATTGAAGCAGTTCCCCATGCCTTGATACAATTTATCAGTTCAGAATGTTTCAATTTATTAACGTGGTATTTAAGTTTGCCCTCTTCAATAATACAAATCTCACCTATGTGTTGAGAAATTAGGGATTGGGGCAAATTTAAGAAAACTGAAGTTTGTATGGTTTTTTTAGTAGTAAATTTCTTTCTTCTATTTTGTTATTAGTAGCGGGCCCTGAGTTGCTCACGGGCTCATTTTGACTCACGTGTATGTTATTAGTATTTATTAGTATTAGTATAAGGTTGGTAGGAATCCATATATGATCATCTAGGACTTTTTTTTTAATGTAAAATTGTTGTGGGTTTTGTTCGTGATTGTTTGGTTGGTTTTTGTTTTTTTGGGTGGGGGGGGGGGTGGGGGGTGAGAGGCAGTGTGTAGTAAAGCATTGATCAGCCATTGGCTGATGTGTGCAGCAGAAGAACGAGAGACGAATACCCGATCATCGATTTCTTTAAAAAAAAAAATTTTCTTTTTTTTTTTTTTTTTTTTTTTTTTTTTTTTAAATTCGCGTACCGATACCTAAATATCACAACAGTGTAACGCCATTTCTTAGAGACTTAATGTTCCCCTTACACCGCAGTGCCAATATGATTTTTATTTCGCGACTCTTTCCCTTCAGTTTTTTTTTTTAACTTATCACCTGTTCTGGGGGAAAAAATGCTGGTCAGCCGTCACGTCTCTGACACGAATTTTATTGGACTCAATCAAATCAAATATTGATCAAATCAGCTGTGATTGATTTTAAATCACCATTAAGCTCATTTCTTTTGTGTATTAGACATTGTGGATTGTTGCGCAAGGGGATTCGCAGTGGGATCAAAACGATTCTGGTGGCCAGGTGTTCATTTAATATTTAACCGGAGTCGTAAAGCATTTTTTTTATTTCATGGACGCCGCCGTGCTCCGATTTTACTAGCATGTCATGTCATGGAGGAGATCTCTTTGTGAGTCGTAGCAGTCCAGGCAATAAATATCACGGGCTTCTGCTGGGAGTTTATCAACAATGGATGACGAACACTACACGCCCCACCCCAACCCCTCAAATTGATTTTGCGAGAGTTGAAAAAAAATTTGACTTGAGTTGAAAAAATTTTTAGCCATTTTTTCATCCCTGTCTAGCAACATATAATAGCAGCTCGTGCGTGACACAACATGCCGGATGGGTACTATTTTATCCAGCTGGGAAGTTATCCTTGGATGTCCCGTAATGCCTATAGAGATCAACCCGTGTTGCCAGCCGTCCGTTAATGACGAACAGTCGGTAAACATTGGAATCAAAATGACGTGTCTATAAATTTCCTTAAGAGCCTTAGGGTGTCCGTTTTAACAAAAAATTGGGCATAGTCCAAAATTTACTTATACTTGAAACTTGTTTGATAACCATTAGAAGTTGAAGCTCCGCGATTGTCTTATGACATAGACTTCACACACAGCCGTAACATAGTCGGCCGTCTACATATATTATGTGTGTGTCTTTGAAAAATGTGTCCATAAAATAGTTTGCTTGTCCTTACCCTTCTGTTATTAGTTTTATGGGGGCTCAATCCGGATTCATTTTTATCATCACCGGCTCCAGATCATAACACGATGACAAAAAAAAATAAAAATAATAAACGAGTCGCATCACAGAGTGAGCGGTGTTGGTATAAGATTCATCAGTAACGTAATTGTGGATTCTGACATTTTAAGTTATGGTCGACTTTGTGCAAAAATAAGCTGACATACCGTTCCCAGTTTTGGAAATGGAATAAACGTGTGCACAATAGTGACGGAGTTATTTCAGTTTATTAATTTGATTATTTATTATTTTTTCACTTTGAAAAAATCCCTCACATTGAGGTTCACTATAGGGCTTCGGAGTTGGGCGCTAATTTACAATTTGGGCATTATGGATTTCCAGAGGCGTAGTGAGGGCGTTGCAGGGGGGGGGCAGATGTCCCCGGGCGTCAGCTAGTTAGGGGCGCCAAAATGTGCTTTGATATTATTTTATTGATGAAAATAATGGGTTTGAGGGTTGAAAAAAAGAAAAGGGGGCGTTTTAAAATGGATCTTGTCCCCGGGCGCCAAACACCCTCGCTACGCCTCTGTGGATTTCCGCCTTTGTACTTTTTTTTAAATATTTTTTTTTTGGTTACCTACATGATCTTTCAATTTTTTTTTTTTTTTTATGTTGTTTTTAAGTAAATTGTGAGGTAGTTGTTCTAAACACGTATTTCAAAATACCACTGCATATTTTATCTATAGTATGGGCTATTATTGCCTAGGTGCACTCAACAGTTGGCAGAATGCTCAGACATGTCTGCATTTTGTGAGCTGTGTTCGCATTTGATAAGCTTTGCAGTTACACGATCGGTGCAAAACATGTACACACCAGGACCTGAATGTCGAACAGGCAACATTTCAAACTCATGACGTAACAAGTGGCATAGAGAGAGAGTGTGTGTGTTTGTTTGTTTATTTATTTATGGCAGCACTTTCATTTGGACTGTGCCATCTGTCACTCGTTCCGTGCTGGTGGATTACCTTGATTGGCGCTCGTTTATTGGTTGGAGCACGGTACACGAGACCCTCATAATGGACGTGTGCGTGAGGGCCCACGAGCAATGCGCTGGTGCCAGACAACGGGGTGGGGGGGGGGGGGGGGGTGGAGGTAGCGGGTGGTGACACCGGTTAATGATGATGCTTGTGGTGATGGTGGTACAGCTTCACGATGGCCGCTGCTCGTGCGGCTATTGTCTTTTTTCGGTTAAGTTTGGAGAATGCTAGCTACTTGCTGGTCTCTCGCCATCCACGTCTGTGTTCGGCCAAGTGACGTCTGCTGATGTTTCAAACAGCGCAGTTGTTTTGAAATGAGTGCCGCCATCCCGCGACGATCGGCATGGCGCGATCCGAACGGTATTGTGTGTTGAATGGCGAATACATGACTCTGACTCGCTGGTACACACAGTAGCCAGCGGAAAAACACTTTGAAGATACCATTTCATTAGTGAAGTGTTTTTACGGCATTGCATAACAGTGAGCACGTGTGTTAACCTGATAAACATACTGTGTACCGTGTTGTTGATGGATAGATTGTTTATATTTGGGATGTGTTCGTGTTTAGACCTGGGTGCATTTAGTTTCGTCAAGACCAGGGTGCATTCGGTCAATACTTAAAAATCATTCGGTCAGTACTAAAAAAAAAGCTATTTGCTTTCTCTGTTGGATTTCTTCTGTCCTCACACATTTTTTTAAGATTAAACTATTATTTGTTCTTGTTTCTTAAGTTGTAGTAAAAATGCATTGAGCCTTGGCTCGACGACTGGTGTTTTGATTTCCTTTTAGTTCTAAATCCAAGTACCACAGTTACGTCCCTTTTCATTAAAGGCGTTTCATGTAGCCTAATCTCAAGCTACTGTATCAAGATTATAATTATTATTTTTTTTTGTTCAAACTACCTTTTGAACCTCTGTGGAGTAGGCCACATATCCTAATTTTCCAGTGGGATGCTCTGAAGCCGCCCTCAGTGTTTAAAACTTAAAACGATAGTTGACGTTTAAATTTACATTTAAATTTAATGAATGTGTAGTAAAGTCTTAACCTTTACTCTTCCTTACGTTACGCAATCTCTTACACGTCACGAGTTAACGATGGGTGGACAGAGCTTTGATCACGACTTCTGATGTCTTGTTTTTTGTTGTTGTTGTTGTTTTGTTGTTTTTTCTTTGTTCTTTCAAGTTTGTATGTTGTCGTTTGTTTTTTTGGTGTTTTTTTTGTTGTTTTTTTTTTGTTGTTTTTTTTTGTTCTTTTTTTTAAATTAATAAACACACAAATGATAATAAAAACGGGAAAGCCCTACTCCGATTCCAATAGACCTTTATTGAATAGACAGTCCAGGAGTCGTTTGAAATCATTTAAAGTACTCAAGGACTATAGTAACGGCTTGTGTGTCTTACTTTAAAACATAGCACACTGAACGTCAGAAGAAAGTCTTGTGTACAGCTTGTATTGGTGAATGTCAATCTGTTACATTTAGTTTGATGTTATAAATGTAAGCAGACGGCAGATTATTTAGTGTTTAGTAAAAATACTACTCATTTTGTGAATGGCCAAAATGAATGGAGCTGTTTAAGGGTAAGCTTAAATCATGAGGTAAAAGGTCATATTACTTTACTTTGCGTATCACAAATTGGGTCATGGCTGGCGTTAGCCTTACACTAGTTACACTTACAACCAAAAACTCGCCTCTCCCCCCCCCCTTTTCCCCAACAACCCCCCCCCCCCCCGAAAGAAATTATCTTATTAAGTGTTTATGTTCACTGGGTTAAATATATATTAACATTTTTTCCCAGTGCACCTAAAATACCTAAACAACCGACTCCAATTTGATAAATAACTCTTCACGCGTAAATCCAATGTCAGTGTTGAGTACTATTATTATAATGATGTTTATTATTATTATGGAATGTCAGGGTTCGGTTGTTGTAATTATCACGACAATGTTGCCTCCCCGAGTGCAAGTATTCCTCTATTCCCTGGTTAGCGCCAATCGATGGGTAATTGATGGATTACTTGCAGCGGGAGACGGCACGGCACAGCACTAGGATATCGGGTGTGTTTCACCCGAGGAGCAGGCCAATGGTTGGTCCGAGTACTCGCTGAAGTGTGTAGATGTAACTTCGTGTGCGTGTGTTTGTAAAGCATGTTTTGCTGGTCTCCAGCCGGTTGATTTGTCAGGGTCGGTGGTTTCAACGGGTGGGTCTCAAAGTGTTGGTTATTTAAAACAGTGTGTCTTAATCTTCTGTTTATTTCAATCAGTTGATATCTTGTATTTTGCTCTTTTTTTTTTCCAAATGATTTTTTCTTTTTTGTGGAAAGGTGTTCAAACCTAAGGTCTCAGTCAGTTGGGTTGCACTATGTTACATATAGAAACAATTGAGGACAGCCAATCAACTATATAAAGAAGAACTATATAAACATGAATGTGTTTAGTTTACATAGTAGGCTCAGTGGGCTATTTCAAAATTCCCTACCGTGGATAGTCAGCGTCCAGCATCCGACCACGTAATATGCAATTGCTTTACCCCGATGCCCATGGCATTGTGATGACGGCTGTACACCTATGAACTTTTTTCCTGTGGAAAGCATCGACAAGTTGTTGAATGCGTTCGGGGATAAATAACTAAGTGTTCAGCCGATTGGGTTCTCAGCGGTTTCATCCACCGTTAAACAGGTCACTATAGATTTATTTTTTTTAACTTTTTTTTTGTAACCCACTGCATAGATTCAAGAGCCTGTCTTAACATCAGAATCCGAGTTTGAAAGGGCATTTTAAAGAAATAAACGATCCTTGCACTTTTTTATAAAAAAATTTGTTGTTTGTTTTAAGCCCCATGCCATGTTAAAATACTAGCATGACTTAACAAATGGGGTTTGCGTAAGTTATGTTAATGTCTGCTATATACTTCCCATAATATACATTTTCTGGTCTCATCTGTGGATTCAGGATAGTATTTTACCTCGACACCTTCGCCGTGTCTTCTTCTCCAGTTAATATGAAGAAAAATAGATTTTTTTTTAGAAAAGAGACTGAAGTGACGAAACCGACATTAATGTACATTGTTTCAATGTAGAATTTCATCGTAGAATACCCCCCACCGCAAAAGAAAAAAAGAATTTAAAATCCCCCACCTGTTCCCCCCTAAATTCCCTTCCCTGGAATTATCATTTCTAAATATGCTATTCCCTTGTTGTTAATATTAGTGTCAATTTTTGACTGATACTGATGTGATAATATGTATCGTTGACTATCTTACATGTCTTAATACAGCAAAGAAGTCATAAAAAAATGGTTTGAGACCTGCGATAATTATAACAGATGCTATCTAAAAAGGGAAGAACGCATTAGCTCGTCGACCTGCATTTAAAACGTCCAAAGAATTTTTAGGAGAAATTTTTTTTGGCAATTTTGATGATTTAGTATAGCGACGCGCTTTCAATCAACCTTTACAGGCAATTTTTTTTTTAAGGCTGTTTGAAGGACCTGTTCAATAATGTACATGCGAAACAATCTATTTAAACGTGACAGTCAAAAGTATTTTGTTTTATCTCTTCTCTACGATATGTTTCTTGTGCTCCTATCGTTGCGCTAAAGAATCTCTAAATCAACATTTTGGGATGCATACGGATGCAAAGTTATTTAAAAGAAGCTGTTCAGAAATCTCCACCCGGTGCTCCAAGTTAGTCGAGAAAGAATGACTTTTTTTAGAACTATGAAGTAGGACTAGCTCCTTTTCCCAATCGGACCTGGTTTGTTCAAGGTGTCTAATTATGGAGCTGTACTGACCTTTCGGGCTTTTCAGCGGACTCCAGGCTGATCCCGTGAGCACCACAGGACCTTTAATCTGTTCATTGTCACGTGCTCGTGTGCACGACATTGTGTCTGTTCCTCTGGCATTAAATATTCATGGGTTTCCCGACTCTCGTCCCATCTTTTCTTGCGGTGTTGGGAGGAAAAATGAAATGGAGGATTGGGTGTATTGATATGGCTGACTTATTCCTGTCTCTCTTTCTTTTCTTTTTTTTTTACATTGTGGGGTATGTGGCGTTCTTTCTCACTGTCGTGAAATAGTTGGCCTTTGACAGTCGGTGCTATGATTGGTCTCTGTCCGTCGGTGGAATGGTTGGTCTCTGTCCGTGGTGGAATAGTTGGCCTCTGTCCGTCGGTGGAAAGGTTGGTCTCTGTCCGTCGGTGGAAAGGTTGGTCTCTGTCCGTCGGTGGAATGGTTGGTCTGTGTCAGTCGGTATTTTGGTTGGCCTCTGCCAGTCGGTGCAGTGGTTGTTCTCTGCCAGTCGTTGAAAGGTTGGTCTTTGTCACTTCGTTGATTATTTGTTTCCGTCAGTTGTTGGAATTGTATCTCCTCTTTCAGTGGGTGGGATATGAGGCCTTCAATGTCACTATCGTGAAACAGTTGGTCTCTATCAGTTGGTAAAATAGTTGTTATCTGTCAGTAGGTGGCATTGTTTGGTCTCTTTAAGAGTGATGGCTGGACTCTTAGTGTGTGTGATATTTGGCCTTCCTTGTCACTGTCGTGTAATGTCTGTCTCTATCATTTGGCGGAGTTGTGTTGCTTCTGTCAGTTAGTGAACTGGTTGTTTTCTTATATGGAAATCTGTAGAGTTCTTTGATTAATAGCTAAGTAATCAAATATTATGATTCCGGAATCCAGCACCCGCTTTCAGAGGCCTTCTCTAGGGCCCGACTTTACAAATATGCTCACACGAGTTAACAACTCATTGTCTTAGCGTCAGATGTTTTCGCGTTAGTATTTTAAATAACGTGTGGTCTTAGTAAATTCAAAGTTGACTATTTAATTCGCGTGCACAGAATGGGGGTTGTTGGTACTCTAGCGTGTTAGTGGGGCTATGTTGGTACTCTAGCGTGTTTGTGGGGCTATGTTGGTACTCTAGCGTGTTAGTGGGGCTATGTTGGTACTTTAGCGTGTTAGTGGAGCTAAGCCACTGGATGCACGTGATTGATTGATTTTAGTTTTATATTACACTGTTTTGTATGTGTGTGTTTTTTTTTTAACTTGCGCAGGAATATTTCCGTTTTGACCATGGCATATTTATTCTTAACACCTTAGTTTGCATTTCTCGTGATCAGTTTCTTGCATAGAATTTAACCTATACTAATTTGATGGATCCTCAACTTCATGTTCGTTGCAGATTTCCTCCACCCTTCCTCCACCCCCCCCCCCCCCCCCCCCTACCTTTTTAATAATTTTTTTTTTTTTTTTAAACTTTCGACTCTCAAACTAACACATAATTTAAATTTGGCTTATTCAAAGCACCAACGCTTTTTTTCAATGAAAAGAAATTTTGTTTAAAAATAAAATAAAAGGTTGTTTAAAAGAACAGTTTGCTTGTTGGAGGAGGGGAGCTGACTGTATTTGATGTTGTGCTGTGCGGTGGGTAAGTTTTGGTCGGCCCGGCCCATTTCAGCCACGCAACAACTCCAGACGCTCTCAGGACACGGAGTGTAGAAATGAGAATATGCAGATGATGTTCATTAAGCCTCGCTTGCATGGAAACTAGGGCATTAACGGTAATGGCAAGATGGTGGTCATAAGACCGGGCGGCGATCTGACCGCGGTGTTGGGGAGGGGAAGCCGTGGCGTGTTGACAGCATGGTCACCTAGTGGGAACGTTATAGGCGTTAGTGGGAGACAGGGGATCGAGCAGCCAGTTGTGGGAAGAAACAAATGGGAATTGGGTGGACAGCAATCGAGTTTACGGTACAGTCGGTCAAATGTGAGGCAATAGTCGGTCAAAAGTGTAAGACAGGGGACTTCATTGGGACAGACGGTCAAATAAGAAAGGGAGTTCATTTCGGTACAGTCGAATAAGAGTCCTCATCGGTACAGTCTGTCAAATATAAGATAAAGGTCCACATCGGTACAGTCTGTCAAATGTAGGACAGGGGTCCACATTGGTACAGTCGGTCAAATCGAATTCAGTATTCCAAATGTTCTTGATTCGGTTTTGCCGCACTTGAAAATGAACCCCATGTCCCGTTTGTTATATTACATCCATCGGTAGGAGGAGAAAAAAAAATGGTTGTAATCTCCATATATTATATTATTTAAATAAATGAGCCTGCCCAAGCTTAGTTCCCTCCCTTTTTTTTTTACTACGTATATAATAACCACTAGTTGAAATGGAGGACCCCCGATGGGAAGGGGTCAAGTGAAAGAGTTTATAAATGTCTTACCCTGTTTAAATTTTTTTTTTAAATTTAAAAACTCCTCTCGGATTAAATTATGCAAATATTATTTCGATTGACGCTGTCCATTCCGAGCCGTTACAAGTATTTGAGATAACCCGTGTTTACGATCAGTCGTCGGTTGAGGTTTTGTATCTACTTTTATTCATGTGCCGGTTGTTTTTCGTACAAAATAAGTGTGTGCTACTTTTTACCGTGTTGTTGCCGATTTGTTTGTTTGTAGTTGTTGTTTTCTGGTTCCAATCATTGTGTAGGAAGCTCACAGAAAGCATCTCGCAATAAGCACACTCCCCTCCCCCCGTTAAAAAAATTTTTTTTTTTTTCTTCAAAGCGTACAGTTAGCTGGCGTCTTTCATCTTCTGTTGCTGAGATCCATTCCATCGGATTATTTGGCTACGTGACCTTGGGTGACCTTGGATGCACATGAATCCTCGACCTCTATGTGTCTTAGAAGAATGCATGCGCGGTTGTTGTTGTTTTTTTTTTTTTTTTTTTTTTTGGGGGGGGGGGGGTTGTTACCAAATGTCCCTTAGGTCGAGGGTCCGCAACCTTTTAATAATAACGTGCTTAGTAAGGATATCTACTTCGTTCAGCGTGCCAAGAACCACAAGGCTTCAGTGTGTATGCTAGAGCAATTTTTCTTGGTCGTATGCGTGCCATTGGAAATCGATCTGCGTGCCACGTCTGGCACGCGTGCCGTAATTTGCGGACCCCTGGTTTAGGTTATATCTCGTGCAGTTGCAGTGACGCTTGCTTTTAAGGCATTGTGTGAAATTGTCGAAATGACGTCAGTGACGTATTGATTATCTTCTGCTTTTTTTTCCCACCGAATTTTCCCTCATTTGACCAAATGCTAAAATACTTGGTGAGCGGCTGTTGACGTCTTGTTGGTGTATGTGTGTGTGGTGGGGGGGGGGGATATCGAATATTCTCAAATTCGATTACTACTTTTTGTTATCAACCAGTAGTCGTTTACTGTCACTAGTTCACTTTTTTATCGGTTACCCATGTCGTATATTAGAAAATATTGCTTGAAATTAGAAATGGCTTTTTTTTTTCTTCTTTCCGCTAATTTTTTTTTATAAATTATTTTATGAAATTGTTTTATTTTGGGTTGGTTCGTGGTTTGATTTTTGAAGTTGGCGTTGTTTTGTTGTGGTAGTTTTCTCTATTAGTCCACCAACGCCATGAGAGTGTGCTTTTACCTTTTACCAAAAGCATTAGTTGTCATTCACCCCAACTAGCTTGAAATAACAAAACTGTAAATCTATTCAGAAATTACAGAGTATTGACTTGGCAGATGAGAAAACTTAATGGTTTGATATGTATGGTTTGGGGGTTTTTAATGTAAAAATGTGTATTTATTTTATTTTTTATTCACTTATCTCAACTTTTTGCGTATTCTTCCCACTCCTAATAGGCCCATGCCTCTTGGATATAGCATCAGTGGGCGAAATTCCTATTATAATAGTTTTGTAAAGAAGATAGTGTAAAATTATGATGGAAACCAATAAAATTAAGGAAATAACAAATAATGTTTATAAAAAAGCAAAACGTTACTATATCGAAGGGAAAAATGGTTACCAGAAAGTGCAATGACGAAAACAAAAAGTGGTTTCCAGAAAGTGGAATGACGAAAGCAAAAAGTGGTTACCAGAAAGTGCAATGACGAAAGCAAAAAGTGGTTTCCAGAAAGTGCAATGACGAAAGCAAAAAGTGGTTTCCAGAAAGTGGAATGACGAAAGCAAAAAGTGGTTTCCAGAAAGTGGAATGACGAAAGCAAAAAGTGGTTACCAGAAAGTGCAATGACGAAAGCAAAAAGTAGTTTCCAGAAAGTGGAATGACGAAAGCAAAAATTGGTTACCGGAAAGTGCAAAAACGTAAGCAAAAAGAGGCTACCGGAAAATGCAATGACGAAAGCAAAAAGTGGCTACCAGAAAGTGCAATGACGAAAGCAAAAAGTGGTTACCAGAGAGCGCAATGACGAAAGCAAAAAGTGGCTACCAGAAAGTGCAATGACGAAAGCAAAAAGTGGTTACCAGAGAGCGCAATGACGGAAGCAAATAGTGGTTGCCAGAAAGTGGAATGACGAAAGCAAAAAGTGGTTACCGGAAAATGCAATGACGAAAGCACCACACGATAACGACGGTCTCGTCCCGCCTAATGAGGCAAACTACCCAAAAAAAAAGTAAAAAACAACTGCATCCCCAACCCGCGGACAATGAGGCCGCTGTGGCTAGCATCTTGGATGCTGAAGGGAGGAGGAACCAGGGATGAGGGAGAAACAAATATGCTAAACCATTACAAGCCAACTCTCGGGATGCTTAAAGGAAAAAGAAACCAAGTATTAGTCGGGTAGGGGTGTCAGGGCTTGCTTGGATGTTGAGGAAGCAAATTCACGTGTATTGATTTCTCTTGTAGCAGTATTAAATGGAATGGGTTACCCGTAGCGGGTTAACCTAGAATTTGGTACGTTTGGGGAAAAGAAGAAGGAGAGAGAAAAGTGTGTGTTTGGGGGGGGGGGGGGGGGGTTATGTCAATGGATATATTTGTTGTGGAGTCGGGGAGGGCTATAACAGCTATGTTCAAGGGAGCGAAGTGTGAGGAAGTGGTGTCATTGACAAGAGACTACTGACCGGTGGAAGGCTTCGTATCGTAAAGATAATTTTTACTGAACTGTGACATCTTGCATTTGGCAATTTCAAGTTGGGTCTTTTGCTGTGCATAGACATATAAAGCCATGACTTTCTGAGTGGTCAAACTAAGTGTAGTCATCCAGTTGCGAAAATGTTTAGGACTCTGACCCATGTTTAATGTTGTGAATTTTATTGGCCTGTGTTAGACCCAAGTAGGGGTAGAGGCTTGCGTTGAACTTTACAATCTTGGGTTAAACTCAAGGACGGCTAGAGGAATCTGTTGAATCTCACAATCTTGGGTTAAACTCGTGTAAAAGGTAAAAGTCTATTATGTTGAACCTTTGGCGGTATTTCACGGAGGGGGTACACAACAACCCCTTCAGCGCAACCGTTCCCAGCGGGGCGTGCCTTAAAATGGGCACTGACAACAACTGGCGAGCCCCCCAACAACCCCTTACGTACCCCCCCCCCCCACAAGCTGGCCAATAGAGGCGTGTCTAAGTTTGAGTACTGGCAATTATTGTCCCCTTGTCATGAGAGAGGGGGTACACAACAACCCCTTCAGCGCACCCGTTCCCCGGGGGGCGTGCCTTAAAATGGGCACCGAAAACAACTGGCGAGCCTCCCAACAACCCCTTACGTACCCCCCCCCCCCACAAGCTGGCCAATAGAGGCGTGTCTAAGTTTGAGTACTGGCAATTATTGTCCCCTTGTCATGAGTGTCGCCTCTCGCTGAGCATGCACGCGCGACGCAATTACCCTCCAAAATAGCCTATTTATTCTCCCTTGAACTTAGCCCGCAATCTTAGAATGGTGGAGAATCCTTCACATTGGATCTTTCTTACTTCTGGTCAATTTCGCTGGCGATCCACAGCTGCCCGTGCGTCTGGTGTAGTCTAGCAAGTGGCTGTAAAGTGATCCCAGCGGTATTTTTCGTATGGAATTTTATTTTCAGATCATTGGTGGAGAATGAAAGTAGGTGCGTGACTTCCTGAAATGTGTTGGGGGCAGTTTACGATATTCGGTGAGAAATGCGATATCTCAACGCACACTGCTGTTTAATGAGGTGTCCACGGACTTCATGTTCTGTTGGATAAAAACTTCATCAGTTGATACTGGATACTGATTGATATTAAAGGCAGCTCGGTGGGAGGTGATGTTTCGGTTGGAAACAAATATCTGATCCAGGGTTTGCTTTAAGCCATGCCAAGCGGTGTAGTGACAATGAAGCTTGAGTTTGTTTTTTAATCTGAAAAGTGCCGTGAAATTTCGATTTCCGAATGTGTCATTTTAATAATTTATGACAACCTCAAAGTCACTTTATATCCCGTAATGAAGTTGTAGATCCAAGGTCAGAGCTTGTAAACCTTGACCTACTTGCAGTAGCGTATGAAAGGGGGGGGGGGGGGCCGCCCAGGGTGGCACTTTTTTCATTAATATTGAGGGGCGGAATTTTCAGTCAACTGCTTGGGGGGGGGGGGTCCATGGAAGGGGGTGGCAAAAATCTTGATCCTACCCAGAGGGCATTAACCCTAGGTAGGCCACTTGCTTCTTGTTTATCAAATACTTAAATTGCTGGTAAATAAATTGTTCATAAGTAACCATTGGTTGTTGATACTAGTCATTGTTTTTAATATATCTGAATTTAGGCAATGACTACTGTTGCCCACAGTTGATAACTAAGTTTACGCCTAAAAGCACACACACAATTATTGTACACATATAAGTTTTGATTGGTTACAAAAAATGTGAGGGGGGAAGATTTTACTATGTCAAGTTAAAAGGATAAAACTTCTATAGGCTTCTCTAACCATATTTGTTAACTTTCCTTTTTTATCTTTGCTTTATTTCTCCAAATCTGGTGAAAGATTAATACTTGAAATTAATACCCATGCATTTCTGACGTAACATACTTTGCTTAATACTGTGCACACTCTTGAGCAAGTCAGGCTCTTCTGCCATGATAAATAGCAGATGCTTCCCAGATGTGCCTATTACAGCCAAAGTACACAACCCATTACTTCTATTAGACTTTTCCTGTTAACAAACCATCAAGATGGGGTGCAACATAAAATAATATTTCTTGTGAGGATTTTTTAGTTAAAGCTTTTGTAAGATTAAGGAAAAGGTGAAATTTATAGAAATCTGCTTTAAACAACACCGGTATTTGAAATTTGTTAACCAGTTTTAAGAACTTCTATTTTTCTTGCACATTAATTGCTTTTCTAATAAATATTTCACATATTTTTTTTTAATGCTGCACTGTATAAGACTACTAGAGAATTAGCTCTGACTCAAACATCTCTAGACCTTCTAACTGGTGGAAGGTGAATCTAAACCAGTCCTGTTAAGCTTCCAGCCAGGTACCAAAAGGCTGGCTAGAGATAAGTTAACCCAGGTGTGCCTGGAATGTAGACTGCTTGTATTGCTTTCCTCCTGTCACTACTCTGTGAAGCCTATGAATTTTGTGAAGTAAAAAGAAAAAAGGGAAAAAAGTTTGTTAAAAATTGTGTTCCATGCTCTGCCAGTTAGCCACTCCTGTGTGTAGGAAATTCTTTCCAAGTCTATAAGATATTTCCCTGGGTTTGATTCTTGTGTATTTCTGGATGTAATATTTACTAGCTGGGATGTTATACTTGGTTGTTTTTTTTATTTTCAAACTGGTTAAGTCACGAGTTGGGAAGGGGGGGGGGGCAGAAGAATACCAACAGGTCAATGTATTATGTGAACAGTTATTGTGTTTGTTGGCCTGGAGTCAAACATTCATCTTGTGTATTTCTGGATGTAATATTTACTAGCTGGGATGTTATACTTGGTTGTTTTTTTTATTTTCAAACTGGTTAAGTCACGAGTTGGGAAGGGGGGGGGGGAAGAAGAATACCAACAGGTCAATGTATTATGTGAACAGTTATTGTGTTTGTTGGCCTGGAGTCAAACATTCCATGACATGCCAAGTTGTCTGCACTCCACAAGGATAAAATATCAAGCAGGGCAGAAAATTTATTGTTATGATAACACATTTTAACTACATTGTGTGCTTTACTTACCTTCAGCTCTGGATTATTCACCTCATAATCACATTTGATGTTGATTAGATTGAAATTTGAAGTGATCATTAAATATCTCTATGTCTTAAATTTCCTTTAAAGTAAATTTTTTAAAACTTTATGCTGAAATTATGTGTCATTAAATTGGGTTTTGGTGATGGGGATATGTGCCCTTGGTTTAAATTCTTCTGTACTGGAGAGTCGTAGGTCAATCTTGTATTTAATTTTCATTTTAAATATTCTTAATAGTTGAATATTTTTATTTGATCAGTTTTCTAAATAATGAGATTGGTTACAACTGTTTTATGAACTGACATAATGAACACTGGGGCAAGTGAGGACTGGTGCCTTCATTTTGTAAGCACCAATCTTACCAGCAGCAGACATCTCTCCAATGTCTTTTTAGAATGCGAACAGATGTTGTTGGGTTTTATTTTGTGAGGTTTTCCCTGGAGCTTAATAGTTTGTGCTAATTTGGTGTTTTATTGCATCCAGTTGCATTTCTGTTGAATTATAGCTGTTTGGTTGACTTTTAATCTTGTGAGATTACTGTTTTGGACTTCCATCTTAAGGAATATGTGTTAAATTGTTTCAGTGACATTTTGCAGCCGATGAAGAATGTTTAATGCTTTGTTCTACGTTCAAGTTGGATGGAACGTTTAAGTGCATCTTTACAAACACTGTTAAGTACTTGATCAGTGACAAGTATAGATTTCCCATTACTTTTAACATTCTGCTGGATAATTCATGTGAACATACAAAGCAACTGTCCCTCACCTGTGTTGGATACTTTAAGGATATTGTCATAACTTTCTCTACATGGAGAGGGCGTGTTTCCTATCTGTACAAACTGTGATAGTGACATGCGAATCAAGGCTGGGGAGACCAATGGGCTGCAGGGAAACATGGAGAGCAATCCCATAATGCATGAGACTTTGCCCCAAGGCAGGATGGGACGGCTGAAGAAGGAAGTCACCTCTGGGCTCAGCGACATCGATTCTCTGGTAATATTGATATTGAACAGCCCGCATTTACCATTTTAATCCAAAATCTATTTTATTTTTCCATTGCAGATGTGACATATGATCATTCCATAAATTCCTCAAGGCCTTGTTAAATAATAGAGAAAAAAGAAATCGTTTCAATTAAACTGGGCTTGAATTTGCCTGTTCACCAGATGGAACAATCGCTGCACACCTTGAGATAAGAACAGACACAGCTTTTTTCTGGTGGTTGACCAGTAGAAAAAAGGGAATTACATAAAATCACTTTTTGTAACCACAACGATGTAATAATTTTATAAAGACTAATGAATCAAGACAAACGTGTCTCAAAAACTGTGAGTTTAGGTTCAACAAAGGCTACATTATGCATCTGGGGCAAATCTCATAAAGAATTTGAGTTCGGAACTCATTTACTGTGGTTTTGTGGCCAGTCATACTGACAGATTCTCTTGTTTTCAGCGGTAATGAAATCGATCTTGTTCACCTTGATACAAATGTTCTGTTATTCTTACACAGGGTTCTGCGGATTCCAACTACAGTCAGCCATCATCAGATATTTCACTAGATGAAGAGAAGGAGGCACTACGACGTGAAACTGAGAAACAAGCGCTTTCTCAGTTAGAAAAAGCTAAGGTAAAGTGACAATATTAGTAGTATAATGGTATTGGACTGCATCATCGTTGCTTGTTTTATCAGGCAAATAACATGCTAATGAAAGCAATAGGCACTAATTGTCATAGGGTTCACTTTGATCTATTAAATAGTCAATCTCTAAAAATGAATGAAATAACTGAATTGGCAGCTTTGAAAGGATTTTGAACACCGGCTACATGTTTAAAAAAAAATTTTTTTTTGTTTTTTTTTTAATTCAGAACATGAATCTTCAGCTTTAACTTTTTACTAGGATACATAAGGTAATCTTTGCTACTAGGCGACATTCTATTAAAGAACAATGCTGGTCCACAAATGGTAATTAGTGATATTTCTTTATTATTAAAAAGAGTGCATTTCCCTTACCTTGAACCAGTGGCATAGTCAGGGTTGGTGTCACCCAGTGTGGTAAACTCATGGTGTCACTTCCCCCCTCCCTCCCTCTCCTCCCACCTAAACTCATGGTATCAAAACACCACCACCCACCCCCCTTTCCCCTCAACTTCCAGGATGGGTTTCTTCTTGTTACAATAAGTCCACAGTACAACAATGAAAAAAACAAACAAATTAATTGATAGTCAGGAGTTTAATTTTTTTAAGAGCATATAAATAGAATTTCTCTCTCTCTCTCTTCCCCCCCCCCCCCCTTTACAACATCTTATTTGCCATCAATGGAAAGCTTTATTTCTCAGAATTAAGATAAATATAGCTTCCTGTTTCTTACGAAGATTACCAACACTTAATCAGCATTGAATCATAGTAAAAACTGTGCTTTTCTGACCTAATAATAGAGTCATCTCATTTATGATGCCGCAACCTGGAACTTACAATAAAGCATGCATTTTGATTCATTATATGTGTGGAAAATTTATGTGTGATCGGTTTTCCTTTTATGAAATTTGGTTAGACCAAGCAGTGTGGGCTCTGTAAATATGCAAATTTTCAATTTGGTGTCACCCCTTGAGATGATGTAACCCGGTGCCGTCCACACCCACAACACTCCCATAGCTATGCCACTTTGAACAACAAATTTTGAAATAAACCACAATGGCTTTAAAAATATTATTCACTGCTAAATATTTTATAATTTGCTATTGAAATTTGGTCAAAATTAATATGACTGAATTTAAATAGTTTAAATAGATGGGTGCCTAAAGAGACATTTGACAGGCTTGAGAATATAAAATCACAATAATCAAGTGTTACACATAGAGTGTGTAACTTAGAGATGAAACAAACTATAATAGTTAACTGTACAGTCTATGTGCAGTCTGTTGCCATCCACAGGAGAAATTATTGTACAAATTAGTGGTTTCCTTGTTGCAGTTGTAACACATGTCCTCCTTCATGCAATTACATAAAATACATCATACATAGTTTTATTTATGCATAAATATAATGCCAGCTGGGACATTGGGTGTAGTACACCTGCCTGTCACTTAAAGGAACCTTTTCTCCAATCTCCATTTTAAAAAAATTGTGTGTCCTTTTTTAAAAATAAAATATATGTGACACCGTAATTAAGTTGTAAGAAATAAATATGATACAATAAAAATGAGATCTGTTGTAATATGAATTGTACTGCTATTTTGATGGGTCATTTCTATCAGTTTTAGAATTGAACAAACACATTACATTCATGAAATACAAGCATAAAAAAATGAAAATTCTTTTGAATATTGGAAAGAAAAAAATCCAAGACCTTGGTTCATTTTCAGGTTCATTATGTATCATCAAAATTATTATTTTAGATTTCATGTTATTCAACTTCTAAATATATTGACTTGATAACTCTCAATTAAATTTGACTGGTTAGGCATAAACCTATTGCACTTTAATGAACTCATTTTAAGAAGAAATGAAACAAAATTATATCAATTTTTTTTATTTTACTTTAAGAAAAATCTAAACACAAATTTATATAATTTAGATTAGGAAAGCAAGTTGGTAACAATTAAATATTTGAAATTTTGTTGATTGTTATCTCATCCCACCAATATTTCAGCAGCCACACTTTGAGGGTTCATTTAAAATTCTAAGCATACTTTTAATATCATCAATTTATCTCTTGAAGAAATCCATTATCCTTTTTTCTCTCCCCCATAATGCTTTCAGGCCAAACCTGTTGCGTTTGCTGTAAGAACCAATGTGTCCTATGATGGCTCTGCTGATGATGACTCACCTGTCCATGGCTGTGCGGTGTCATTTGGGGTCAGAGATTATCTCCACATAAAAGAAGTGAGGCTTACATCATTAGTTTCTTAATTTATTATGTCCATGACTCAAATTTTCAGTCTTAACCTTGGTCCTAAGTTCAGGGTATAATGCATGATCTGACCCTATAAGTGCAAAATGGATGTTTAGTGTCCATACTAAGTTATTCTTTTTACACTTCACATCATAAATTGTTTATTTCTGATAAAATCTATTGCAAGGTTAGAATATTCCTCTTACAGTTTATGAAATCCCGCCTCCGTCTGCCAACCTTTTGTTTTTCAGTGTAAATGAATTGTTTCAAAACTCTTTTTCTCATTAGCTTTTGTGTTTCATTCTTATAGCATAATTAGAACTTATTTCATTCCTTAAATATCTTTTAAACTAATAAACATACTGTTTAAAATTTCATAAATGTAACAAAATTGTACTTCAATACTGTGTGGTCGCTTCTAGCGCTAAACACTATTCAAGGAACTCTAGTTAAGAATGAGGGTTTGAGAATAACTGGCTTAAAATATATGTGATCAGAACTAAGGTGTTAATAGATTATACTCCCCCATATTTTCTTTTTTGGCACACCACCTATTTATTTTACTATCTGTAGCCTCAAAACTTCCCTCAATATGCAACTGTATGACCGGAAATACATTATTAGATCATTCCCATTCAGATTAGCAAGTGCAGATATTGACTAAAAAGCACAAAAATTAGACTGTCATTTCTTAGCCTTGTGCCAAATGAGGTAATTAACCAATAAATAGTCTTGCTTTTAATATGGCAACAAATGAAGTTAAATTATACAGGCCTACAGCTGATTTTTTTAATGTTTTCATTCCTTTGTTGGTATAGACATTAGCATATTGTGTGAGGAGTATGGGAACTTTAAGGGGGGGGGGGGGGGGGGGGTGTGTCTGATGTGTAGATTAATATAGCTAATGCCATCACATAAGGGGATGGAGTTCTGCACAAGTGTAAAGGTTTACATTATTTGGCAAGTTTAGACATTTTTTAATTACTTTGACTATAAAAGGCAAAATTAAGAGATGTGGTCCTAGTTGCTGGTTATCAGTTACTGCCAGGGGTCCAACTTGGGTTTTAAAAAACTGTAGCCACAAAGTTAAGTTAAACATCAAATCCATATCAAAATTGAAACAGAACTGAATTACACAGCTTTAAGTAGACTAACCCTTATTGCTAATGGATTGGTAAGAATTTGCCATAAAACATGGGTAGGACCACCATTCAATGTCTTAATCACTGATCATAAAAGAAAATGTGATTTTTTTTGTAAACTTATACAAGAACTTGCTGCAATTAGATCATTTGCTAATAAAAGGAATGGTTTAATTTTTCCTTTCTTTCAAAGTGTGTACATTTGTGAATAATTACATTTTGAACTTTAAACTAGACGTTGTACTTCAAGAATTATAAGACTCACTTTGAACCGATTCATATGGTTTAAATATACATTCTTTAATAACTCCACACAAAAAAATACAAACTATATATTTTAGATGACGGTAACTTGTTCAGTAAATCAGTTTTCATAGGATGAATACTTCAAGGAGGTAACATGTCAGCTTGAGTGGTCGCGAGAGGGGATATTTATGCATAAATTCACATGACTTCACAGTGACAAAGAGGGGCTTTAACAATTCATTTGTAAAGAGAGCAACAGAAATTCTCCCTCTCAGAAAATCTCTCCCTTGTTCCAGCTATGCATTCGGTGTTTCATCGAACTTGTCATTTGGTATTCTTGTTTCTGTCATCTGCTAGCTGTAAACTGTTTCTGTGAGCTTCTAGTCTTGATAATTATTTTTTTAAAATGTAATCTAGCTTTTCATCACTAAATAAAGGTTTTATAATATAAAGTTGTTTTTGTTCTGTTCTCATCAGAAATTCAACAATGACTGGTGGATAGGTCGTCTTGTAAAGGAAGGATGTGATGTGCGGTTTATTCCCAGTCCAGCCAAACTAGAAAATCTAAAGACACAGTCAGGAGGAGGGGGGAGGCAAGGCAAGCTCTATACAAGGTGAGTTCATTCAAGTCTTATTTTAGACCCTTGTTTTCTCTTTTTTGTGGACTGGAGTTATAATTTAATGACACTGAAATTATTTAAGGAATTATTTCAGATGTAACATATTTTTTTTTTTTTAAAGGAAAATTTATTTTTGTAATAATTTGTACTTCTTTAGCTTATGTAATTATGCTTTCCTTGGTTCTGAAACATGTATATAACTATATACATTTTTAAATCTTAATGTTTCTCAGAATTAAAATTTCTTTTCATCATTTTTTTTTTTAAATAACCTTTTTTAAAACAAATTTTGGAAGGTCATGTGTTAAACTATAATGAATCCATGACTTAAATGTTTCCATGACCTAAGATCTACCCTTATCTAGTCATTTTTAAAGATAATAAAGTCTAGAATGTTTTAAAATTAATTAAAGAAAATATTAACTGATTTTTTGGAAACATCTGGTCAGCTTAGTACATCTGATGCTATCAAGTTAAGGGGTCATTTACTTAAACTCTCTATATTTAAACCAATAGTCCTAATGGAAAGTACTAGACACTTCAAATAAAACTCACACAAAGCTACTGAAAGAATGAGTGACATTTAACACCACCCCCTCCTCATGCACACACTTTTTTTTTACCCCACCCCATCCAGCCCAATGCTAAAAGAAAAACTATCAAGACACCCAGTGCAGGCATAGGAAAATCAATACACAATAAAGATTTTTCTTTTAATGTATTACCCTGCCTCCTTTCTTTTTCCCCTGGCTTGTATTCATTCTTGCCATGTGAACTTTTTTTTAAACCCTCTTATCCTTTCTGCCTTTTATTGCTACACAGCATATTGGTTTTCTTGTACTTAGTCTTATTTGGCTATTTTCCCCTGATGTGACATGTGCTGATAAAGCCAGCTGCTCCAGGGCAAGCCCACCACAGACAGTCTTTATTTGCCCTTGGGATGTAGAGCTTGTTAGGGCCCCCATCGAACCAATCCGATAGATCATATATTTTTATAAAGGAAAGTTTAGGAATATGTTTAAAGACAATCACTGTTTCTGTATTGGGAGATACGACTTTTTCATTCTTTGTTTTCATCACTTCTTAACTTGACCATTTTTATTATTTGGTTTTAATTTCCCTTAAGAACTTAATGCGTCTTTTGTCATTTGTAATTAAGTTAGTCTTATTGCCAACCTTTTTTTTTTTTGCTCTTAATTTTTCTAAATTACTTTTTTTTAATGGCTTAAACAAAACTTTTTTTGTTGTTTTTTTTTTCTCTCTAATATTTTAAAAGCATTTTTAAATTTTTTCATGTCATTTGATTTTAAACCCTAAACTTCAGCTGGTATCTCCAAAAGTAAGACTTTTGTTTTTATGTTTTTATCTCATTACTTTTGTTCCCCTCCAGATGTAATGTGTTTTTTTTTGGGCTTTTTTTTTTTCTAGAGCGCTGTGATTTCCCTAAATATGGTATAAATATGTATTGGTAGTTATGCAGAATAGCAGGGAGCGGTTGTGTTATATGCATTGATGTGGAAAGTCTGAATCTGGAAGGCAATCTAAGCATGACTCATTCTAGTTCATGGTTCATACTTTGTATCGCTCATTTTATGTCAACTCTTACTAGTATATGGCTCATGTTAGCTCAAGATTCATTCTAGCTCGTGGCTTAATCTCCCTGTGAACCAAATAGCTCATTACCATACTAGTTCATTACTTATAAAACAAATAGTAACACTGTGTAGTTCTGTATGCATGATATTGCTTTTAAAACATAAACACCTGTTCTCTCAATGGCCCACAATGTTAAATAGAAACTCTCGAAATTGACCACAAAAAATTCAATTTATTAGTTGTTGTCTATTTGGGAAAAATAAGATGTGTATACATTGATCAACAAAGTGTGGTAAAAATATTTTTAATTGCCTGATTAAAGCAATAATTCTATTTCTAGAGGACATTTAAATAACTTAATTTAAACATGAGTATTTATCATTTCTAGCTGTTTTTTAATCAATTGAAAATTTTAAAAAAATCAAATATGTTTCAGTGCTTTTCCCTTTTTTACTCATAAATTAGCCATGCATTTTCTTTACTTAAAAATTAGACTTTTCCTCTCTTTATTAAAAGGCTATTCACCCAAAGTTCTGTTTTTATGGCATTTATGGGTTTTATGCATCTACAGAAGCAGTATTTTTTTTTAAATTCATCTTAACAAGGATTTTATGTGTTAATTTATGTTTTTTAAAATACATTTGAAATTGTACAAAGTTTTTTTTTAAAATTATTATTTATGATATTAGGATTCCTTTGACTTAACTACCTTATTTTTGTCTTCAGCAAAACTAATTCATCTTCCAACATAGACAACCTGTTGAATTCCTCTAAACCTTCAAACTCCAGGGGCTCCACACCACCAACCCCAGGTAAACTGCAGACTTTATTTACATAAGTCTTTAGCTACCATCAACTCTTAGGTTGTGTTAACTATTTATAGACTTACAAAATGGACCATTTGCCGGCTCCACATTGAATGATGCCTTCCCACACTAACCAGCTTCTGACAATCACAGACACATTGCTGCATTGATCCAGTTTAATTTAAAGTTATTTCTATAGGGATCCTATTTTTATGTATTCAGTTATTGAATTGGATAATAGTGTCAGCAGGCTTTGTTACTTGGGGATAGATTATCCACATTTTGTGAGAGGATGTACAGAGATTATCTGAGTTGGGTGTTTTGGTGGTGATACATCACATTTCCTGATGTGGGGTGTTGGTGGTGATAGATTATTAACATTACCACAGGTGGGGGGTTTGGTGGTAATACATTATCCAAATTTCCTTAGGTGGGAGGCTTGGTGGTGATAGTCTCCACATTTCCTGAGTTGGGTGGATGGTTATGTTATCTTACAAACAAGGAGTTTCTAATCCCATTTTCTAATTAGAGCTCTAATCCCAATTTGGCCTTGTAATACACCGAACAGAACAATCAGATGATACCCGCTAAACTCCCGCTAAAATATTTTAAAAGCATGAGGAAAAAGATAAGAGTTAAATGGCATTGGAGAAAATTAATTAAAAAGAAACAATTTTAGGCTGCACACAAACACTTAGAGAAGCGCTCGGTTAGAAAAGGCAAGAAAAAAACAAATTCTCAAATGGAAACAACCCATCATAAAATGTATACTAACAAAATTTTACCATCTTGGCCAAAAGTAACTGATTAGTTCTAATAAATTTATTTATTTTTAATTGTTTAAAGTTTTCTACTGAATAATAGGGTAAAAAATCTTAATACGCCCATGAGAATTGAATAATTGCTATTTTGCTTTTAAAATTATCCATAATCATGTTGCTGCATATATGTAATGGAGTACAAATATTTAGAAATAAGTAATGAAACTCAATTTCTTTACGTTTTATTTCACTGTCATTTACCTGTTTTATGGCCAACATGTCTAAATAATTTCTTTTATTGAACAGGTGTTCAATTTGTATCTCCAGGTATAGAGGAGACTCAGAACGGTGTGGACAGCAATGTCGGTGAAGACAGTGACAGCTTGGGGAATTCCAAGTCCAGTAAAGCCAGTATAACACCTCCCACCAAGGAGAAACGGAAGCCTTTCTTTAAAAAAGTATCTATTATTTAACTCACTTTGGGACAGTTTCTTTTTTTGTGTTTAAGCTCTGTGGTTTTCCCAGGATGAACAGCTTGATTTGTGTGTGGGGTTGAACTGCGATAAAGCTTATGTAGATTAAATAGACTGGCAATTTATTTTTAATTCTTATAATGTTTTATTTTGTTTTAGTGATGAAGACATGAGCCAAAATGTTAGGATTTGTATTTCATCCATTAATTGAAGCACAACCATAGTTTTACCTACACAAATTGTTAGTGCCTAATAATTAATCTGTTAGCTCAGGGCCTTTCAATATAGTTAAATGCAGACGGTGCTGATTTGGTGTATTGATTTCAATATGAGAGAGACGGCTAGGAAGAATGATATCATTGACCCGAAATGATATCTCAAACAGAACGGAAATGACAGAAAATTGTATGCCTGCATTTCAACATTAAGCATTTCATTATAATATACACCCTTGTGGCAAAATGACTCAGTGGTAGGTGTGTGAGGACAACTCTCATATGAGTGTCACGTCTGCTCATGTCTAGAGGTTTTATGTTATATCAACTTTGACACACTAAGGGACATAATTACCTATTCATTTGTCCCTAATTAGTGAGAAATTCTTAACACTTAACACAATTTCTTAAATTAAATTAACTTATTTATTTACAAATAAATTATAATGGTTAAGGATTTGAAGAAAAAAAACTTGCATATAATTTAGTCTGGGTTCTATAGATTATGGACATTTGCTTCCTGTGATGCCTAACATTTATCATAATGGTTGATTGCTTTGTATCACAATTCTTTGTGATTAGACCATTAATACTTAACTTATCAATCATAAATTAGTTTTGATAATCCACTTGATCAATCAAATTGTGAGGTCACTTTAATGTTGAAAGTGTTGTTTTACTGCATAGTTCAATTCACGACTCAAAGCAATATAGTGAGCGATTTACTTGAACAAACAATCAAAGGGGAGTAATTCAGGCGGAAACAATAAATAGGGGGGGGGGTCTAAAAAGGTGTTTAAATAAATTGAAAATTGAAGGAACAGCTTAATTTCATCTCAGTATGCACCAAAAGTAGTCGTACGGATACTCCCGCATCTGGAATGTGTTTGTGCGTCGGCCATCCTGGCATAACTCCAGCCGCCACGTGTTCAAAGAAGTGAAAAGGATTTTAAGTTGGGCAGTTTTAGTTACAAATGAAAAAATGTATTCATAGTTGACCACTGTTTTTGCTCGTACATAGTGATTAAGTGATGTGAAAGTGGACCCTGTTTGAATGAAGGTGGCAGAACAATTCCAAGGGAGATTTAATAAGATGGCACCAAGTAACACAGTTATGCTGTCTTTTTTTGCAACATTTTGCTGCTTTGAAATGTGTTGTGTCAATTAATGGAAGTCTGATCAACAATTACGTTTTTCGATGATAAGAATCTTGCCCATGTTCTCCTATGAAGTCTACAAGGAACATTCTTCAAAATGAACGTCAGCAATATGTCTGTTCACTGATTGTTTAAGGATGTAGATACATTTTTCTAACTAATACAGGATAGACAACACTTGGCGGAGCCAGGATCTTGTATTTTATAAATTTCTGGCTATGGTGTAAGAGGTTACAGTGTTTTTCCTATGAAAATCACTGTCGTTAACAGATATATCAGACTTCCCCTTCTGTTGACAAAGAACCTTCCCAGAACCGTCTTACTTTGTGCCTTTTCTAAAATCTCACTTGGAATTGTGTGTTCCATATTTTGTCAAAACATAGTCACCCTTTAGACGCATTAATGTATGAGCAAAAATATTGCTTAACTTATCTATGAATAATTTTTCTTTCGTGGAGAGACCAATCTTGAACAAAAACTGACCAACATATAATCATTTTCATTTCTATGGTCATGTGGCAGCTGGACCTGAGCGCCATTGACAAACGTAAGTAAATGTTCAAACTGGGGGAGTTTCAGTACTGCTAGTTTTGTTGCATGTGAGGAGTAATATCTGGAAGATAATCAAGTTTTTTTTTACTATTGAAGTATTTGAAAATGTGCAAATTTAGACATTGTTTTTTGTTCATTTAAAAATATGACGAATCTAGGTTATAACCCAGTTGATGAACTGAGACAGTTTGACATGACTGTACTTTAACATTTTATATCAGTTTGTTAACTTTTACTCATTAAAATCCATTAGTCTGAAAGCGCCCCTCCTTATGAAGTTGTGCCTTCCATGCGCCCAGTAGTTTTGATTGGACCATCCCTCAAAGGTTATGAGGTCACTGACATGATGCAGAAGGCATTGTTTGACTTTCTCAAGCACAGATTTGAAGGCCGGTCAGTAGCTATATATTTCCTGGCATGCGAATTTCCAAAAAGCTGCATATCATTCTGTTTTGTTGTTTTTGTTTTTTTTAAACCTATTAAATTATAGTGCTTTTGGTGTAGTCAATTTACAGTTAAATTCTTTCTTTTTTTTATGTTATTTAAATATCAATTAGTAAATTTTAATATACATCTCTATTGTTTATCTTATACATATTCATTAACATTTTTGTTATTAAAAAAAAATTATTTTACTATTTTATTAAAAGCCATTAAAAATGATGCATAAAATTAATTGTAAAATGTTAATACTCAATCCTATGAAAAATGTGAATGATAACTGCAAGCTTTATACAAGATAACCATTGAACCAATTTTTCTAGAATACTTTTTTTTTTTAAATTATGCCAAACTAAGTTAATAAGATTTGAAGAATTATACTTTGCCTCATATGCACTCACCACTTGATGAAAGCATGGACTGACTGTTCACAATATCTTTACTCAGTATTGTTATGGGACTCAACTAGTTGGAAGTTTTTTTTAATTGATTATGTCTTTCTGACCCTCTTCCTCCCACCACTTACAGTATAATAATCACAAGAGTTACTGCTGATATCTCCTTGGCCAAGCGATCATTACTTAATAACCCAAGTAAGAGAGCTATCATGGAGAGAACAAACCCAAGAGCTTCAGGCTTAGGTATGATTTTATTTGATAAACCAGATGGAAAAGACTCGCTTAATTAATTGCTTAAAATAACCATTTGTTTTAAAAGATAATATTAAAGCCTTAGGTTCCTGAGACATCTTGGCAAATATTTTAAATGAATGAATGGTAGTCTTTGTTGGGAAAAAATAGTCTTGTGTATGGCTTTTGGTGCAATCATTTTAACATCATATTTTTAAAGATTAAGATAATAATGATTGATGATGTGGAGATAAATATACATCAGCTGGTCTGTCTGTGCATGGAGACAAAAAGCCATAGATCACTCTGAATGGAAGGACAAGGTGGAGCAGACCAGTGCTCTACATGGGCTTTTGTTCCAATGATGATGATCATTATGTTTAAGTTCAAAATTAGAATTTTAAAATAAATATTTAACTGCCTCAATTTATTTTCCCCAGCTGAAGTTCAGGCAGAAATTGAGAGAATATTTGAGTTGGCCCGAGCTCTGCAGCTGGTGGTGTTGGACTGTGACACAATCAACCACCCGTCGCAGCTGGCTAAAACGTCTCTGGCACCAATAGTTGCTTATGTCAAGATATCTTCTCCCAAGGTAGGTGGCTGACATTCCATCATCTCTATAATTCAAAGGGTTTTTTTTCATTTGTTGTATTTTATTGACATCTTCCTAAATGCCTTACATAGGCTACTACATTCAAACCTATCTTTTTAAAATTTCTTACATTATAGTATTTAAAACTCTTCCTTTTAATAACTTCCAAGCTTCCAAAGCATTCAATATATTATTTCATTTAAGGAGCTAAGCTAAAATAAAAAAACGTAAAAATGAATTAAACGTGTATTAAACAGTATTTGATGGCTCATTGCAAGGTGACAAAAATTTTGAGTCTAAATTTTCTGTAGCTGGCTGATTATTTACACGTACTTCTGATTATTTGATCCATCACTGATTAGAATAGAAAACTTAGTTTATCATTTTAGCTGCTTCATGCAAGACTAAACATTGATGAAACTTACATTTTCATGCTATACATATCATCCGACCTATGAAGTGATGACTTATGTGTGTTGTGATTCAGGTCTTGCAAAGGTTAATAAAGTCTCGGGGTAAATCCCAGTCCAGGAACATGAATGTCCAGCTAGTTGCTGCCGACAAGCTAGCACAGTGTGCGCCGGTGAGTTGACCTGCTAGTGCTTGGCCTTTATTTGTTGTGGAAGCAAGCAGCCTGTCTTGTCATTGGTACAAACCAGGGTTGAGAACTAGAACCCCTTGAAAGTGAAAAGCGGCTGTATTTTTTTTTCTATTAGCCTCAATTGTTTTTAAAAGAATGAATATAATTAACTTCCATTGCATGCCGTAAAAAAAAATGTGATGTTAACTTAAGGTCTGATTATTTCCATTTCTTTTTGTTTTAAGGCGTGTGTGCTTTCCCTAAAATTTTACAAACACTGGAACATTCCTATAACGATATATACTCTTCTAATTCTTATTTGCTTTGTTCAAGCTGAAATTATGATGAAAGAATTTGTAAATTTATTTATGTAACCCCCAACTATGCCTGCTGAAAAAAAATGAATATAAAAAGGTTTTTGTTACCCACTTCTGCTTACAGTTTATTAAATTGAAGAAGAAAAAAAGCTCACTGATAATTGAAAACAATTAGATAAATGCTTAAGAATTATATTTATTATTAGTGAACCTTTTGAATTGTATTTTCACATTTTGTTTTACTATTCAATTAGTAATTCTTGAACAGAGGCATAAATAGACGATCCCCCTTTTTTTTTTTTTTTTTTTTTTTTTTTTTATTTTTAAGGGTTTTTTTTTTTTTTTTTTTTTTTTTTTTTCAATTAAAGGGGTTTTTCTGTCTCAGAATTCATATAATTCATATGCATAAAATTATTGTCTTCCTCTTGCTTATAAAATAAATTTAAAATCTGGCAGGAAATGTTTGATGTGATACTGGATGAAAACCAACTGGACGATGCATGTGAGCACTTAGCTGAGTTTCTTGAAGCTTACTGGAGGGCCACCCATCCCCCAAACATGAGTCCACCATCACCGCATGGCCCGCACAGGGGTCCTGCAGGCTCATCAATGCCACTAAATCGGCACAATACAGCACCTGCTAGTCATATGTCACACAGGTAAGTCAAAACTAATTATCTTTTTATCCTGATTCACTAGCAGCTTTTGTAGATGATTCTGGTTTAGTGATTTTTTTTCTGTTTTCTCCATTGTTTAGTAGTTATCAATAAAACCAAATCAATATAACTAAATCAATTAATAATCTTTTTCTTTTTACAGTTTCTCATATCAATGGTCTCCAAATATATTTTTGTCTTAAATTATTACTTCTAAACTTTTTTTTTTGTCTAGCATCATTATTTTGTGAAAGCAAGCACATACTGAGGCTGCTTTACTGCATCACTTAACACACAAGCAGCAAATACATTATATTTTATTAAAGAAACAGTGTGCTTTAATTGTTACATGTTGTTTATTATGGTTAACCAAGAGTGGCCCCCAAATAAATGAGTTATTTTATAACCTTACAACAAGGGTGTCATTGAACTACATCAGGCTTTGTTAACACCTATTTATAAAAATGTAATGTTGAAAAAAAAGCAAATTTAAAATCTACATATATATTCTGTCTCATTTTTTGAGCCAGGCCATTCAAAAACCTTCCCTAAATAACAGATTGTTACAAATATATGTTGAATACTGATTAATGTGTACCAATTTATGATTATTCAATTATATCACTCTTGAATCAAGGACAGCTATTTTTAGAACAAAGTAATTATTCATCTTTACTAAAAAAAAAAAATTAAAGACAACTACTTTTTATCCTAACTGTTATATATTCATATTTTGATCAACTGTAGCCGGTCTGGGAGCCTGGAACGGGTGAACTCTCCAGACAGTGATCGGCAACATCATCATCGTGAGCATAGCACCCACCACCACCACCATGATCGGCAGAGCAGCAGTCGTCACCATGACGATGACTACGACAGTGATCGCCACGGCGACCACCACCGGTCCCACGATAGAGATCATGATCACAGCCACACTTCTCCGAGGGGGTCGAAGTATCCGGTGCGCCAAGGAAGTATAGACATCTAGCATCATGTGTGATGAAGATAGGCTCAGTTAACAAATCACCAGTATGTTTTAATTGACAAAAAGAGAGAAAAAAAATAACCAAACTAACATCACTCCACCTGTATGAATATTTTTAAATGCACCTTGCTTCACCACAGTAATGAATGATGCACAGTGTTGAATTCAGTGCACCATCTCAAAGGAAAGTAAACACTAACAAACACTTGCAATGCAACAGTTTACCATGTGTGGAGACAGTGAGGCTGCAGGAGGATTTTGTCTTTTCAGATCTGGAATTTTATCAGAGACTTTATCTATCAGATTCAACAGCAATTTTGAAACAAGAAAGATTGTTTTTTTAATGTCATTCATTTAACCCCAATTGCCTCTACATTTTTATTTAGCAGGTCCCAAACAATAACCTCTTTAAAAACTGTGTTAAAACATATTTATAAACAAAAATAAGTTATAGCTCTGGGATGCTTTTTAAAATAAACACACTCTATGATCTGGTATTTTGATTATAATGAAAGAAACAATTACTTAGCTTGACAGAAAGTCTTAATAGAATTTTATTTTATTAAGATGTTTTTGAAAGTGTGCTTTGAGCTGAGAGTGTCTCACATTTGGATATAATAGTTTTTTTTAAATGTGATTTTAATTTATTGGGGTTTTTTGTTGTTCTTTTGGTCCCAGTTTTTCTGTAAATGATGGTTTGACAACTTGCTTTGATACAACGCAGTTCTGTTTTATCTGTAGGGCTGGGTGTTCACAATTACTTGTTTCGATCAACTTGATAACTCAGTTTGTACAGATGTAGACTGTACAGTGTACATCTTGAAAAGTCTATTTGTTAAGATGTAGACTTTCCAAACTCTACATGATACATCCATTCTTGAAATATAGACTGGTTAATGTATATAGAATTATTTTTTTTAATTTGATACATTACGGCACCATCCACTGTTAATCAAAGTGTTGGTATTTGTTAGTTTCCTTTCCAAGGTCTTGAGTCGATTGATATTTTGCAAAGCTTGTCTCCTAGCACCATGGTTTCTCAGACATTTTATAGAGTGAGTTGTAATGTTTTGAAAAAGAGAGTAAAAGGTTCCATCCTACATGACTTTCTCACCCGGATCACAGCTAAGTGTTATTAATTAAGGTTTTTTTTCAAGGAAAACTTCAACTTCTACTAATGCAAGTGGTAAAAGAAATTTAAATGTTCGTTCTCATTTGCAGAGATGATGGATTATTGTGCTGGATTTGTTTTTTCAAATCTATTACTAAAAGAGAAAAGTATTGAAATTATTTACTGGACATAATAATTTAAATTTTTGTGTCACCTGGTTATTGTAATATGAATGAACACAATAATCGGCTTTTCTAACAAATTCTATATTTCATTGTATGGTTTTATTTAGGGGTATAATTTTACCGAGGGGAGGCAAGTTAAGTTAAAACCCCCAAAATTTAGAAGGGCAAAGTACCTATCTTTGGGCAATGCTGAGAGAAACATTTAATTTGTTTGTTTCTGAAGCTTTTGTCATGAACTGCTCGTGTAAGTTATAACCAAGGAAGGAAACAACAGAAAATAAAAACATCTTGATATGTCAGACCACCTGTATACCCAATTACATGTGGTGGGGGGGGAGGGGGACCACATTTTCCATGTTGGTGTTTGACTATTTAAAACTTTAACTAAAAAAAACTATTTCTTGTATTTAAAAGAAAAGAAAGAAATACAAAAGGGGTTGGGGGGACAAGGTGAAGCAGTGAAATTGGTTATTTTAAGTAATTCAATTTCGTAAAAGGGCTGATTTGATGGATTTGTTATTAACAAAGCAAACACTGAAAGATTGAGCATGAATGAGGCTGGTCTATTGTTTTATTACAAACCATGTCCGAATCCCTACAGGCGTTTCACTCCAACAATGTGATGCCCATTGAAGGAATGGTTAAATTCTCTCTTTGAATTACTCAAGGATTGGTTCCATTTTCTGTTTTTTTTTTGTCTTCATTAGCATTTGCGTGAGTTTTTTGTGTATAGTTGTTAAAGTTAATGAGACAAATGGGTGGGATGTAGCCTAAAAAATGTTGGAATTATTTTGACACAAATGATCCAGTGCATAAGGGTTATTTATTTCCTGCTTTGAAGTAAAGTTCTTGCTGATATTTTATGTCACAGTTTATTTATATCCATTGACCCAAATTGGTTTGTCCAAGTATTTGTAATCATCAACAAATACAAGTTATTTCCTTTATTTGAGGAATGGTAGTTAACTGGTTATGTGCAATAGAAAGTGCCATGGTTGTTGTTATTATTTAAGTTAGTATTGTTATTATTATTATCAACTTTGAATTAGGGATCTCTCATTCTGACCTCAACCCCTGATTAAAATGTATTCAAAGTTAGGCTTATTGCAAATAATTTTTTTGCACTGAATTTAATTAGAGATTTTCCTAAATATTCTTTTTTATCATTTAAAAATTACCTTTTCATCTAGTGACTTCACTTATAAACAGGTAGAGATAATTTGATGGGTTTGTGAAAATATTTAAAGAACTTTTTTTTTTTTTTTTTTTTTTGAAAAACAATTCAAATTATAATATACCATGTTCCATTATGAGGTTATGTCAAATAAAAGCTCTTTGTTTTTTTTTTTGTTGGCATTTTAAACTTCACTTATAAACAGGTAGAGATAATTTGATGGGTTTGTGAAAATATTTAAAGAACTTTTTTTTTTTTTTTTTTTGTAGAAAAACAATTCAAATTATAATATACCATGGTCCATTATGAGGTTATGTCAAATAGAAGCTCTTTGTACTTTATTTTGTTGGCATTTTAAAATGCATTGACTTGTTTCCCTGGGTTTGTAATTAGCATTCCCATCATCTTAAGAGCTGTCAATAGGTTGAGATGTTTAATTATGATAGCTCCCCTGCTAATGTGCAATATTTATCTACATATTTATAGACGTATACATATATGGGTTGTTGGGTTTTTTCTGTTTTTTTTTTTTCCCATTTTATTATAGAAACACAATTTTTATAAATTAAAAATTAGACTGAAACACTGCTTTCCTACAGAAATGCTGTCTGGTGTGAGTTGTGTATACAAATTAGTGTAATAGTACAAGCTGTAAAGTAATGCGGGCATTACTTTTAATATGGTAATGTGACACACAACTGTTGCCAGGCTGCTTTGCGCCTTTTTATTTTAGTTTCCTAGTTTTCCATTGCATCATGTGTGACTTCCTTTTGTTGGATATATTTTTTAAGCTAAGATTGTGCCTGGGACGTGATTCTCAGTGCTTATAGTTGAATGGCTGAAAATGTTTAGAACCTCGGAAAAAAAATACAAGAATTACTGTGAGGATGTTTTCTTCATTTTAGATTGCATTAGTCGGCTGAATTATTTTGAAGTTCTATTCAGGGCATTTTGTGATAATTTTGTTGTTTTTTTAATTTATTTTTTTTTCCTTTTTTTTTTTTTTTTTTTTTTATGTTTTCTTCATTTTAGATTGCATTAGTCGGCTGAATTATTTTGAAGTTCTATTCAGGGCATTTTGTGATAATTTTGTTGTTTTTTTAATTTATTTTTTTTTCCTTTTTTTTTTTTTTTTTTTTTTTTTTTTCTTTTTTAAAAAAAAAAAAAAATTTTTTTAAAATTTTTTTATTTTTTTTTTTTTTTTTTTTTTTTTTTTTTTTTTTTTTTTTTTTTTTTTTTTTTTTTTTTTTTTTTTTTTTTTTTTTTTTTTTTTTTTTTCATTGTCCCATTAAATGAAGAAAAAAAATATGTTGGAAATTTATTCACTTCATTATTTTGTGTCATTTATTTGGAAAATCTGAGTACTTTCGAAAGCAGGGAAAATATGCTACTTACAGTGTGAAAACCTTGGCTTACTTTTGTTATTAGGGCCATAAACAAGTTGTTATGAACCAGAAATTATCAGAATATTTAATAAGTGTGTAAACTTTTACTTTCACAATTGAAGTTTAAAGAAGACCATTTTAATGATAGTCATTTTGTTAATTTGAGGGGCTTCATCGAAATTTTTTTAATTTTTAAAGTTAATACGTACTTGGGTCAATTCTTTGTTTTACTTATTTGTGAAATCCAATGTATGACTTAATAAGTTTTTGTTTTTTTTCTCCACTGCACATTGTCCTGTAGGACTAGACCTGATACTTATGGTCAGATCAATGCCAAATTGTGACAGAGCTAGTCTTGACTTGTGATACTGTGTCAAACTCTACAAATATGTCGTGACATTGGTTACGAGAAGAATACTAGATATCAACGCAATCACATACTTCCATGTATGTCTACATTATGTGTTAGCTGTGTGACTTTGTACTTGCTCAACTGTGATTTGAACCGATAGCAGATGCAGAGCAAATGAGATTGGGGTTTTCCCCTTATTGATATTCTATTAGAGTAAATAAAATAATTTAATACTCCACTAAGGAGTTAATTTATTATGATACAGACACTAAGCTATTTTTAATCCTAGTCTACATCTTGTGATGAAATGTGTTTTTACCTATTTGCAGAGATGTTTCAATACCTTGAGCAATTGTGCACAAATAAGTTTTCAGAACATAGGCACGATGCTTTTTTTTTAAAAAAGTCGAAATTTACCCTATAAGGCTTGATTGTTCATCTGCAAATTTTATTTTTGGCTTTGACGACTAGTTATAATGGCGTTATGTTGAACAAATTATAAATACATTTTATTTCATGTAGATACCTCAGAGTTTGATTTTTATCTGAAGAAAGTTGTTTCATAGTTTATTCATCTCTATTGTTTATCTTTTTATGAATTGTTTTTATTTTTTTTTTTAAATAATGAACCAATACACTTGCAAAACAATTGTATACTTTTTGGCAGTATTTATATATTTTGTCAGTAATTGAAAATAATTTGTATTTCAAGAGAAATATATTTCTAAATATAATGAAAACCAAAACTTTATTAAAAAATTTTAATGTAATTTTATTTTGTATCCCTAACAATATTAATTAAACAAAGACTTTACAGCCCGTTCTGTGAACGTTTTTAATTTTAGAAGCAAAACCGTAACTCTGACTCCAGGGCTCCTAATATTTACAGGAACATAAGTTTGTTGGCTCAAGTTTTCTATTCAGGTCAGTTTTCAGCCACTCTCCCAGAGTACTGTAATTGAGTATACAAAAATTAGATAAGTGGATGCTTGACTACTTTTTTTTTTTTTAAATTGTTTTCTTTAATAAACATGCATGATGTCTGTGTACTTGTATATAGTAATTTCAATGTAAGTGTAAGTAATGTGGTATGTGTGTGTCATCAGCTCTCAGCGGTGTGCAAAAACACTGAGTGTGTTGTTTAAGATGCTGTGTACTTACTTGTACATAATGATGAATGTAATGCAACTCTCCAAGACCCATTTTTGGTTGTGACCTGTGTTGTTATTTTATTCTCTCTCTCCCCATGCTAAGTGAAGACATAGAACACCTCTTTCTTAAGACATGCACTTCCTTCCTCCTGGAGTGAACATCCCTCTTATGGCTATGTGGACTTTACGTTAGTCCCATCTTGTAACTCTTTTTAAATCAATCAACTTACTCTGTACTTCAACCTCAGAGTTACTTCAATCCTTTTCTTTTTTTAATCTAGTAGATGATTATAGATGGTTTCCAGTTTATGAATTAAATGACCAGCTAAATTGAACATACCTTGCAAGATTTTGTATAGTTTTATTATCACAATTCCAATGATGCATTTAAAATTGTGTGCACTAATTTCCAAGGTAAGTAATATACTATTAATAGCTCATCAAACATTGGCGACAGCAATGCATAAACTGCCCATCTACTAAAGTTACTTGACAAAACATGAATTCAAGTAACGTACATTTAAGAATCCCATTTTTCATTACGCCCCTTCCCCCATGATACATCACTGCACACTTTTTATTTCAAGCCCATGAACTATATTAATATTCTGATGTCCCCTTTTAAAACAAATATTTATTACACTATATTTAAATTGAGACGATTTCATTTTCAGAAGAAAAAAAATAAATATTATGCTCCAAACGCAGTTGTGTTATTTTTAAAAAAAAATCATTTAGCGTAGTTATCTGGAATTATATTTTGTGTGCTATCCTGAAATGGAAGCAGTCACACCACAAGTAAAAGATATAAGAGATAATTTGGCATGAAATGTCTCATAACTTTTATCTCTTTTAAATTAACCATAGCCAATTTGATAACTTTCACATACAGCTATCAAGGATAATTTTTACTTATAGATATCTTGTATAAACTAAGTAATGATCTCCACTGGCTAGGTCATACTCCTCCTATACAGGAAGCTAAATACTGAATGTTATATATTTGTTGTCCAGACCTGTTTACTCTCAAACTCTTAAAATCGTACAATATCATCACAAAATCGTTCAATACATTATCTTGATAGTAAAAAATAAACATGTAGTATATATAATGTATGCACCTCAAAATCATACATTGTACGCCAAAATCGTAAGAGTAAACAGGTCTGGCTATCATTTTTTTAAATTAAATAAATCAAGCAAAAAGCACATTTTTAAAAATATACGCCAACTTAGAAAGTCTAAAATCGGAACGTCTTGAGAATGTTATTGACTCAAAACTCGACACAGAACATTTCGGGGGTGGGGTTATGTGATCCTATCAAAGTGATCACAGCAAACACACACACTCGGCTCTAATAATTTGGGGCAAAAATAGTATTAGGCAGAAATTGTCAGAGCTATAAAATAAACTGATGTACCGGTATGTTGTATCAATATTTCTGACTGGCTGTTTGAGTTTGTCTTTTCTTGGGATGGGGGGTGTAGTATTTTGCTCCTCCACTCACCTAAGCCATCATGTATGTGTGCCTTTACCAACGTGTATGTGTACACTGTCCATGAATGATGTGCTCACAGCATACAGGTATAGCAATCGGCATGGTCCCAGATCATTCATGTGTTCTTGATATTTATATTCTTCCTCATACATTTTTACTTCATATGTGGGTTTTTTTCAGTGCATAAAGTTCCTTCTCCCCCCCCTCCCATGCCTTTCAGCACTAACAATACCAATCAATAGATTGCAATCCTATGGGTCTGGTTTTTATTTTGTTTTTCATCTGCACACGAGCAAGATATCCCTCTTGTAATTCTCTATTGACACTAAGTGTTTGTCATTATTACTTTCTTATATGCCCTACAAATGTAACCCATTCTTTGCCTCTTTATTTCATATTTCCTATTGCTTTCCAAGTAGGAAAAACGGAATTCTCTCTCTAAACTACAATTATCTACCCAAAGTAAACATGTTTTTCTTCTGTGCTATGTCGAGCAATATTTGTGATACAATTTGGAATGAATTTTCACTGCAAACATCTTTGAAAAAAATATTGAATTGCTTATTATAAACTTTGTAACTAAGTCTTCTTTTTTTTTTTTAACTTTTAACAAATCATAAAATTACAAGATTAAATCATTCCTCCTTTCAGAATGATATGTTAAATTGATGAGTCTCTTAAACTTTGCAGTCGAATATTGGCAAAGTCCAAGATATCTCGGTGGTTTGTATTTTTTTTTACTTTTGCTTTTTTTTAAGCAGAATGTTTTTTCCATCATGGGTGTTTTAGACAAATTTATACTTTAAGTGAATAGAACTTGATGTGAAAAATATATTTCTTATGCAGTTATTTTTTCCCCACACTCTGCAACAAAAAGGAATGTCAACACAGTTTTTTTTTTAAATACTAATAAATGATGACTTGTATTCTTCTCAGTCCCCTGCTGGTTATGATGAGTAGACACCATCGCTTGAGCTGTCACCCACTCAACTAAATGTCTTGCATAAGTCTGAGATCTTTTCCACTGAGCCCATTGTGAGAATGTTTTATGGGTTGGGGGTGTTGTTGTTTGTTTTTTTGAGTGGCTTTAATTAAAATGTAGAGGTCATGGATAAAAGTTTTAGTTAAGGATATCCAAAGAATTTATAGCTATGAATACTTCCTTCGTATGAAACTAGAAGCTTTTCTCATTGAGGACCTATGCAATCTCAGGGCCTTGTGTGTGTGTGTGATGGTGGTGGTGGGGGGGGGGGGCGGCTTTGTTTCCTTATCTGTTGTGGTGTGTAGTTAATTTAATATTATTCACAGCTTAATCTTTTCTTCTTTTTTTTCTCCCACCCTAAAACTCTTAATTCTAAATTTTGAATCCAGATATTACGTTGCTAAGAAATTATGTACATAGACTGAGTTATTTTCAAAATTAACTTTTTGCGTGTTTTGCTTTAAGATAATGTTTGAAGGAGACTTCATTATTACAAAATGGTAGCTGCTGGTCATGATTAGTAGTGTGGACTGAGTTTTTGCTTCATTTTCTTCCATTGTCATTTATGGCTTGGTCAAACAAATGCTAATCTAGAGAGCATGGCTGTATATGTTGATGGCATAACTGTGTCATAAGTTTCTCGGTTCATCTTTGTGTCTTGGATGTTTGTACTATGTTAACATTGCTAGATCCGTGCGTGTTTTCATCTTTAATTCCATATTTATTTATTTTTACCTATGACTTTTTTTTCATAGATCCTTTCTTTTGTTCAATCCAGCAAGTCTATGTATCCAGGCTTCTGGTAATTGATAATAAAACCATTTCAAGGCAATGTATCATTATTATAATTAGCACTGCATTTTTTTTTAAAGTATCCCGCAACTGTGATATTTATAAATAAGGATATCCCCCCCCTTCCCCCCCCCCCACACACACACACTGTTTTATCATAAAAAAAAAAAAAAAAAAAAAAAAAAAAAAAACATGAATTTGCGCCTATATTTTTGTCACTCACCATTTCTTACATTTGTAACAAAAATTATCATTGTTCTATCTGTTGGTAAGACTGTCAGGAATAAGAAACTTTCTCACAAAGGGATGGTAGGAATTTTCTTTAGCAGCTATGGCACAAATGTCACCTTGTCATGTTCAACTCCACTTGGAGTTCAAGTTAACTTGGCTCTTTTAAAAGATACATCTTCTTTTTTTTTTTTCTCGTGGTTTAAATTATTAAAACTCCACCTGGAAAATGAGTAGTTGCAAATTTTTAGTGTTTTTTGTTGTTTTTTTTGTAAAGACATTGATATTGTTTACTTGACTTAACAAAAAACTAAGGGAAGAATTCAAATAAATGTTGATAAGTTCTTTGGAAATACTTGTGTATGGCATCTTTTAAAATGATCCCTTTTTTTTTTTTTTTTTTAACAGGGAACTCATTTTTATTTAATTTCAGTTTTACTCAAGAATTCTAGTCCTTTTATTTTTTAATAGACGTTTTTCCAGATTTTTAGTTTAAATGCAAGACACCAAATAATAGCCACAATAAATACAAGGAATTAATAGACTCCATGTAAATGCTCATAATGATGGAGTATATATATTATATATATATATGTATGTAAACTAATTATAATAATTTCTTTACACATTTTCCCTGTCAACATAATTATTATGCATATTTTTCCACATTTTGTGCTTGGGTGTAAGCTACGATACTGATAAACTGATATTATCATTTTTCTGGAATTAATCATTATCACTGTCTAATGTTTGTGCCACATTTGTCCTTTTTAAAGCTATTCAAGTTTTGCAATTATTTAAGATACATAATTCGACTATTATAATTACTACTAGTACTACCTATTATTACAAATACTACTACTACTATTACTACCTTTTCTCACTTTATGTGATTTTTTTTTTTTTTTTTTTTTTTTTTTCCCAAATTTTTTTTTTTTTTTTTTTTTTTTTTTTTTTTTTTTTTTTTTTTTTTTTTTTTTTTTTTGTTACACCAAATATTTTTTTTATTGTTTTTCTTTTTTAGCATCATATTATTATTATCATTATTATTATAATATCATTTAAAATTATTACCATTTAAATGAATGCCTGACTGCATGATTTGTCAATTTTTGTATGTACCGGCGTTATATTGGCGTAGTTGAGGTACACAAAATAAAGTATTCATTTATTGGCCAGCACTTTGTCAGTACCAAATACTCTTCCTATAGCTATTGATTATGAGTTTTGGTTAAACTGAAGGATGAACATGAAATATTTTCATGTTAAATTTGACCGTACTGGATCTAACTTCAGTGACAACTTATTGAAACAATGTGATCAATGTAATAAAAGTCACTACAGGAGGCTTTCTTCCTCCAGAAATCTGACTATTTTGACATCAAGTTTTTCAGGACTGGGTTCCTTCGCTAAAGCCATGGCATGCTCTAATTGGCTAAGAAGATATTCTAAATCTGCATATTTCAACAAAACTCCATAAAAATGATTAAAATAGAAGTTTGACTTGGCACTGAAAAAGTGCAGGTCACATTACACTTTTTTTTTTTTTTTTAATTACCCTTCAACCCCTTGGTTCACCCTACTTTCATGTTTTTGGTTTGTAAATAATAAAAACGTTTTTATCTCCTGATCAATTCTTGTTTGTTTTGATTTTTGTTTAAAATATTTCCCTTTTTTTTTTTTTTTTTAATTACCCTTCAACCCCTTGGTTCACCCTACTGTCATGTTGTTGGTTTGTAAATAATAAAAACGTTTTTATCTCCTGATCAATTCTTGTTTGTTTTGATTTTTGTTCAAAATGTCATGAGTTTAGTTAAGAATAAATGTATTATGGCCTGAAAATATTTTGCTGTGAAATGGAACTTCAAAAACACAGAATTTGAGGAAAACCAACTATTTGATGCATAATTTAAAATTTAGTTGTAGGTGACTGACATTAAAAAATGTATTTACTTTTCCAAGTCAAAACACCCTTTTAAAAAAAAACTAACAATTTGTATGAATGACTTACATTAAAGTACTGATCAACATGTCATCGCAGTATTTTAATTTTTAAACAGTTTAAATAAAACTTTTAATAAATACCAGATGAAAATTATGAAAAGTACTCTTAAAATACCTCATTTGTTTATGTATTAAATAAATCTTTGAAAGTTTATTCAATGTGTATGGTCTCAACACCATCTATGCCAGAGGATGCAGCGAACAGTGTCTCTAAAATGTCTGGAAAAATTAGATTCATCTATACTATGACGGCTTTGATGAGAATGAATGTATGCGAAACATAAAATTTTTAGTTCGAAACTCTCTATAGATGACTTCTCTAACACCCTTCCTCTCCAACCAAATTTCCTACAACTCACCTGTACTCCACCTCCGCCCATCCCCCAAAACACACACGCTAAAAATGGTAATCAATATCACTTAACAAAGAACACAAATTTTTATTGTAAAATTTGCAATCAGAATAAATTATTATTAGACTCAAATTGACACACCAAATATGTTAAGCTAAAGTAGCCTAAAACAAGTTTGCCATTATTTGTAAGATAAATCATCAGACATCTTCTTCCCGCAGGGCCTGGCACACTCGAGCGTTGAAGGTACCGTCGTGATGTCCATACACTGTAGGTCCATTTAATGCGGTCAGTGCCAGTCGTTAAAAGGTTAAAAAGCCACAGCTTGGGGTGGAGGGGGAGGGTGGGGTGGGGTTAAGCATGGCCAAATGGTAGAGTTAAAATTGTTTACAAGACGGGGGGTGGGGGTGGGCTTAGGGGTTTAAAAAAAGTGGGGTGGGTGACTGCCAGGGGTCTGCTACCACAGAGCCGCGACTTGAACGATTTGAGGGAGGCGGAGGGTGTGGTGGCAAAAAAAATAGGGAGGGGGGGGGGAGATTGTTCCACTCAGAGATCGTCCGAGAGATGAATGAATGGAACAGGGGAGGGGGGAAATCTTGCTCTTGATTAATTATTACCCTCTTTCGTCCGAGTATTTGAAGAATTCAGCTTTGTTGATGAACGATTTGAGGGAGGCGGAGGGTGTGGTGGCAAAAAAAATAGGGAGGGGGGGGGGAGATTGTTCCACTCAGAGATCGTCCGAGAGATGAATGAATGGAACAGGGGAGGGTGGAAATCTTGCTCTTGATTAATTATTACCCTCTTTCGTCCGAGTATTTGAAGAATTCAGCTTTGTTGATCTCAATCACACTGTTACTGATGTTGTACAACATCTCTAGTATTCTGTTGATTCTCCTTCTTTCTTATAGGCTGGTCGATCCTAAGTTGTTGAGCATATGTGTGACTATGCCACTCTCTCTCTCTCTCTCTCTCTCTCTCTCTCTCTCTCTGAACGTCTCTGCATAGTCTCTAGGAGAGTTTTGTCCTGTTGTTCGTGTGGATCCCATACAGTTGTGGTGCATTCAACTTGTTCTTGTTTTCTTAACAGGGCATTTACCTACATACATGAGTAGGCCTCAGCAATTTAATTTACTCATGAAAAAAGAAAGATATTATATTCACTTCATACCAAATAACATATTTATTCTACTATCTTCAGCATAGATCTTGTGAAATTTGAATAATTATGGAGGGGGCTTCACGGCACTGCTACGGCTACAGTTACAGTTGGCTCAACTTGTAGTAAGGATTCCTACCGCTGTTGCGTTACTAAACAAAAAAAGAAACGAAAATATATTGAATGCCTGGTTTTATTACCTCTAAATATTTGGTACAAATTTTTACCAGAAAAACGTAATTGGGTACTTTTAAAGATTTTAAACACAAATTCCCTAACGCGTATTTTAAATTACGAAAAAACTCTCAATTTTATCATGTATGTCGGTAAATAGAGTTACCTAATTTTAAAATCATTTGGTTTTGTTTTTAACATAAATAGTGTTAATGATAATGTAAATGACAATCCAATGTATTTGAAGATTGCTGTATTGAGCATTTGTTTATTTGTTTTGCAACATGTTATCAGGCTCATGTAATGAAATATTTTTTAAAATAAATTTGGATGTTTTATTATTGATTTTATCATTTTTTAATGAAGTATAAACAAGTTGAAGATGTCAATAATTCAAATTGTCAATAATTATTTTATTATCAATAATCAACAAGTTATAAGTTATGAGTTATGATAATTTGAATAAGTTGAGGTCTTCTTTGTCTTTGAATCTTCACGTTTAACAAATTGTATTTAAATTTAAGACATCTGTGAGAACAATTACCATTACCTCACAATTTTATCCAAAAAATGTTAATCTGTTAAGCCTACACTTTGTCTATGACTATGTCTCACTCATAATAGTATGTGAAGTATGTGTCCTGACTTTATGGACACCAGTATACTGTCAGTATAAGTGTAAGCTTAAAAAAGTTTATGATCACATGTTAATGAACATTTTGTGAGAAGTGTTTATTTTACTATTATTAATGACAGTTAATGGTGGTTCAAGGCAAATAAACATTCAGTTTTCAAGTTTAGCCTGATGGTGTTAATTCAGTGTTCCTTTAATCTTTAATTTTCATGTCAATCAGGGATAAGTATCACATTTCATCTGCAATTTGCTATAATTAATATATAATAATACAGCCTAGCAGGCACAGTCCTTTTTACTTAAGAACCTCTTAGACCTTCTTGAAATGGGAATGGGAAAGTGTTAATCTAATACTTTTAAGGGGGATTGGGGGGGGGGGGGGGGGGGGGGTATTAAATTTTGTTTTAATTTCCTTTTTTTAATTTTTGACAAATGCAGGCCCAAAACGATCACTTGGCCCAAATTAAGTCCTAAGTACTCTTCAAACCTATTTAACTAAATAACAAAATTTGGTCTCCTTAACTCAGCTACTCATTGGGATTTCATCTGCACTATTATCAGCACTATCCAGGATCTTGCTACCAGCTTGATGGTATAGGTTTGTGGTTCATTGTATTATTACTGTAGTTTATGGTCCATTATAATAATTTACTTTTTTCACGTTTCATAATTTTTTTGTAAAATTTGTGACATGTATTATTTCACATGTAGTTGTTGCTTCTTTTTTTTTTTCTAAATTATATTTAATTAATGATGTGACTTCTGATTTATTGCAGAATATGGCTCTCAAAATTTTCACACTCTACCGGATGGGAAAACATTCGTTACATCTGTAAGATTTGTAACATTAAATCAATGTTTAAGAAATCACCTTAGTCTTAGTTAAATTAATGTAATAGTTTTCTGTTGTATCCATGAGTTGAAATTGTTCTTAAGTTTTAAAAACTATGCTTCCTCTTTTTTTTTTTTTTTTTTTTTTTTCCAATCCCATCTTCATAAACTGAATGATTAAAAATCAAGAAATTGCTATTGAAATCTTAACTGAAAAGTTTGTGCAAGCTCTTGTTGTTTGGGGGGGCCTGTTTTCTTTGTGTTTCTTGGACAATAGTTAATATTACGGCATTGTCTTTTGGGTTGTACTTTGTTCACTATATTTTTTTTTTTTTTTATAAATTTTTGTTCTTTTTTTTTTTTTTTTTTTTTTTTTTTTTCCAATCCCATCTTCATAAACTGAATGATTAAAAATCAAGAAATTGCTCTTGAAATCTTAACTGAAAAGTTTGTGCAAGCTCTTGTTGTTTGGGGGGGCCTGTTTTCTTTGTGTTTCTTGGACAATAGTTAATATTACGGCATTGTCTTTTGGGTTGTACTATGTACACTATGTTTATTATATCATTTAACAGCAGGAGCCTCTAACCCCAAACCCCTCCTGAGAGCTGGAAGTGGGTCATGGTATTAGTATTTAATTCGAGAGTTCACTATGATTACTAGTACCCGGTAATACAAAAAAATTACAGTTAAAAATTCTTTGAACATTTTTGACTATTCAAAAGTGATACTGAAAACAAACAATTACAATTTTGATAAAAGCTCAATGATTCTTCAAATTTTTCAGCAAATCAAATGATCAAATCCTGTGATTTAAAAAAAAAATAATTTTAGAAGGCCTATAATTATTTTTTATTTTTTAGTTTTAAACTAAAACTTCAAATCTTGGGAGGGTGCCTGGATGGCTGTGCTGACAAAAATGTATCAATTCCTAACTTGCTGATGAGAGTTCAATTCCCAGCACAACCCAGACAAGCAAAGTTAACACCAGTGGACTAGCCTTATCTCCCAATAAGAATCCCAGGCCTTTTGATTTCATTGTATTGCAAACATAAAACTTTTAGCATTTGTTGTTGTTTTTTTTCCCTTTCCCCATATTAATTTTGTTACCGGAAAAATTCAAAAGCCAGCAGGGAGGGGAATTTTTATCCCCCCCCCCCTCCTTCCATCCACTCAGATTGGAAGTATCTGAAGAGTAGCTGCTTCCTCCCCCCTACCTGTGTAGATGCCCCTGGTTAACACCATTATGAGATGATGTGTTTTCATTTCTAGTGTAACAGTGTACTCAGTTAGCAAATCAACAAAGGTCTAAGAAAGTTAAGTGTTTCATGTTCATTAAAATATCATTACATGCAAATATCTCAATACTTTTCATCACCTTATTTTATGACAGGGTCTTAACATGAATCTGTTATCCCAGAGTTTCCAAGCCCACTACAAGAATAGCAATGTCAGTGGTGCCATTTACACGGTCTCGCTCAGTGAAAACTCGGCCAAAGTGGTGAAATTAGACATTAGGTCAGATGGGAAAAGCTTTAAAGTTGGTACTTTCAGACCACACGGCATAAGTGTATGGCCAAATAATTATACAGGTATTGTTTAAGAAAATATATTTATCTCATCAGATTTTCTTAATATATTAAATGACCATGCATAATTTCATTTCCTGTTCAAGCTGTTAATCAGTTTAAAACATTAGATCAGTGTTTCCCAAAGTGTGTTATGCATACCCCTGGAGGTACAGGAAGAGTTTTGGTGGGAGTATGCGCTGCACAGGAAAAAATACATACTTCTTTATTGTTATTAAAGTATATGCAATTTTTTTTTTTAATGATGGGTACTCATTGACTCATTGTTACAAAAATTATAGACAGGGGTACACAAATGTCAAAATTTTGGGATACACTGCATTAGATGATTTAATTTTTTTTTTTCAATGATCACCAATGATTGATACTCAGTTAATGTCTTTATTGAGGGATGATTATGGTGAAGTTTAAAAAATAAACATAATTGAGTCAGTGTGGTAAAAATGAGTCATGGAGTTGCCCTCTTGTGACTCTAGTAGAGGACAACAAAAACAACATGATTAGTACTTCATGTGATTGATTGTCAGCTGGTATTTGGACATGTAGAGAGAGCAGTGCCTGACACACCGGGCATCATTTGATGTACAGTTGTTAAAAAAATCAGATCCCAACACAAAAATATTGTGAACTGTGAAAGTATCCTGGCAATGTTAGTGGCCAGAGGTTGCGTTGTTTTCATTTGGATAAATTGTGTTGGGAGGGTGGGGGGAGGGGAGCTTACAAGATTATAGAGAAAGGTGGTGTACACTATAGATAAAATATCCATTAATTGTAGAGTTTTTCCAACTATTATATATTTGTTATATATTTATAGTTATATATATATATAAATATATATATTTATATAGTTATATATATATATAAATATATTTATATAGTTATATATATAAATATATTTATATAGTTATATATATATAAATATATTTATATAGTTATATATATATAAATATATTTATATAGTTATATATATATAAATATATTTATATAGTTATATATATATAACTATATAAATATAGTTATATATATATATATAAATATATTTATATATATATATATATAATACATATGTTGACTCCATCCACTATCATTAGGATCCCCAAAGTTTTGTTTAAAAAATTTAGCGGAGAGGTAATTAATATCGAGTGTCAAGTTATATTTAATGTTGATTTTATATATTTCAAGTCATGCGGGATTGTTTTGTTTTTTTAAATGTCCTAAAATTTCAGTTAAGAATCTACAAGTTCAGCAGATTCTCTGTTCCCTTCTAGGTCAGCATGTTGTCTATGTTGTCAACCACCCAGCTGGGGAATCTGACCGGATTGAGAAGTTCCATTTCAATCAGAGCACTGGCATTTTACACCATATAAAAACTTACACCAGCAGCAAACTTCGTTTGTAAGAAAACAACTTCAAGCATTTGTTCGTGTCCTTCCCTATTGGGAATAAATTTGTGTGTTATTTGTTAATTAAGACTCTGTGGTTCACTATGGTGTTAAAGACACATACTGTCTGTGCATGCAACAAGTATGGTCAAGCGTTATTAATAAAATAAGACAATATGCTTGTGAACATTAATAAGCAAAACTTTACCATGGTAGTTACGTACAAAAATAATTTTTACTTTTTGTGTCTTTAATCTACATTACAGGCTATCCATATTCTCCCCACTTTCAGTGCTTATCTACTTCATGGAATGGCTCCTTAAGCTTGATCAGTACAATCATCTTTTAATTACTTATTAGACTGTACTTTGTTACAAACATTATATGAAAATTCTCAGTCGTTTCTCTGTATCCAATTCATTCCATTCAATAATGAATGTGACAAAAGGGTTGATAAACATGTATCCCATCCTTGAAATTACTTAAACTGATGCAATCACAATTAAAGACATATTATAAAATATAACAGACACCAAGGTCTTTGATATAAACACATTTAAAGTTGTTGTTTTTTTTGTTTTTTTTAAAAGACTGAAACAAATCCATACTTTTAATTTTAAATGTTATCTTTAACTGGAGCAGTGCTATGTTGTGATGATAAGGACATCATGTTAGGATGTATCAGTTATTCTGAATAAACATCGGGTCTGCTAATTTTTATAAAGTTTTATTATGATCATGGTTTCTAAACATAAACGTTTATTTTTTTAGCATTTCCCAAATTCTTAGACCTGAATAGAACATTTTGTATAAATTCTCTCTTCTGACTAATATAGTTTCTATGAAAATTCTCTCTACTGACTAATAGTAATGGTCTCTGTGAAACTTTTCTCTTCTGACTAATAGTCTCTATGAAAATTCTCTTCTGACTAATAGTAATGGTCTCTGTGAAACTTCTCTCTTCTGACTCATAGTCTCTATGATGTGCAGGCGCTGGGAGAAGACTCATTTTACACAACTAATATCCTTTATGAGCACAAAGTTAGATTCTTCATGCTGCTTGAGTTATTTTCCCTGATGCCTTGGTCCAGTGTTATGATGTACAGCGGAGAAACGGGCTACCAAGAGGTCATCACAGGACTGACAAGTGCCACTGGTATTGCCATGTCAGGCTGTGGATCGTAAGTAGCTAAATGCCATCGGACATGATTTTAATTTTATAATTGTTTTTGGGCAGCCCAGTTTCCCTTGACCAGCCATTGTACCTTAGCAATATCCTGTTTTACTTAAGCTTCTACGTGTACTTGAGCATCACTCAACCTGAGAGTACAGAGTGTTAAAACAAAGATATCTTTACAAAAGGTTCATTTGCAACAATTTATTTAACAATTATCATATAAGTATTTTATAAGCTAAAAATGCAAGTTAAAAATTATTTTGAGACGGTTAAATATGAAAAACAATTTGACTGTTTAGGCAGGTTCGCCTTTGGACAGCTGCATTGCTTCCCACGAGGATTGCTCCTCAATATCTGGATAACCCATCCATTATTTGTGTGGTTTGATCGATAGCAAACTAAAATTTGAAGCACTTCCTTAAGGTTATTCAGTTGACCTCTGGTTCAGTGAAAGCATGATAGCCTCTCAACCAAGTTTTACTGGGTTTGAATTTATCCAGCTCTTCCCACAGCCGGGTAAGTTGGAGTAGTCAGGCAGCTCTTCTTGGGCTGGACGTAACCTCTGAGTTAACAACTTAAACTACACGCTTGAAAGCACAACAGCTAACTTTGCATGAAATGAATGCTCCTCTGTTTATAATATGCTAGAAACCAAAATAATAAAGATAGGTTTTATATTTTTAGAAAAAGCTTCATTTGTTAATGTGATTTGTTTGCATATCTCATCAGCTATGACACAATATGTTGTAGAGCATCATGCTATGACAAGTGGATAGATATGGGTTGTTACTACCTTTAATGACCTATTACCTTTTCTCCACTCAGATTCGTCTACGTTTCTTTGAGCCTTAGTTCTGAAATACGAGTGTATGCACGACAGAAAGATAATTCTCTGACTTTACAACAGGTTGGTCATGTATCTTTTAAATGACTTACTTTCTACTCACAAATTCATCAGGTTAGTCTGTCCATATATCCAGCATTATTTGTTATTGTTTACCCTACAATTACACCTCTTGCTGACCTTACTCAGCATGGTCATCTAAGTTGCTGACACAGAGTGGGTGTTATGAGGGCCGTTTCGAAGGTTGATTGCGAAAAAGATAATCGTGTGGATAAGTCACCTAATTCTGGATTTTTGTAAGCATACTTTGTTTAAAAGGTAAATAATTATTAAAATTTTAATAATAAAAATTAGAAAATATATTTATTTTTTTTAAGTAGTAAATAATTTAAATAACATTTCTTAAAATGCATTACGCAAAGAAAGTCTGTGAAGAAAAAATTTTTGTTTAATTAATAAAAATAAAACGTAGATTTTATCTACATTTAATTCAAATCGCTTGGCTTCATATAGTGCCTTACTAACCTCATGCAAATACTTGTTAAGAAAGTTTTTTTAACTAATTTGAAGTTGTATATATATACATATATATATATATAATAATAATAATAAAGTTCATTTCAAAAACACGCTTCATCCCCAAAGGCTCGAAGCGCTGTACAAAGTCAACAAAAAACATATCTATAATTTACCACATTTAAAACAAACGCAACACTACAAAAACTAATTACAAGCATACAATCTCAAAGTCTTTCTTTATATGTATATGCTGACACAAGTAAAAGCCAATGATGCTTGAATGGAGGTATTGGCAAAGGGGTATTGAAGGGACCTCTTACCAGACTGCAGAAATCATAAAGTTACAGTATATATGAATAAAACATAAAATAATTTGACCATTTAGAATGGAACCTCCCATCCTGGAATTTGAGGATAAGGGATGATGATAATGTCAGCAAAGTTTCCTCTTTGTGAGATTTTTTTTTGTCACATACTGACTGCAATAAGAGACAAGAAATTATAATGATAATCTTATGTTTGTCTTGATAATCTTATGTGTGTCTATGGACCATGAGATTATCATGCAGCCCTTAAGCCAGTTTGAAACCCCCTAGTTTAAGTCAACACACACTATGGTACCGGTATGTGTATGTATTGTTAGTCGGTTGTATACATTTTAATCAACTGTTTTCTGCATCCTGCACACTATATTCACATTGTTGTGTCTACTGTTCAGTCCATGTGAATCGATACAATAAACATTGTTAGGTCATATTATTGGCTGCTGTACCCACTATACAAAATTTCTGGTTCACAGTCCTACCCACTATATACGCATCCAGACAATGTGGTTCTAGACCCCACAACTGGAGACCTGTTCATAGGCTCTCATCCCATTGCCTACCAGTATCTCAAACACTTGGACAAACCTAAGAAGTTTAAGGCAGCATCACAGGTATGCATACTCATTGATAGTTGGATAGTGTGTGCGCCAGTTCTTTGAAATTTCTTTCACTCACTTCAATGTTTACTATTATAGTATTATTTAGCATACATAAAAAGCAGATTTATAAGCCTATATTTCTGTAAAAGTCTCTATTTCTAACTGCTGCTACTCTTCTGATGTAACAAAATTAATTTGACTATTACATTACAAGCATCATATGGCTTTTGAAATATTAGTTGTAGTTGTATCACTATCAGCTATGTTTCTAGTGCTTTGTAAGCTCAAAGTAATATACCAGTTGGTACCCGGTATATCAGTATAAGTATTAGTGAAAAGGACTTTATTATATATAATTTTTGCAAATAACAAAAATGCATTTATGGATTGCTATTTGCAATAGATTTCTTTTTAAACAAAAATACTTCGCCATATTAAAATCAGAATGAGCACCCTCATCATCTACTTATAATTCAATATAATCATGTCTTCAGATTGTAATGTCAGGCCTATTTCTCGCCTCTGATGTTTTCAACATGTGCATTTCAAAATATCCAAAGGTGCTGCACCTACGAACCGCTGAGGGAATCATAACTTCAGCAACAGAACTTTTATACGATGACGGCGACCTCCTATCTGGCTCATCAGCGGCTGTTGTTTACAATAAGAAATTACTTATAGGCTCAGCTGTTGAGAAGTTAGTTTTGTGTGAAGTCAGTGTTCCGATTTGAGATGGTTTCTTTTGAACACCATGCTTGATGATTTTTGAGACACCCATTAATCTTAGTTCAACATCATTCTTAATGATCTTTAGCTTCAGTTTGGTCTGATGACTTCATAGGTAAGGCCAATTCATACTGGCACACTTTTAAATTTAAAATTCGAAAATAATAAAAATGTTAGGAAAATGAAATCTGTAGACTCACCACCATGAGCCTATCCTATGAAGTCTCAGAGATGTGTGATTCTGTAGCTAGAAAAAAAATAAAAATGAAAGGGGTGTATCCAAAACAATTTGGACCCCTTAGCATGTTTTCCTGATTGATGCATTTAGTCACTACCACCAGGAATAATTATAGGAGCCAGAATGATCAATACATTGACCGTGGGCCCTCAAAATATAGAAGAAGAAGAACAACAACAATCACTGACAGCTATCTGCCGATGGAGGACAATCCTAAGACCTCTTGGAGGCAGCTAAAGTTCCAGGCTAAACAACTGATTAAATCTTTAGTATCATCAAGCAGTGAATCTCTTAACATGCCAAGGAATTGCTTGGGTGGCAAGACCCTTTAGCACCAAACAACTGCCGACCATAATGTTCAGCCTTCTCATATTTTCTGTAGCACTTTCAAGCATCCTTTTGTTGTCTCTCTGTTTCTACCTCAGTGCATTTTTGCCACTACCATGGGACATTGATGACAGAATTTTCCACCTAAACAGTTAACAAAGGCTCGTTGCAAGGTGTTGAGTCTGAGAAAACAAAATAATGTCCATCAAAATTGAATTAAATGGCAAAAAATATTTTTGTTAATTCTCTTTATTTTGTGCTGTCACATTGTAACAGTAACAGAATGTTTTAGATTTTTTTCTTTAAAGAAAGGTCTTTAGTTAGTTCAAAATAATTAATACTTAGGTATTTTTCATGAAATTCATCCATTTCTAAATGCAAAGGTCCTTAGTTTGTTCAAGCTGATAATACTTGGATACTTGAATTAGTTTAAAAAAAATTATGTTAGCTTAAAATCAAGTTGATCCTTTTGTTCCGTAGTTTGACTTAAACAGGGACATGAATGGGTCAAGCAAAGGAATGAGTATAGTTGTATAATTTTATTATACTGTAAAAAACAAAACAAACAAAAACGGGAAAGAAAAAAAAAAAGCCTAGTCTTGAAATGTGCATTAATTTTGATAATTTTTTTGTATGAGTTTACAGATTTAAGGCAGATTTTAGAATTTCCCCCAAAAATTTGCTACATGAAATAAAAATATTGATTACAAATAAATGCAGAGAAAACAAAGTCAAATAAGGGTACATTATGAAAACAAATCATTTCTCTTTAACAAGAAAAGAAATGTTGAGTAATTATTTTTGAACACTTACCAATGTACTAAAGCGTATGGGGAATTATTTTCAAGCTATTTTCATTTTTAATATTGGTGTCTTAATCAAAGTTAGAATTAAATTCCCATTTCCTTCTACATATCTCAGTGGGAGCGGATGTAAATTCTTTTTCATTAAAAAAAAAACAAAAAAACTAAATGCTGAGATTGAAATGAGGTTAGCATTAAACTAAAACTCAACCCCAAATTTTGAAGTCTGTTAAAATCATTTCATTAATTTTAAATGTGCAACAAATTAAAGGTCCTGAAAATATCTTTTTTTCCCATGTGTTTCCTTGAACCCTATATAAAACTTTGAAATGGGTCACTTTGTGTCTATAAAATACAGGTTGCAGCTAAAAAAAAAATCTATAAAGCTGCTAACTCGTTTTTTTATTATTTTAAAAAGTACTATATACAAAGAGAGTAGTGATGCTTCATTGTCCATGGGGTTAGGAGAGCAACCCACGAACTGTCATTGTTGTCAGTCATCAATTATTCATCAACCATTATGGCTGATGCTGTGGTGTTGCTGAGTATTTAATATTATTAATATTAACAAATTATTTTTTTATTTTATAATTTTAAAGGGTGATAACTCTTGCAAACTAGTTTTACTTTTGCTGCCATCTCGGATACTACTTCTCAGCTAAGTGCTATTTTTAAAAATTTATTCTGTTTTTTCTATTGTTTGTTCGCTGACGAAGGCTTCCTGCCGACACGTTCGCTGTTTTGTTGCGTTCCTTTTTATTAAGGTTTCTCCTTTCTTTGCCTTACAAACTTCCTAAAAAAAATTTTTTTGATCAATAAACCAATCGTAATCTTACCAACCAAATTTTTTATAGAATAAGTGGTTCTGAATTGTATGATAGAGAAAGATTTGTGGGAGGTCGTGGGGTAAGTCTAAGAAGGGGGGGGGGGTCAACCGTTATTGGGTGACGCAAACCCTAGAGACGCCACTGCCACCCTACTGCATAATTATTTTTTTTCCCCAAGAGGATGGACGTTCCAGAGGTTTAATGAAAGGCTGCATCTATAGGTACCCTATAATCGCCAATGACTATTCGCACCCAGAGTGGCTCCGTACAGATTAAATAGCTTCGGAGCCGGGTGTGATAACAATAATTGTAACAGAATTATTTTTTTTAAATTGTTTTTTCTCCTTGTTATTTCACAGATTCATAGTTTTATTCTATTCTATTTTTTTATTTTTGCTTTGTTAATTTCTCTTAGGATGGGTAGATTTTTTTTCTTTCTTATTTTCTTTTTTAGTTTAATCCATTTTCGTAGATCTTTTTTTTTTTAAAATCTAGTAATGAAGATGATTTAGATACATTTATTGTTTTCATTTGAATTTTTTAAAAGTAATAATATTAATTTAATTATTAAAATTAAATCCTTTATTTAAGATTATTTATGTGTACCAGTATTTTTTAAGTTAAAAGATTTAATCACACAGTACTTTATGAATTAATTAGGTATTCTAAATAAGGAAAATTTCATTCATAATGAATTAATTTCAACTATTCCTCTAGAGAGCTTGGCTTAGTCAGAACAAAACCTCCAATTTTAAACTTTTTCCTTGGCACTGGGAGTCATACATGCGGACACTGACTGTTTTTCCTGATATCTCGAATCTCTTTTCAACAACTTTTCTCATTTGACTTGACCTAATTCACAAGCTGGTTGCAATAAACATCTTAAAGTTAAAGGATGGCATTGTATAAAGCATGAGAAAGAGACTTTTTTTGGAGGACTCGTTTTTTTTTTTTTTACCATTTCTTTCTACTGTGTCTTACACACTATTTCATAATTTAAAATTTAATAGAAAAAAAAAAAAAAATATATGTGATCTGTGAAGGGAGTTTGGTTTCAACGCAACTAAGTCATGCCACATTGAAAATAAAATACTGATAACCCTAAATAAATAGAGCCATTGAAAAAATATAGTACATACAAACCATATACAAACAGAAAGACAAAAATCCACTAAAGTTTTTTTTTTTAATTTGTTGTGACTTTTATTGCAAAATATTTAACATTTTATACCAATTTTGACTTTTACACAAAATGAATCGAGACAAATTTGTATTGCATTGTATTGTAACTTATTTTACTGTATTGTAAATGAAACTTGGCATACAAATTAAGAATAACATTGACAAAAAGTTTAAAGAAGATTATTACACAGCAGTTATTGGAAGTGTTACAAATGGCATGTATGTGGGGGCCACATAAATATTCGAGAACTCTTCAGGAGTAGCAAATGTAAAAATGTTATAAAACTTTTCTAGTTGGATATACCCGGTATATAAAAAAAAAAACTCTTGAATTTTGTAAAGAATATCAATGAAAAGAAGCATGCAATGTTTGAAGGCGGTAGCTAGAATACTTTTCCTCCCAATTCATTTGGCGTTCCTAAACAATCCGGAAAATGCAAAATTAAGAAAAATGAAAAAAGTATAAAATTGTGGGTTTTTTTAAATTAGAGGGCTGCATGAACGATGTAGGATGCTTATACCATGTACATATATCATTCATAAATTAAAAAACAATTAGAAAACTAAGACAGAAAAGATCGAAAAAAAAATTAACACATGAACCTAATAAAAAAAAATACATAAATAAAATAATTCTGATAAATTTTCCTTTGAGATATTTGTTTAAAAACCACCCACCATTTAGTAGAGAATGTCAATATAAATAAGCATGCAAAGTTTCAATTACGTAGTTCCAAAACTATTTCCCTGATTCATCAATTGACGTCAGAAAAAAAATGAAAATGCTATATCGATAAAAGATGAAAAAGACACTGACAAATGCTTTGGGGCCATTCATAAATGACGTCACGCGTCTAGGGGGAGAGGGGGCTGGTTTTTGTGACGATGTGTGACGAGGGGGAGGGGGGGGGTCTCAAGCCATGTGACGTCACATGAAAAGCCGAATGTTGTAGCAAAGAATTTCACTTAATAAAATGAGTAAAACAGAGTAGGGTTAAACCTGGAAAAAATAAACACAACAAAACAGCGAACGTTTCGGCAGAAAGCCTTCAAAACAACAGAAAAAAACGGTATAAAAATAAAAATAAGAAATAGCACTTAGCTGGTAAGTAGTATCTGTGGGCAGCAATAGAACTGTTGGCCTTGGCATCAACGTTGGCATTTTAATATTACACACCTCAAGGTTGGGGAGGTACTTGTACCCCAGGTTAAGAACCACTGATCTAGTGAAAAGTTTCTGTCACGGGTGCAGTAATTTGATAGCCATGGGAGGTGAATTTCTTAAGGGTTTGTAAAGGACAATAATGGACACAGGGACTTTTTATAAGGGGGGGGGGGGGGTGCAGAGATTTGTGACGTCATATTTGAGGGGGGGGGGTCTAACTTTTTGTGACGATTTGTGACGGTGGGGGAAGGGGCAAAAATCGGCAAAATTTAAGATTTGTGACGTCATATTTGAGGGGGGGGGGTCTAACTTTTTGTGACGATTTGTGACGATGGGGGAAGGGTCAAAAATCGGCAAAATTTGCGTGACATCATTTATGGATGGCCCCCTTATTAAAAAAAATTAAAGGTTACTTGAACAACATTGGATAAATACATCATGTACGCATTCCACTCGTTAATTTAAAAAAAACAGACAATTTAAGTACATAGATATAATTGATAGATTTTAAATGAATGCATATTCCCAACAACCCACTAGCCTCGAGCCTAATAAAAATAATAAGATCATAAAAACTTCGGAATTTTGTTTATGAGACATGTAATATAAAAAAAAACATCAATCATTATGAAGAGAATATAATAGAAAAAAACCTGGCAAATTTTGAAGCACGTGGTAATAATACTTTTCCTCATAATACATATTGACGTCAGAGATAAATGGAAAATACTAAGTGGACCACTTTAAAAAGAGAAAAAAAAATCAATTAAGCAATATTAGATATATAGAAGTCAAATAAAATGAAATTTAAAGCATATCAATGTGAAATTATCATAAAAGATAAGAATTTTCTAGATATTTTTACAAATGTTAAACAACATTGTACAAATCAATAGTCAGTTTAGGAAACAAAAATCTGCCCAAGAAATATAATAAAATGGTTATTTACACAATTTTGTAAAATAATTTTCAGCACATTAAAAACATTTACATATTTATTAAAGTCGCTGAAATCTTTCGGAACCAATCATTGCGAATTTGCAGTGAAAATAAATTTACAAGAACAAGTCAAGAATGACGATTATCTCAGCAAGGTCTTTTCAAACCCAGTTGTTGGGTTCAGCTGTCTATGTTCTATATACCGGTATTCACTTTTCTGCGTGTTAACTTGTCCGTTGGTTCACTAGTTCTGTGTATGGATGTGTAATGGTGAGTTGTGGGTTTACTTGTCCTGCGTTCATTTGCGCGGCCACCGCATCGGACACAAACTATGAAGTTTATGCAACATTAACGATCAGAAATCTGCTTAAAGTAAACCTATACACGGGTAAGCCGCGGCGACTGCGTTGCTGCCCACAGCCTTACTAAACAGAAACGTGGCAAAGCCGTGGAGGCCACGTCGCTCGAGCTATGCCGACGTATTACTTTAGTGTATCAGAGAATGACTTTGGTAATCAGCAGGCCAGACCAGGGAAACGGCGCATGGGCAAAAAAAGGTGCGAAGCGAGAGACTCGGCTACTTAATAGAATTCCACCAACAACAGAGAGCGACCAATTTCCAAGCGTTGTGTGATGTGCAACGTGTCCTCATAATGAGCAGATCTGGGAAACGTTACGAGCGGACCAGGGATTATGTTGCGATATGTTCACTAGAAAGTTGTGCCACCCACTACCACTAAGTTAAAAAAAATAAAACTCTTCAGCTCGCCGAAAATGCCGCCCCTCATTATAAATTTTTAAAAAAAGTGGCACCTCTGTGGACCACCCCCTCCACAGCCCCCTTCCTATGCAAGTGGATTTACTTTTTCTCGACAATTGTGAGTCATAGTAGGCAAATAAGCTATTTAAATGGTCTGTGGTTGGTCAGCTCTAATTTGATAGATCGCACTTAATTATTTAGATGCCACCTCAATTGACTCTGGTTTGTGGTGAGTAAAATGAGAGGCAGTGTTAGACTAGTGATTTTATGTATCTGGATGAAACCAAGTTGTTTTGTTAGTCATCTTTTTGCAATGGTGTTTATTTCGCTACTGACATATATTTCATTACTTTCCCGCTTTTTGCCTCTTAGTCTTAGTAAATCACCAGCTATTTATTGAGAAAGAAATCGAAACTGTCACAAATTTTAAGAAAGGAAATTGACAATTTTATTTAAAGTTTTAACAAACATTTCCCACATAACCCCCCACCCTAAAAATTCTAGCCGCGTTACGTCCGTAATGGATGCACAACCGTACAAAGGAAAAGCAGCGCCCTGGGCGAATGCGCCCCCTGATATTGAGGTCCCTTGCGAGTACCACCTTTACATTACTGTGCATGGATCCAGTTGGCTAGAAATTAGAAAGAAATATCAGACAAAGTAGATAGATCTATAAAATTAAAAAAAAATTATTTAAATCTAAATATATCCAATAGGGCAACTTTTAAAACGTATCTTTGAAGACAGAAGAGTTCGCCTTGTTTTCCCACAATGGCGTTATTTATGACAAAAGGTTCATGAAATGTAGGCTACTTTTTTTTTTTTTATCTTGTTCAATTTTGTTAATGGTTATTGCACATGAACAAAAAGACGCTATTTTAGGCCTTTAGTTCCATCAGGTAAAGAGGAAGTTTTAATTATATATCACTAGAAATAATTAATCGCGCTTAAATTTCATTCCTTCTAGGCACTTTCGTGACTTTGATTAGAAAATTAAAACTTTTTATAAAAATAAACCAATGGCCAATGGCAATGGCATAGTTGAATAAAGCTAATTTTTAAAAGATTATAACACCAAAATCATATTTTAAGCTGTTGTAGTTTTAAAGTTATGAATTTTAAAGTACTACTTAATCAAGTTAATTTGTCGTTTAATTAACATGGACCTGCATCTCCATTTTCGGGTTACCCAATTCCGCTGTTGGCGTCAGGAGCTATATAACTCTTGTTTTAATGATAATTTTATCTTCAGAACTAATGCTGTATTAAAAAAATAATTTTAATAATGTTAACAATTATAGATAAATTGTAGCTTATCTAACTATGCACTATTTAATATCAGTAAATTTAATATAATATAAATAATATAATGTATTAATATATGGCTTTTCTGTTTACCAAATCTTCAGTCTTCAGCTTCCAATTATAGATAAATTGTAGCTTATCTAACTATGCACTATTTAATATCAGTAAATTTAATATAATATAAATAATATAATGTATTAATATATGGCTTTTCTGTTTACCAAATCTTCAGTCTTCAGCTTCCATTTACCGGTAAATGCTATATAGTCTATATAAGGCAACCCACCCCATAAAATGTTGTTTGGTAACTGCTTATTTTGAACTTTCAACTTTGGCACATGACTAATTAACTAAAGCTTTCCCTGACCAATGGTGTTAATAGTTTTTGCACATGGCAAACTCTTATATGAATGAAACTTGAGGTAGTCGGTAGTACTACAGCATAGCATTATGTATGCAAATGGCTGTGGTTTCCCATGACTTATTGCACACGGTCAATTCTGATCGCTAATAATATGGACTCAACCGGGTTTGTAAAGCTCAAATTTAAAAATGTTTTCAAAATGCATTCTGAAACACAAGTTATAAAATATTTTGATGTATATAGAGATAATAATGAATATTTCCTAAGCTAGGTATCGGCGTTTTCCGCCATTTAAAAGGGAGCGGGATCACTAATCCAAAATGGCAGTGCGACCTTTGCATAATGAGGTCAACGTTGAGGAGAATTGTGAAAATGTTTCATGAGCTACCATGGTTATGTTAATGTATGCATTTATGTTGTAGTTATTGGACAAATTTAATACATTTCTTTTGTTTTAAATTATCATCTAAATGGTTTATCATAATAACTTCAGTACTATTTTATAATTTTTTTGTGTCTTTCAGTTCCAATACAAGCTAAGAAGCAGTCAGAAAGATGATGCTGACCTGATTGTTGGATCTCAGGCAAAGTTGGACCATGCTGCAAAACAAAGAAAAGTACAGCCCCAGAGACAAGGGGGTTGTGGAGTTCTATGCTTCTGTTGGAAAATATTTTGAGATGGTGCTTGACTACCTTCTAAAAAAAACTTCCCTATCAGATCCTGCACTTCAGAATGCTTCTGTATTTAATCCAAAAAGAAGGTTAAACAACACCAGCTAGAATACTTCCTTACCAGATTCCTCATTCTGATTCCCAGAGGGACTGATGTTGACACCATCTATGAAGAGTTTGATACGCATCAGCAGAGGAACATTGAGGAGGGGGTAAGAGTTAACAGGATTTGGCAAACAATTTGCCAAAAGCACCCATCCCTTAAGAATCTTGCCCATGTAGTGAAAGGGATCCTCACATACCTGACTCCAGTGCTGCGTGCAAGAGAATATTCTCTATGTTCCTGAAAACATGCGCAGACCAGGGAAAAAAATAATGGCCCAAAAACAACAGAGGCCTTGTTAGTCCTCAAGAGAAAATCAGGAAGCTGCTTGGATTTGGATGAAACTTTCAGTGCAAAAGAACTCCAGCAGCTTAAAAGTTCAGCAAGCGTCATCAATACACAAGGTATTTAAATATTT
>CAXITT010000143.1:752433-763286 GCA_964033795.1 Lymnaea stagnalis
GCCGGTCAAGACCTCTCAGGCCTGATATAATTGTACGCTGGGCCTAATGTGGCCCACGGGCCTTAAGTTTGACACGTATGATATAGGATTACTTTTTTTCTTAAATTTTACTAATGCTTTTATTGTGTTTTTTTTTTCAGATGCATAACTTTGATGTAGACATTGCAGTCTTTGTTACATGTAACAATAACTAACACATATTTTCATTTTCTATGAGTCTTGCAGCTAAAGTGAAGTAGATGAAGTAAATGAATAAAAATATTATTGTAAAGGGACAGTAAATAATATTATTTTAATATTTTGTTTTTTTACTTCCAGGTTAATGCATTCTACACAAGTGACTTGGTGGTGAAAACCACGACGTTTCAGTAAATCTATATCATAGATTCTTGGCTGACAGCTGATTGTGCATCATATCATCTTGGCTGACAGCTGATTGTGCACCATATCATCTTGGCTGACAGCTGAATGTACACCACGCCATCTTGGCTGACACCGTAATGTACACCACACCATCTTGGCTGACCGCTGATTGTGCACCATATCATCTTGGCTGACAGCTGAAACCATCTTGGCTGACACCATAATGTACACCACACCATCTTGGCTGACACCTGAACATACACCACATCATTTTAGCTGACATCTGAATGTACACCACACCATCTTGACTCTCATCTGAGTGTACAACACACCATCTTGGCTGACACCTTAATGTCTCAACCCAAGTAAAAAAATTTACCAAATTATTAATAAAATAAATTTCTACTAACACACAACTAAATTTTTTAGACTTTTCAATCAACCTGTTCATTGTTTCAATCACTCAAACATTAACATTAATGGTTTTAAACCTATGCTATTTTTCATTTTTAATTCAAATAAATGTCACATTGTTGCTGTATGAATATGCTGCTCCACAAAAACTAATAATATAATCATTGTTTCAATCACTCAAACATTAACATTAATGGTTTTAAACCTATGCTATTTTTCATTTTTAATTCAAATAAATGTCACATTGTTGCTGTATGAATATGCTGCTCCACAAAAACTAATAATATATACTTTTTAATTACCCTAACCTGTCTTGGCATGAAGACTGAATGATACAATGTATTACTTTGACCAGTTGGTTCAAATAGACGGATGAGCTGAATGAAATACCCTAATGCTCAGTTCACACGATCAAATTCTCATCAAATTTTCGTTCATACATTTGATGCAATTTTTGTATGAAGCCTTGTCATAACTTTCAAATCAGTATTTGATCAAATTTTGATGGCATGCAAATTTCTTAAAATCTGTATGATTATGCAACCTCCATATCACATGAACAAACACTAAGAAGAATTTCATCAAGCTAGGTCACCAGGTCGTGTTTACATTGACTAAGTTAAGTTATCAAAACAACAGCAGCCTCCAAGTAATAATAATGTACTTAATTTAGAAAAAGATGTAATAGAAAAATTAGACAATAAATTGGCTAAGGGCATGATGTAGTTGAAAGGTATTTATAAATAGGCTTATTACTTTACAGCATATATACTATAACCCTGTAACTGTAACACTAATGACTACTTAGTGCTTCCAATTGGATCAATGAGAAATTTTACCAGCTCGAGCTCCAGGCAAAGAAAATATTGCTCCTGGGCTCCGTAACCCTGATTACAAATAACAATTAGAAATTTAATTCTCCTACCCCCACCCTCCTTTTTTGTTTTCATTGCTGTTATAGCAAATGGATGCCCCCTTGATTAAATTAAAAAGTTCAACTTTTTAAATTATTTAACTTACTATAGGCGCAGTATAGGTTAGTTATTATATTGTTGTTCTGTGGCGACCCCTTAGGTCCACTTTTTAATAATTTCCACAGAAAACGTAAAATCTTATTATATTATTGTTTGAGTCATGCTATAGAAATTATTTTTTTTTTGGTAGAATGTAGAAAAACTTGACTTTAGATATAATAAATATTTAAATAAGGACCTTCAAATGAGATAGAATCATAGTAAAAAGCTTAAATTTCTCAAAAATACTGTTACATTGTAGAAGTATAGTAAAGCTCTCCTGAAAATTCATAAATAAAAGTTCATTAATAAAAAAAATAATCAATATAATTTTTAAATTGATTTAATGGGAATTTTAGGTGCTATTTGACAAGTTATGAGATACTGGTAGTTAAAAAGAGAATTAGCAGTACTCCTCTTCTCAGTCTGATCAACTGCCAGTGGAAAATAGGCCATTAACTATTTCTTTCTATTTCTTCCATTCTCTAGATATCTTCTCCAGCTCTTGACAATTTTTATAACCTGGTATATTTTTGTTGACATCCCTTTACCAAGTTTATGGAAATCATTCCTGATTTATGTATTAAAATGAACAGAACGCTCATTTATAGTACACTGCATTAGATTTTAAAAATTATATTGAGTACAATTATATACACTTTTTATATACTGGTACTCTAATTTAAACTGTAAAAGATAATATTTTAGGGAGTGGTAATCTCCTTTTTAAAATAACTTCCAGATAAAACACCTGATTTAAAAGATACAAATACAAGTTCAATCACAGATTTCACAAGAACTCAGAAACAAATTGGTATAAATTTTATTAAAAAATAAGCAGTGCTGAATGAAGTTATCAATAAGCACTACCATTAGTTGCAGTATTTGCATATTTGAAAATAGGATGTCACAATCATCTTTGACAATAGAAATCTCGACATTTCATCATCTCTCAAGTTAGGGTATTGTAAATGTAGCTCTAGTGTGTTTAATAATTTCTGGAGAAAAAAAAAGATGCATTTTATTTATTACTTATAAAAATATATACATTATAAAGTTATCACACAAACACTCATTTTAAAGCCTAAACATTTATATTCCTCAGTTATCATATGTAACGTTTATAATGTAATGTTACTTGGAAACGTGAGCTAATGTATTTTATTTCTTCAGTGCAAGTGATGATTTGCCAATGTAACTATCTCATTCACCTTTAAAAACGACTGTCTCTTTCTCCGCCAAGAAGTAATAAGGTCCAATGAAAATTACACAGTACTTTATTAAGATATTTGATAAATACATTACATGGTTCCTTGACATCAGAATTGTTCGAACATTTATAGTGTAATATGAAGAATATATATCCATACACTTACAAAAATGTATCTAATAATTAATTGATTAAATCCATCTGAAAAATATAACATGTCAACCTTCTCCATTAAAATTATGTCGTTCACTCCCTTCACTCAGGAAAAAATGAATTCTCCATACACTAAAAATTAGTTCCTTTTTTCTTGTGTTTCTATTCTTTTCCTTCAAATCACATTGCCTTTGTGCCCTGAGAGCAAATTTTAGTGCCGTGAGAGCAAATATTAGTGTCCTGTGAAAAAATCCATGTCATATTAATAAGTAACATGGTCTGTTACACACATTACTGATACTAAAACAATAAATATAGAATAGCTATAGTATGGTATGATAATCCACATAAGTTCAATATGTTTTTGTCATTTTCTTTTTTTTGTTGTGACCAAAAATCAGCAACAATGTTGTTTTTGCCTTTTATTTGATTTTATTTCAATTGATTGAGTATTAAAGACTATCTGTTGATCTTGTTATTGGCTATTCTATTTTTGTTTAGTGCCATTAATAGTTTATGATCTGTTAAGAGACTAAACTTTCTTACTTAGAATTTGATCAAATTTTGAACAAAATCTCAACAAAGAAACCACACACAAAATAGTGCCTTCATACTAAAATTTGAAGCATATTGAAGAAATTTGACAGGAATTTGATCGTGTGACCTGAGCATTACCCTGTCAGTACATATTTAATGTATTTAAAGTTATTGATGTTGTCACAATCTAAAGCTAAATAAATTTAAATATTAAACTTAAATTTAAATAACATCACTAGGCAATGTTTCAACTTGTGCATTCATTTCGAACATCGCTGGACAATTATTCAACTTGTGCTTTCATTTAAAAACCTCACTAGACAAAGATTTAATTTATGCATTCATTTCCAACATCACTAGACAATTGAATAGCACAAATCACTAGAGTCACATAACTAGACAAGTGACTAACAAACAAATCATTAGTTACACATGACAATGGACTATTAATCAAATAACTAGTGACACATCACTGTAAAAATTACTAACAAACAAATACTACAGACATGTGTCTAAGGCTGGAAAGCTTAACAATCAAATCATATTTATTACAACACTAATAAAAAATGTACTAAGAACTATATTAATAGTTTTTAGTGAATGGACAAGAGGTGACTTTGAATGATTGATTTAACAAAAGCACATGAGTAGTAAATTTGAATTTTTTTTATGATTATGATAGGAAGATTTTCACCTATAGCAAGTAATTAGGGGTGGCACATTTAAAAAACAAAAGTAGGATGGGGGAGGGATGTCCCATTGAAGCCATTAAATACTTTAAAAAATATTCTATCTTCAAAAGATTGCTATAGTATTTATGACTATTTAAAACAATTTTCAAAGAACAAATAAAAAAGTCTCACTAAACATGACATTATTTAACACCAAAAACAGTTTGTAGCAATTAAAAGTTTATGTTCACAATGTGCTTTCGATTCACGAAGATGATCCATAAGGTAAAAAGAAATCCCAGTATCAGGGGATAAAAGAACCAAGTGGAGCATGACATAAGTATAACTCTAGAATTATCAATTTTACCATTATCAGAATGTTTGAATTTGAACTTTCTATGTGAGCTCTTTTGAATGATAGCCTGCAAGGCAAGGTTGGGTAATATGTCCCAAATCAAAGGTTATTAATTTGTATCAATGCTAACAAGTATAAAGTAACTGACCTTACTAGTAAGGTATAAACTAATTTGAAATTTTAAAAATAATTTAACAATCATAAGGTATAAATCTCTGTTACTATAAATTTCATATCAGTTTATAAATATTAAAAATAGAAAGTATTTTTAATATTTTCTTAATAAATTATTTACACAAAAGGATAAAACATGCTTTAAAATCAAATTTACAACAACAAAAAAATTGAATTTATTATAATAATAATAGGTACTCCAAACCAAATTTTCAAACTACACCAAAAACATTTTTGAGTGTTTAAGATGCAAGATCTAAGAATTCTAAGCATGTAAACATTTAATTTATGACTTTCTTATGACCATTATTAAGAAAGTTATGCTATTTTAATTTTTTTTTCTCGGGTTACCTTTTATGAAATGACAAAGACCCATATTCATGAGTCATTATCTTAAAATGTATGTCACCTGCACTAATTTCCTTTACAATATTTACACAATACTATAAAGAGAACAAACACAATTTTTTTCAAGAGTATGGAATATCAAACTTTTGCAATTTATTGTCGTAAAGATGGCATTTTGTAAAATTTTCAAATTTTACCTAGGGAGGCAAAAAGTCACAAAAATTACCCATTTTTAAAAATTCACCAAAAATGTTGTAATTTACTCATAAACACCATTGATATATCCATTTTAAAGGGAATCAAAGATCTATACAAGTATGCAAACAAGAAGTACTTTAGCCCAACACATATTTGACAAATGGCAAAATGGTCAAGGGGTGGTAATTTATTTCACACTTTTTACACATTTTAAAAATTATACAAAAAATAATAAAAAGCATACTATATGTATGAAATATCTTATAAAGTGAAGATAATAGTAGTCTTCATATAAAAAAGCACATCAGACACCATAAAATACCATAAATAATTTAAACATTTGACAAAAGTAGTGTATAAAAATGTTATTTTTTAATATTTTTTTTCGAAACTGGACTTAAAATCCAAAGGACACAATATAAAACAAGATAATAATATATATTTTACAACTCTTTGAATTATTATTAATAATGAACAGGATATCCCAGAAGAATTCTCTTTAAAAGTATAAAAGTCATTTTGACTAATTCTATTAAAATGTATATTAAAATGTATTTTAAATATTTAAAAAATGGAAAATTATTTCAGAAAAGTAACAGGTGCACAAATCCAATTGTATTAGCTTAAGAATTTAGTGTTGATTTACTTAACACCGGTAACATAAATGTCTGAAATAGAGATACTTTTCCCGCTAAATTTGCGAAATTACGGTCAACGGGAAGCAACCATTAAAATAAACAGGTCTTTTAAAGACCACAGCGATAACTTCCCATTAATTATAAGATAATTTTATTTTTCGCTTCAAGAAAGTGAACTCTTGTGACCTTGGTGAAAGATCGTATTAACTTGGTTACTGTTCCTAATTCTTTTATGAAAGTATGGGAACTAACTGCTGTCACCTTGATGGACAAAATAATTTTTTGAGTTGCCTCTAATTAGGTACTCTTTTTTAACAAAAGTTATTTTTCAAATCAACATAATTTTATTTGCTTTCCTTAGGATAAAGAATTCTTTTGTGGTTTGAATAACTTTTCCTAAATTATTTTGTTGACTATAAAGATAACTTTGTCAAGATACAAAGCAAACGTTAGATTTAAAGGACGAATGCCACTATTTTATCGAATTTATCCCTAAATCGATCCCTATGCCTAACCTGAATCCTAATATAGATCCCTCAACCTAACTTAAACCTTAATTCACTGCAAAAACACCCGCCAAAAGACCCGTGGCATTCGTCCTTTGTGTGGTGTGGGGGTACTGTGTGAAGTCAAATTATAGTATAGGCATAGAGTCTAGGTATAATTTAATTAAGATTAATTAAATCAGGCTATTTAATTTACTAAATTTAGTTTTTTAAAGAACGAAGTGGGTATTTGTACCCAGGTACCAGAAGTGAGAGGTTTGGATTAAAAATTATTAAAAATTTTATTGTTGGGTTTGTAAGACAAAAGGAGGTATTGAATGGACTAAATGTTTGTAAACTTAATTCTTCAGTTTAACTGCAATAAACTACCACTAAAAATGACGTCCTAACAGCACTGAGTCAAAATGGACCCAGACATGCAGCGTTGGCATTCGCACCCGGGTACCATTAGGCTCAAGCTATTCGGATGTCATTTGTGGTAGTTTATTTTAGTTAAACTGAAGAAGTAAGTTTACAATCGTATCCCAATCTCTCACTTCTGGTACCCGGGTACGAATAGTCGCAGCCTTTAAAGTATGTCAATGTAAATATATATTTATTCAAACCCTTTCCATCGCAACTGGGTGTAATACACCCGGAGAAAAAAAAATGTGATTGCTGGTATCTCGAGTTTCCTTTTTAATAACCTTTCACATACTCGCCCTCATCCACGAGGTAGTTGGAATTAGCACCTCGGCCTTGTTGGTTGCAATTATATAAAGTATATAATATAAAGCTGATGCCAAGTATTTTAGATATGATTGGAATATGACCTACTGGGCTGATGCCAATTATTTTAGATATGATTGGAAAAGTGACTAATTTTTGGGGGCGTAATCTTTTTTTGTACAGTCCCAAGCATAATTTAATAGAAGGAAAAAACGTCTAACTGGCTTATGAACATTATTGTTTGGTTGTTATTTATTGATTATTTGAGTCTGTGTAGTCCATAAAATTAATTTTAATTTTTGACAATAAATAAATACAGTGGAACCTCTCATAACGAGCATAATTTGTTCCAGAATCTTACTCGTTAAGCGAAACACTCGTTAAACGAAACAATTTTTCCCATACAAACCAATGTAAAATACGATAATGTGTTCCATGCAGAAAAAATACTAATTTTTCAAATTAACATTTTTTCAAATAAAATTACTTTTGAATTGTTAAGGAATGTATCAACTTGGAATACAATCTAGAAAATTGTATCGGGCGAAAATAAGTTTCGCCTTCTCACAAATAATGTTTTCATTAATAGTGTCGCCTTGTAATCGCTTCTCGTTTATCCATATTAGAAGCAACCTCTCAACATTATCAAGAATACGTAACCATTTCGAAGACATTCTTGACACCCCCTTTGAAGCATCCATCTCCTTAATTTTGTTTTTGTTCTTGAAAATAGTGCAGATCGTTGATGTTGACCGATTGTATGTGCGCGCTAGATTAGCCACGCTCACACCTTGTTCTCGCTTTTCAATGATTTTACGTTTCATTTCAATAGTTATTTTTTCTCTCTTACGATTGTCTTCTTGTGGTTTTTTCTTCGAAGACATTTTATCACAGATTATTACACTATGCACATAAAAAATTTCAAATACTGTCTGAATACAAAATTTGTAAAAACTGGTGATCACACACGAAAACAATACGCTAACAGACCGAGTGCTAGACACAGACTAATTCATCGGCGCGGAAGTCCTGGCTCACAAATGAATGTCGGGAAAAAGGGACTTCCCCTTTCTGTGTAACTTGTTATGTGAAATCTCGCTCGTTAAGGGAGCAAATTCTTAACATTAATTTTGCTCGTTATGCGAGGTGCTCGTTATGAGAGGTTCCACTGTATTCTGAATCCATTTGGGTACTGGTACCGGTACTAACAATAATACCATTAACATGTATTCAACATAACATACTATTTTAAAGCAGAACTGTCACATGTACACATGGAAAATAGGGGCTCTGCACCACAGCTTGCACAGTTTATTCATAAAAGAACAGAATGGTCTTTGCAAATATAAATATGTCTTAATAAACTTGCTGAGTTGAAGTGGTTTGGGCAGCTATTTGAAGTGTTTGTAAAGATTTCAAAACACTGGGGATGTTTTGTGTGCAATGTCAATATTGGCTGTCTGTAATTGGCTGCAGTGGATGCCAAGTCAACAATGTTGAAAAACACAACCAAAGGCCATCTTTTACTTTTTTTTATTCACAGTGCAGTCAACTATTGTTTGTGTCATTTTATTACATTAATTTCTGAAAAATTGCTTCAGTGGTAGATAATACGCGATCTATGAAGGGAGTTCGGTTTCAGGTCAATTAAATCATGCCACATATTAAAAAAGAAAAATAACATAAAGAGAGCCATTTACTGAATTGCTTCAGTGGTAGATAATACGCGATCTATGAAGGGAGTTCGGTTTCAGGTCAATTAAATCATGCCACATATTAAAAAAGAAAAATAACATAAAGAGAGCCATTTACTGTGATATAAGACTATGGGGTAACCCATCCAGTTGACAGGAATTACCAGAAACACTTTGTCCCATTATTATAAGTGTATGGTTGTGCTTTACCCAGTCACTAGGGACAGGGTACACTATATGTTATTTGGGAAAGTGTTAAATGATATTTCACCATTTTAGTTTATCTTAAATGCAATTTTTGTTTAGTTTGATTTGCGTTAGAAAATTTTGAGGAGAAATAATACCATTTACCAAACCACTGGTAATAGTAATTATTAAATTATCACAAGTAACTATTACAAGTTACAAGGCAAAAATTAGTACACTCAAAATATGGAGGAAAAAGACTAACTACTTGTAGTACTAACAACTAATTTAATTTTTTAAAGTAGTTATTTAGTGATACTGTAGTCTATTTTAACTTATTAACATTAAGTTCATTGTAGGTATTAGGCAATAACATTAAATGAATAATTACTTGATACATTGTCACTCAAAAAAGGTAGTCTGCATGACTGGGTTGAATAGATTCTTGACTTAATACTAAAGTGGTAACAACAATTACTGTCGAAAAATAGTAGGCCTAGAGATCAAAATCTTAATTTTATGAGAATATTAAATTAAATTTGTTGTTCAGTACTTCACTTAAAAAATTTCAAGGGCAGTTGAAACTATTGAAAGGATTTTCTTTTGACAGTCTTACTAACATATAAAATTTGTAACACTAATGTCACCGAAGAAATAAAAAGTTATAGACAATTATAAATAATAATAACATAAATCATTCAAAATATATCAAAAATTGCTAAAGTTTTTAAATCAAACATAAATATTCAGGCCATACAAAAATAGGGGAATAAGTTAAGTGGGAAATATTGTTTAAGGTACATTGAGAGGTACAGTAGTCATGATAAATATTGTTTTGGGTACATTGAGAGGTACAGTAATGATGAGAAATATTCTTTTGGGTACCGGTACTGTACATTGAGCTCCGGTAATGATGAGAAATATGTTTTTGGGTACATGGAGAGGTACAGTAGTCATGGGAAAATGCAAGACACTGAACTTATTAGTTTTAGAAACATTGACCATTTTTGTGATGGAGAAATGATTTCATAGGACTAGCTTTTTACCTTGCCATCTCAAATATATCTGACTTGATTTACAAAAGATAAACAAAACTTAGTATATAAAAATATATGTCAAAATGCCTTCATCTCATTGAGATCATTGAGGCGATGGGCTTACGTCTAGTTAGCCTATAATCTGACCCTTTAAAAAATACAAATACACAATATAAAACTAGACAAGCAAGTTTATAATTTCTCTTTTTACAGATTGTTTCTATCAACACACTGGATGATTTCCTTGTTTCTATCAACACACTGGATGATTTCCTTGTTTCTATCAACACATTGGATGATTTCCTTGTTTCTATCAACACATTGGATGATTTCCTCCAAGATGTGATCTGATAGGAAACAATTTCTCTTGATTTCATGGTTCATTGACCCAGGTACTGAATATCTATTAAGTAAATGTATTTCCAGTTTTTAGTTAGTTTTATTTTACATGAGATTTAGTAAGTTTTTTTTTATTGCTCCCAAATGATACTCAGTTTGAAAGAGTGAGAAATAAAGACAAAAATATGCCATAATATATTGGAAACTTAAAAAATATAGATAGTAAAATATTTTTGATATTATTGATTTATTCTCAATTTTAAATTTGGTCATCAGAAATGAGATGCATCCACAATTGGGTACAACTGA
>CAXITT010000143.1:765609-854470 GCA_964033795.1 Lymnaea stagnalis
ACCTCACTGTATATCACCAGGAGTATTCATGTTTTCATCTCTTTGGAGATAGTCTCGCGGGGAGAATTTTTGTTTTTCTCCCCCTAAAATAAAGAGCATTCATGTTTTCATTTTCTTTTTTTCAATTAAATAAATTTAAAAAACTTCAAATGTTTTTTTATATTATTTCTTTTATTTTATATCTTCTTTTTCTCTCACACACAATTATTTAAACACCATCTATTTATTAATGCAATGTGAGATATTGACTTTTCATACTCTGAGTTGTACGGCGCCAACTGAAGAAGATTCAATCTTCCCTCAAATCTTCCCTAATATTGTCTGTCTTTCTTCAACTCTATCTGAAAATAAAAGAAGTATTTATCAAATAACTTAACTAATTATAAAAAATGTTAGACTGCGATAAAGCTTTAAAATAAGTTACGCTTTAATAATGATTATACACAGTTAAGCGTTTCGGCACATGCCTTCATCAGTACAAACAAAACACATTTAAGTAAGTATAAATTAAATTTACATAATATCAATATCTACCTAACACGGAAAAAATATAGGAGAGGGCGCTGAAACCAGACAAAAATAAAGAGTAGTAGAAAGGAAGTGATTTTAACATAATAGTTTTAAAACCAAACAGGAAAAAGACATACCAGCTAAGTAAAATTGTGGATTTGCTTCAACCCATATGGAGACAACGTACCAAATCTAGTTATTTATTTGTTCTCCATATAGATTCTATCAGCAGTGTTACTGGTATAGAGTATACCAGTAACTGCAATATCTCAGATACCATCATGGTTAGGGCTATTGAAATGTTTGGAGACCGGGTAGAGGTGCTCTCTGAAACGGTCCCCAAGGCGACGACCTGTCTCTTCACTGTATAGTTTACCGCACTTTTTGCAAATGATGGTGTAAATCACGTTGCGACTTGTGCAGATAAAGCCATCTTTTATTCTGAATACTTCCAGAGCGAAAGTGATCTTATCAGTTTCGATCACGTAGGGACATGAGTTACAACGGCTACGGTTACAACTTTTTGTGCCTTTATGTGCTTTAATAGCAGGGAGGTGGCTTCTAACTAGCATGTCCCTAAGGCTCTTGTCCCGTCGAAAAGAGGGGATTTTCTAAAAATCTCATTTGTGACAGGGTCCGCCATCAGAATTGAGCCGTTTTTCAGCACCAGAGAGCGAGCTTTTAGGTTGTGGGGATGAAAAGTTAAGATAAATTTAGACCTATCCCTAGTGTCAGAATGAGGAGCCTTAAGAGAAGCCTATACATAGGAGAGACAGGTCGTCGCCTTGGCGACTGTTTCAGAGAGCACCTCTACAACATAAATAAACACGCTCTGTCCGGTCTCAAAACATTTCAATAGCCCTACCCATGATGGTATCTCAGACATTGCAGTTACTGATATACTCTATACCAGTAACACTGCAGATAGAATCTATATACAGAACAAATTAATAACTAGATTTGGTACGTTGTCTCCATATGGATTGAACCAAATCCACAATTTTACTCAGCTGCCATGTCTTTTTCCTGTTTGCTTTTTACAATTATTTTAAAATCACTTCCTTTCTACTACTCTTTATTTTGTTTTTGTCTGGTTTCAGCGCCCTCTCCTATATTTTTTCTGTTTTAGGTAGCATATGTATATTGATATTTAAATTTAATTTATACTTACTTAAATATGTTTCATTTGTTTGTACTGATGAAGGCATGTGCCGAAACGTTTAATTGTGTATAATGTATAATTATTAAAGCGTAACTTATATTGTTTATTGACACAATTTGTTCGTGTCTTATTAATCTATTATCAAATAAGATTTGTTATCGGTAAAATAACCTCTCCTTATCTATGGATAAATCATTAATTACTACCATACTTAAAGCTAAAAAAGGAATCGTTTTAAATCTATGAAAGGCATTTTCAATTATTTTACATAAATCAAGTCAATTATAATATGATAAAAATAAATTCAAGCATATGTTTAACCAGATTTATCAGTAAATCTCTTGTTTTTGTTACGTTGTTAAATACAGCGAAATTAAAATAAATATTTCGATTGCGTTACGTAATTTAGAATTTCCTTCAGTGACTTTACTGATAATATCCCTCACTAATTACTAGGGGTGTGCCGGATCCGTTTTTTCCAACCGGATCCGGATCCGGATTTTCTTATGCGAAATCCACCGGATCCGGATTCCGGTTTCTCCCGGATTCCGGATTTTGGTACTATTGGTAGATACTTCGGTAAGTCAAGGTGGACTACTACTTTTTGTGTATGGGAATTCGCAATCGGCGCCAAAAAATCCGAGTTTTTAATTTTCCGATGTGTGTGTCTATTTATTATTAAATTAGTACTTTCGATATATATTTGAGTTCCGTTCCATTTGGATAAGTGTCTTACGAGAGACGCCATGTTTCTACGCGTTCGCAGCAGGTTATGCAGCTCGCTCAACCTAATTTCGCCATGGGGTTGGCCACGCCCCCCTTTTTAATGGCGGAAGTTGACGATACTTAGGAAATATTAATTTATTATCACTATTTACATCAAAATAATTGATAACTTGTGTTTCAGAATGCATTTAAAGACATTTAAACTGGAATGTTTTAATTTGAGCTTTAACAACCCGGTAGAATCCATATTATAAATGATCAGAATTTACCGTGTGCAACACGTTGTCATTGGCAACCATTCACAGCCACTTGCATAACTGTATCGTAGTACTACCTCAGAGTTTCATTCATAAGAGTTTGCCGTGTGCAAAAACTATTAAACCATTGGTCAGGGAAAGCTTTAATTAATTATTCATGTGCCAAAGTTGAAAGTTTAAACTAAGTCTAAACAGTATTTTAGTGATAAGGCAGGGAATGCGTTGCCTTATATAAACTATATAGTCATTGCGCATGACGGGATTGGTGGAATGAGATCACAGAATGTGGAGATGCAGTCCATGTTAAAAAATGACAAACCAAGTCGTACTTTAAAAATTCATAACTTTAAAACTACAACAGCTAAAAATATGATTTTGGTGTTATAATTCTTTAAAAAATTACATCTTTTCAACTATGCCATTGGTGTATTTTTACAAAAAGTTTAAATTTTCTTATCAAAGTCCCTACACTATTGGCCACTATTAGCGGTGCTGACTCTAGCCTCTGGTATGTACGGAATATTAAACATTAAACAAGCTCACCGCTCGAAACAATCGATTAATGTATCGTGATCGTGTGAAATTCGGGAAAGAGAATTACTTTTATTTCAGATTATGATCCGGTGAGTCACAAAATCTGGCAAATTCCGAAATCCGGTATATTCCGGATTCCGGAATCCGGTTGTTCCGGATACATGTAAATCCGGCGGAACCGGATTTCACCGGATAGTGCAAAATCCGGCGGAACCGGATTCCGGACCGGGGTCCGGCACACCCCTACTAATTACAGCTTATGGGTTCAACTGAACTTCACTTCCTTGTCACTGGCTTGTAATATGCTTAAACTCATTTCTAATACTACCAGTACTTTCAAAGTCTGATACATATCTACAATCACAGGATCACCAATGATCCCTTTGCATTCAATCAGATAATTTTATCAGCCATGCAGAACATTTTAACTCTCGTAAAATAACCAATTATAGAATATAAATACATTTGGATTACTTCATTAACATGAGCAGTGGTTTACTGTCGGTTTTGTAAGGGTCCAACTTTCACTTGCTTATGTTACAACTGGTCTCTTTATTTTTTTACTTTTAAAAATTTTCCGACTACTGAATTATGCCCTATTTCCTGCCGATATTCTTTTATTTATATTAGTAATTCATTTCTTTCATTTAATAAAGATCCTAGGTATTGGAATTCATTTACTTTTTCAAAAGTGTGTTTTTTAAATTTTAATGACTTCATCTGTCTATTCTTCTCTTATTATAGTCATGTATTTTGTTTTTTTGGTTAACTTCCAACCCTGCTTATAGTGATTTTATGCTCGAAGCCTTATCATCGCGAGAGTGAACGGGGATGCTTTAATTTTATTGGAGTTAATTCTTCTAATTCAATAAAGGCTTTTGATATATCTTTACTACTTTTCCCTTACAGTGCTGACAAAGTCATCAGCATATGCAAGATACTGAAAGGTTTGATTGTAGAGAGTGGGTCTTGGGTTTTCCTCAAATGTCAATATCTATTCTTCTTATAACTCAGCGCTAAAGACCCAGCGATTGCCTAAGACTATCAGAAAACACACATACTCTACAGTTATGAAGTAGCAACGAAAATAATTTTGTGGTTGGGGGGTCACCACAACATGAGAACCACTGTTATAACTCTATCCAGTTTTAGGTTAAACAGCATGTATGACAGTAAGTCTCCTTGCTTAGGTCTCGTCTAATTTGAAATTCCTTTGAATATTCTCCCTGAACCTTGATTTTGCTTTTTGAGTTATTTAATGTGGTTTTTCATAGAATTGATTACCTCTGAAGTTTCTTCTAGAGTTGACTAGTTTATTAAAGGGTCTGGTCCTCCATTTGGTGGTTGATAATCTTCATCTTGTCTATTGTCTGCACTTATGTCCTCAAAATGTTCAGCCCACCTCTCCAGTACTTTACTATTTTCCTTAATTAATTCTCCCTCCTGACTCTCACACATTTGCAGTCTAGCTTGGTATCCATTCTTTTTATCTTTATGTACATTGCTCTGATGTTTCCCTCCCTTGATAAGTCTTCTCTTTCATTTAGCTTTTTCCCATGTCCTCTTTTTCTTCCTACACATTTTTAGGGCTTTCCTCTGGCTTTGTTCCTTTCTTCAACAGTCTGTCTGCATTCATTATCAAATCAGACTACTCTATTATTAGATTGCTGGAATCCTCCTACTTTTTCTGATGTTTTCACAGCATTTTTTAAAATCCTATCCCACTGTTCATTTATGTTGTTTTCCCTGTTTCCTACTATGATGCTTCTACTTGTACTGCTACATCATTTTTTGAAAATTTGTGACAATCAATTTTCTCTTTGATTTTGGCCATTGTGAATAATGCTTAGTCTCTGCTTATATTTAAGCCTTACAAGTAAATGGTCAGAATCTGCATCTGCTCCTTGATAGCTTCTTACATCTAGTATGTCTGATCATTAAAACTATTGATTAAAACGTGGGTAATTCAATCTGGTGAGTTCCAAGTAACTTTATGTATGTATATTTTTTGAGTGGAAACTTGGTGCTGCTAACTGCCATCTCTTTTATTGAAGCAAAGTCTATGAGTCGGATCCTATTGTCATTGGATTCTTTATGCAGACTTTACCTTGCCAACAGTCGTCACTCACTATTTTAATATCATGTCGTGGTGCTTCTTTGTAGATCTTTTCCAGTGTCCCATAAAAGGATTCTTTTCCCCAACCTTCCTTATCTTTGATGGGAGCATGAATGTTAATAACTGTTAGATTAAGCATTTTTCCTCGCAAAGAGCACAATCTTTCATTCTCAGATCTACTGCAGCATGGAAATATAAAAGCATCAGTTCTGAGTGGAATGAAGTTTAGGGATTGCCAGAGTTACAGGGATGGATGGAACAAGACCATAAAAATAACGACTGTTACATTGTTAGATAATAATATTAGCAGGCTACGGTGACCATGGTGACTGTCATGAAAATTTTCAGATATTATAATTAAAAGGTTATCCTCTAAATCAGCGGTTCTCAAGCTGTGGGTCCCGACCCCCTTGCGCGACCCTTTCATGGGATCGCCTAAGACCATTGAAAAACACATATTTTCGATGCCGATGGTCTTAGAAACCGATTGATTTGGTCCGGCTAAAAAAGCAGAAATGTCAGAAATTTTCATTATGATTGGAGACGAATCCAGGAAATTAAATCTGCTCCACTTCCAATATTTAGTATCCAGCTTGATGAATCTACAGACGTTGCAAACTGTTCAGTTACTAGTTTATGTGAGGTATATTAATGATGGTGACTTTAAAGAGACGAATCCAGGAAATTAAATCTGCTCCACTTCCAATATTTAGTATCCAGCTTGATGAATCTACAGACGTTGCAAACTGTTCAGTTACTAGTTTATGTGAGGTATATTAATGATGGTGACTTTAAGATGAGTTTCTTTTCTGCACGTGATGTATTTGACAGAGTTGGTTTATATCTGAAAGATCATAATATCTCTTGGAAAAGGTTTGGGTTGTTTGCAAAGATGGTGTTCCAGCTATGCTAGGATATCGATATGGATTTAACGTCTAATACTGAATGAGTCACAAAAAGTCATTGGGACTTACTGATTGATTAATCGGCAAATATTAGCCATGAAGATGCTGTCACAAGAGTTGAAAGCAGTAACGAGAAAAGTGTCGGAAGTTCTGTCAATTTTGTAAAGGCAAGCACTTCGACTGTGCAGCGAGTTGAGGCGTTGAACAATGCTCTGCTATTTCACACCGAAAATGAGATGGTTGTTGAAAGGAACCGTTTTAAAATGTGTTTTTGAGCTTCGTGATGAGCTCAAAACTTTTTTAAATCAGAAAGCAAGACTGCAGTTCGAAGCTCTTTTTAGTGATAAAAGTGAACTGCAGAAAATAGCTTAGAACCAACTGTAGAAGCGGTAGAATTTACTCTATTTAAATAGTGTGCAAGGACCAAATGCAACATCCTACAATTTACCTAAAAAGATGTGATCATTTAAATTTTAATTTCAGCTTTGGCCAAAAAAAATTGGATGAAAATAAAATGTATACGTTGCCCATATTATCTTGTTATTATCTTGTTTCATGATATTGAACCAGACAAAGATTTGCACTTGTCAGAAGACCATTCACAGTCAAAGTTGAAGATTTTCCCGAGTCGCGGTAATTTCCACAAAAATTGCTCAGTACAGGATTTTCCTGGATTGACAGCGATACAGCAAGAAATGATTTCTCTACAATGCCAGTTACAAAATTCTGGATCAAGTGTTTGCAGTCATACCCTTTTCTGTTGTGCTTTCCAACAACATATCTTCGTTAAACAGGGTTTTCCAGCTTGTTGGTAATCAAGCCTAAAGATAGAAGTAGACTTGTAGAAGATCATCTTCGTTGAGCTCGTGCAAAGACTGTTCTGAGCATTTCTGATCAGGTAAGAAAGAAACAATCTAAACCTTGGAACTGATGTTGGCTTTTAGCATACTGTCGCAAAATGTAGCAAAGTAGTTTACTGTTGTTAAATTAATACTGTTACCTATGCTACGTCATGCTTCAAGACAAAATTTCATTTCTTTGTAATCAGAAATTAATATTTCACAATATATTGTTTTTTGTGATTAATGCTTAAATTATGTTCAATTTGTAACAATGAAAAAGAATTCTGCATATCAGCCATTTACATTACGAATCATAACAGTTATGAAGTAACAATGAAAATAATTTTATGGTTGGGGGGTCGCCACAACATAAGGAACTTTATAAAGGAATTTGTAACAATGAAAAAGAATTCTGCATATCAGCCATTTACATTACGAATCATAACAGTTATGAAGTAACAATGAAAATAATTTTATGGTTGGGGGGTCGCCACAACATAAGGAACTTTATAAAGGGGTCGCGGCATTAGAAAGGTTGAGAACCACTGCTCTAAATAATTATATTTTTTTAAAATGACTATGAAATTTGATTCATCTTTTAATTTGATAAATACAGGTAACAATGACTATTGCTCGTTTAATTATATTTAATTAAATCAAATAATAATTACTATTGCTTATTTTATATTTACTATTTTTGTTTAAGCCCAAGTTTTTACTAAGGTAGTATAGTCAACGGATTGTTATGCTGGTAAAGGTATTTTTTTCCAAATATTTTGCTGTATTCATGTTGAACATTTCCTATACATTTACTATTTCCTATACCCAGGTGACCCAACTTATCACACTCATTCATTTCATAGTAAAATTTCACATACCTTATTGTCCAAAGTTGTCATTTAATGGATTGATTTCTATGAGATGGAAGATCATTAGAACTTAGAACATGTCTTGTTGAGGTGTGGTTTCTCTCGACTATTCATCTTGTGATTGCTCTTGAACATTAATTCCTGTTGAAGAATGATTACAGCTCATGATGAAGGAATGCTTAATAAATTTAGCATGTGTATTAGTATCAGAGGGGTAGCGAAAGGGGGGGACGGGGGGACAGATGTCGCGGGGCGCCAAAATGTGCTTTGATATTATTTTATTGATAAAAATAACGGGTTTGAGAATTGAAAAAAGAAAAGGGGGGCGCTTTAAAATGAACCTTATCCCCGGGCGCCAAACATCCTCGCTACGCCTCTTATTAGTATCATTTCAAACTCTTTTTACTCATCAAAATTTACTTCACATTTAACACACTAGCACAGTGGTTCTCAAACTTATTCAAATAAGGTTAAACTTTAAGCTAAGGAGGGCTGTTAGTTTTGACCAATGATTATAATTATTGTACAACCCCCACCACTTACAGCAGTTCTTCACAACCATTTTTGCCCCACTCCCCATCTCAACACCCAAAAAGGTTTCATATCACCACCTCCCATATTCCCTTATAGAAAAAGCATTAAAAAAGTATCGGGTATTTCAAATTTGAGGCATGCTAAGGTCTCAGTAAAGAAAATTGTCCCATCTACACTTTAATTAAATACCCCCCCCCCCAACATTTCCAAACCCTTTTTATAATAACAGTAAATAAGTTTTGTTAAGATTTTTCATTTCTACTCAACTAATACTGTGATATCTACTTCTTAGCCCTATTATTAGCTTTCTTCATGGTAGTATAAAATTCGTAAATGGTTATAAAAATAGAATGCAATATTTATTTGTTTTAACTTAAACTAATTTGTATTTATAAAATTATTGTTATATGATTATTTTTCAGTTAGCCCAATGTCAAATGTAAACAATGCTGTATCCATGGCTATTATTTTGTAGACAATCAGCTGATTTCCCTGAGTTGAAGTAAAAGTAATTGGAGGCAGATTGTTTTCTATTTTGAAGTCTTTTTATTTAGATTGTAAATATATTTTGGCAGCATCTATGATGGGCAGATGTCGATGAGTATGATTATGATGACAATGACCGTGGGACTCAAAGTGGATTTGTGCATTTAGACCAGACATAAAAAGCATACTGCTTACTAATGAATGTTTAAACAAGAGAGATATAAGGAGATTTCAAAAGCAAATCGACTTTTTCAAAATCTAATTTACTGCAAATTGGGTTGCATTTATTTGTTAGTACGCAATATGCAGGACAATGAACCAAAGAAACTTTCTGTTTATAAAATTGGTATAACTTCATTGAAGAGTTTTATCAACTAAGAGGATTTATTAAGAATACAGTACTTATTTAAGTACTTATTTTACAAGACTGTGGTCCAGGGAATCCTTATTTGATGAATTATGACTAAGGACAGATTCATGGCCACACTGAGTTTCCAAAAAGTTTCTGATACTGAAAATAAAGGAGACAAGCTGTGCAAAATTGGGAGTCTCTTAAGTTCCTTAATGCAAAATAAAAAGAAGTGTATCAGCATCATGAAAATGTAGCAATTAATGAACACTTTTGGAAACATAGGACATTATGACATTTAGGCTGCGTTCTCTCCCCTGTAGTGTATACAATATTTACCAATGTTATTCAAAGCTCAAGTGACACCGTTCCAATCTTAAAATTTGCTGATGATGCCACCATCATTGGCTTACTATGTGAAGGAGAAGGCTTATACCGCAACTTAGTAACAAGCTTTATCAATTGGTGCGATGACAATTTTCTCCCGCTGAATGTCTCAAAAACAAAGGAAAGGTTGTTGATTTCAAGAGGGAGGAACACCAGATTATAGATCTCGAATAAAAAAATCAAAGTGGAGAGAAAGTAGATGCATATAAAATATGAATATAAAACATTTCCATTTGTTTGGATCAATAACAGAATCTTATCTTATCTTTGACGATGAACCGGTTACTTTAAAGTCTGACATTTTTACATGTGCGCTGCAACATGACAATAACAAACAAAATTTAAATTACATTTCCAAAACAAGGGTAAAAGGGTCAGAGTATATATATCAGATCCTTTGTTTGTGAAACATTTTTATGTTTTAATAAAGAAAGAAATTGTTTTCAAGAGTGTATATGCATCATCTGGTTGACCGATTAGATAATCTGATCGATATCTCTGATATAAAATAAAAATGTACCCTTTTTCTTAGCTTTTATTTTTATTTAATTCTTACTAATAATTTTTTAAGTGATAATTACATGCATATGTTTGAAAATTATTTTATTTTATTTTATAATTGTGACTTTTTGTGACATTATTTCCTTGATTGATACGTTGTCCACAAAGTGAGTCTATTCTTTTGAAAAATGAATATTTGTTGTAGTATTAGTAGTATTGAGTATATGGTAATAAAATATAAAATATAAATTTAACTAATATAATTGGAAACAATTTTTTTTTCCTTTCTTTGTAAAGCTGTGATGCTATGTTTTTTGTCGACTCAAAAATGTTTAGTTTTGCCTAAAAATAATAATAAATAAATTTTGGAAAGTATATTTTGAACAAACACCTAATATTAATTAAAGAGCATCACCTAATATCAATATAAGAGCATGCAATTACCTTTAGCTACAAAATTACACCTATGAGACACTTTGATAGTTAGTTGTAATATCAACAAATTGAAAAAAGCTGCTGTTTTTTTAGATTTAATAACTGCAGTAACAACAGTAAATTAAGATTTAGAAGATGCTCAAAATGAATGATTATTCCTGAGCAGCCGTGTTGAATGACAGACTTTATAATTGTTTGCTTTTTATTCACTTGCATTGGAACAAATGATTTACACTAATTTTACAAGTTAGAAGAGAAAGGTGATTTTATGATGAATTATAATATTGTAGGCTTGCATAATTAATCTATTCTACAACATCTCTTTGGTTAATGGAATTGTTTTCCAATGTGGGGCATACAACCCACCTGATGTACACCCCCCACATTATGCATACACATCACAAGGTGACACCCAACTTGGTGCAGTTTGAAGATTAGAGAGAGCGAGACAAGCAAACAAATATTAAAATGGTAGCAATCAGGTTAGGTAAAAGGTACTGAGCAAACCTGAAAAAAAGATGCATTGTTACGCTGCATCCCCCTTTCAGAAAATTAAAAACATATAGTAGTTGTTTACTAATGCTGACAAAACACCCCCCCCCCCCAAAGGCCCAGATTAAACAAGATTTTTGGAAATACATGGGAGTGCTGTGAAAAAGTTTTAAAAGAAATTTAAGCTATACTTCAATGTGTTATATGTTTTACAAAGGCAAATGTATATGATGGACAGTGATGACCAGCACAAACAGTAAACAAAAACAACTTCTTCAAATCACTACAGTCTAAACTTTAACATGTTTTTAGATTTCCATTCTAAAATATAGCCTATACTATAAGGGAAGATAAAAATGTTTTAATTATCACATTGTTTTTATAAAATAAAATAGCTTTCAATTAAGACAAGGATTTGTTTATTCATGCATACAGCACAACTAGCAGCATTTATTAGGAATCCTATCAGTGATCAGCATTATAGATAGGGAACTGATCACAGAAAAGGTACTAGAAGGGCACAACAATTTGAAGAGATGCTGTATGGCTTTTATGGTGGAGCCAATGAGGATTACAAACTACCACAAGAACTGTACCCTTTGGGCAGCCAACCAACAATGAAACAAAATGCGTGATCTTTACCATGAAAAATAATAAAGCCCCAGGAACCGACCTTATCACTGTGGAACTTATAAAACTAAGTGAAAACGAACTGCATAGACAAATATAGAGCTTCATATCAAGAATTTGGCAGGAAGAAGAGAAATGCCAAATAAAAAGGGGTACTGCGCTCAATTCACATGAGCGGATCTAAACTGGAATGCTCAAATTACAAAGGAATCTTCCTAATTAATGTAACCTACAAAATCAGCAACAAATTAATAGCAAGAAAACTGAAAAGGTTTACTTAACATATTCTATGTGACTATCAATTTGAATTCAGACAGAATAGACCCACCACATATCATATTTCGACCACCAGATGTCTCCAGAAGAAATGCAAAGAACCATCCCCATACACCAACTATATATGGACTACACAACAGCTTAGACAGGAAATATCTGCAAAGTGCACTCTAGAAACTTGGAGTTTCTAACTATAGAAACTTCGAGTTTCTAACAAACTTACCTGGTTTATACATGACGATGGCTACCTCCAAAAAAGAAAGTACAGGAAGAGTACTTGAGGAACTTTCATATTAATCAGGGCCACTGAGTCAAGGACACTCACTGGCATATATCCTATTTAACATCCCTTTAGAAAGCGTTATGAGAAACATGCATGTGCGCACCAAATGAACTATCACAAACAACTTCCAGAGAAACATACATGTGAGCACAGGATGAACTATCACAAACAACGTAAACAAACAACGTATCAGAATCTCAACCATCAGGACACCAACCAACTTTAAAAAGCCCAACCAGTGCAGTACCTGGCATATGCAGACAACATAGCTTTACCGGGGAGAAGCAGCATTGATATAATTTAAGCATTCCATGAATTAGAAGAGTTACCTCTAAAGTTAAATGAAGCGAATACAAAGTGTATGTTAGTCACGTATCAGACACACAGGTGACAAAAATCAAAGTAAACAAGCACACCAGAGAGAGGCAGATGAAATAATGACAGAGATGAAAGAAAGGATAAAAGCAGGCCATTCTTCTTATTTCGGCCTATACGAGCTAAAACTAGGATTTGACAAGTCTGTAGTGGCTTGCTGGCTAAAGAGGTGCTGTCCCCTAGCGCTAGACTGGGACCAAAACCACCATTATTGCGTGAGCCTGTGCTGTCAGACAAAGAGCGTGCATAGTATCTGCCGAAAATGGAAGCACTTAAAGGGCTACCAGCTGAGGAAAATCTACAGCTGGAAATAAAACGTCAGAAACAGGGTAGGGAGCATGATTACATGTTGCCCTTCAAGGATACGAGGCATGAGGTGGGTAGTGACAACTCATGCCAATTACATAGCAGTTAAGGTAGTTGTACCTAGGCAACCGTTTCTTCCCAGCTGCTTCGTAAATTAGTTTCAATGTAGAAACCCACTGTAGAAATCTGTACATGACGGCGTCGGGCGTTCCCAGGGATGGGCAGAGTAAGATTTTAGGATGTAAATACACCATCCCAACTCCTGATGCTGTGAGAGAAGCGTCACCGGCCTACCGGATGTCCTTGTGCTGGGGTGACCTCCACTGGTAGTCAATGGAGTGAGTGCGGGCTGGGGCTGTCCTGGCAAAGGGAAATCTCCAACGTTCCGCTACCCAGCCCGATAACTCAGACATTTTCAGTACCGGAACCATCCGTAGTTGCTGCAATTTAAATGTGCAGGCTGCTTTGGGCAAGAAACCTTGAGAGGATATTAGATTGTAGAGCAGCAAAAGTGATCTACAGACAGAAGCCTAGGGGTTAACGGCTCATCCATCGACCAAGACTGATAAGGATTGAGTTGTAAAGGACTAAAATCACCTGGAAGTGTAAAGTCATGGATCAGCTTAAAAGGGAGGATGTTGTAGAGCAGACGAGCAGACCAGGCCCATATGATGGGGCTGTAGCACATATGATGATGATGTCTGAATGGAAGGATGTGGTGAAACAGGCCAGGGCCCTACTAATGATCAGCATTAACAAATTGATCTGTTTATCTATCTCTATTTCTCCCATTTAGCGGCATATTTATTATTATAATTATTTAATTTGAATTTTTGGATGATGTTTAAGAATGATCAACACATAATTAAGTCCAGAAATGGCTATAAATCAAAAATCAGCACGCACTGTAGATCCCTATTCAAAGACCTATTTACACAAAAAATATTTCAATGGTATAAGTGGGCCTTTGAGTCGGTCACAGGAGGTTTTCACCAGGTACATTGATCCTGTTATAGAAAACAATAAGATTGTGTCTGTGTGTGAGCATATGACTGATTCTGTTCAGTGTGGTTACGGTATATATATGTAGAAAAGTGAAGTGAGTCGCTGCTATACATAATACTGAATGTTTAATAGTTTTAAGTCTTTTTAATAAGCAATTATTTTTAAGGTTTCGATGAAAACCTTTAAAATAATTTCCCAGCCAAAACTGAAGGGATACACTAATAAGCAGATTACACACTTTTCAGGGTTTTCCTGGCCAAAACTAAGATTGTGGTTGGCTTATGATCCATTGGGGAAAAATTTCCAAGATCCCAATAATGGCAAGTTACCTCAAAATTATTACCCAGTGTGATAAATCAAGCATCAAGTTAAAATGTAAAAAAATAAAACCAAAACATTTTTTTTTAAAATTAGTGGCATAGGTAATGAAAAATAAATAGAATAAAAAGGACTGGATTTACCTGACGTAAAATGTTGACCAGTCATTGTCCTGGCAATGTCCTGATTCCTCCTGCACATTCATCATAACAGCGGCTGTGAATTCTGGCAGTGATGGGGGTCTTCAAGTGATTTCTGTGAAAACAACAACTTTAACCTGGAAGTTAAATAATACATTAATTAGTAGAAGACAGAAAATTTATTATACTAGAGCGCAAGCTTGCATTAATATGAAGACAATATCCTATGAACAATTTTAACATGAAAGTTGCCATCATAAAAAGTACCAAAAAAATTAATCACACACTTGGTCATTGCTTTTACACCAGCCATGTTTGCATGGGTGTTTCGACAAAAAATTCCTGGTTCTCTAAGGGAAAGTTGAATAGCTTTGTTTATTTAATCTATTAAATAGTTAAAGTCCAACCACTATTGGAATTAGGGAGGTGGTGTTAAATGAACAAAAGAAAACCTTCAAAATGGTCACGTCAAGCTCAGTGCAAGATTTTAACTACAACTGCATTACAGTAGTGAATCTTTAAAAATTTAAATAAGATTTTTTGTCACAGATCAATGGTAATATAATTCTAACCTGCAAGATGTAACTCTTGATTATTACTACTATGATTTTAACCAAAAAAATGTATGCCATAGCGACAGAGAAATCTAAATATAAGAAGCAATCCATCTAAATAGCTCTTTTGCATTTTTTAATATTTCTTTTACAGCAAAAATGCACTCAATATGTCAGAAGGAAATTTAGATTTTTTAAGGGATTTTTATCTAATTTTAACTAAATTAGAAATGTGCAAGACTTTACCCCTACCTAATCAGTGAAACTAACCATTCCAATACAGTCTTTTGATATTTTTTACATGCACTTGTGGGATTTATCTTTATATAAAGTGCATTCAAAGGATCAAGATACTAATATTTATTATTGGAAGGGGGATTAGGATGATGCTAGGTGTTAAGAGAAAATGTAAAGATATGTGTTTATTATGGCATGTAATTGACTAGGACAGAGGCTCTCAGACTGTGTCCTGCTGCAACCTGAAGTGTTAAAAAATTAATGGACTTAATGCAAGCCATTTATAATTAAGTTGGTATTTTTCACTAGTTCTCCAACCTACTTGGTACTCTGTACTTATTAAAGTAGCAGTTGGTTTTGTGCAGCGTCTATGCTGTATCAATTAAATATTGTTTTGATAGAGTCAAGTGAACTTAATGAGGCATGTCTTCTTGTATAAGTATAAGGTTTCAAAAATGGATTAGATTGTTTAAAAAGTTCTATTTTACAGTGCACAAAGAAGAATGTGGCTTAGAGCAAAATTGAAAAGACGTGGGTGCAGCAATGGTGCTGTGACTCCAAAACGCTTGGGAAACGCTGGACTAGGATATTTGAAATTCATGTACTAGCACCATTGCTGGTAGGAGAGCTGGTCACACGAAAGCTTTTTTGTTAACCCTCTTGATCTCTCGCTGTCTAGCAGTGAATCTGACACTGACGAAAACAATCAGGAAAGTAATGGAGACAATCAAAATGATTATGTTTACAATTATGTTGTGAATTATTGGATTAGGGGTTCTGAATTGGATAGAGATGACCCCTATGAATTTTTAGAAAAAAATAGAGCCTTTAAATATGCCTCATGGGATAACCTCCCCATTTGAGTACTTATGCTAATTTTTACACAACATATTATAAAATTTTTGTGAGAGAGAATAATAATAACTAATAAGTATGCAGACAACTTTCTCAGTAACACCCAGCTCAAATAACCATAATTGGATGCACAATGGTGAAAAGGACCGCTCTGTCTGAAGCAACCGAAAAGTACCCCGAGGGCAGGAAAAGGAGTAGAACTCTGTGCCAGGGGTGTCTAAAGGGCCTCCATGGGCCTTATTTCCCAAAACACATGTGTTAGGAGCAATTCATGCTTCATCCATCAAAAAATTCACATAATTTACACCGGTAAGTCATGTTTATTCTCAGTCGAAATTGACGAGTCTGTTTACATGCAGAAAAAAATCATGTCGGGCGAGTTTTGCCACAACAATGGGTCTTTGGAGGCATTAGTCAGGAGATTAGTGAGTGTTTCATGTTTTGTGTACAAGATAGATCAGCAGCTACACTTATATTCACAGCACACATTCTGCTGGGCACAACAGTCATGTCAGATCAATGGAAAGCATATAATGCAATTGGCACCACTCCGGGATTGACTCATCAAACGGTCATTCATTCTGTTAAGTTTTTGGATCCAAACTCAGGTGCCAATAGCCAATACCCAAAGCATCGAACGTTTGTGGAAATCTGCAAAAGAGAGAAACAAGCGCCACAATGGCACACACAGACATATGCTCGATTTGTGTATGTGTATTCATGTGGACATGTGGCATCAACGTGTTAAAGTTAAAGTAATTGGTTTTTATGTCTTCAACGCCATTCTAGACTATATTTTTAATTTTGGCCACTACAGTAGCGGAGGACCATACAAAAGTAAGTATGTTTTTATTCAAAATAACATTTGTTTTATTGGAAGTCTGAAGTGTTTTAATGGAAATGTGAAATAATGTATAATAATTTTGAATTAAAAGTTTTTTAGTTTTAGGCTAATTCAGATTGATCAGGTTTAGTGATACATTTTCGGGTTCATGCTAGGTTTAGGGATACATTTAGGGTTCAGGTTAGTTTAGTGATACATTTAGTTTTAGGACACAAGTTCGTGGGTCACCGATAACCAAGATGGCGGCCGCGGGCTGATCTCTCCGAATTGTTTTAATTTCAAAAGAACATTTGTTTTATTGGAAGTGTGAATAATAATAATTTTTGCGGTGAATTAAAATTTAAGTCGATCTATCCACTTCTGATACCGGGTCAGAATAGCCGGAGCCAAACTTTTCATTACAATTTCAATTACAGACAAGACAGTTTGAGTATCAGTAGGCTCAGTAGCCGATTTGCCGCCAAAAAAAAAAGCAACTTTGATCTTGATTGATGTCTTACAATAAAATTATAAACATAACGTATTCTTACTTGCTTTTAGCTGTACGTAAAATTGTTATTCGTGTTTCTTCAAAGTACATCAAAGTCTTCAAAATATGGCACATTGCTCGGTTGATAATAATATAATGGCTGTAAAGATGGCAAATGAACAGGAAGTATCCGTCATAACCGTCACGTGACCAACCGAATAATAATTACGCCCCCACGTGACCAGCCAGGTCCGAATAGGCAATTGTTGCTATAGTCTATAGGTTAGCCACTCCGTTAAGTTTAAGACACAGAAAAGTTATGCTACTTCTATTTTGTGATAACAATATTAATAATTTACATTCACCTCATAATAATTGATTGACGAGATGCATGTATTTTGTCCACGGGTGAATGTTCCAGGTTGTACCGTACCTCTAGCCGGCCAAACGTGTACATGACTGAATGTCCCAGTTGGTCTATACCGTATCTACCTAAACGTGTACATGACTGAATGTCCCAGTTGGTCTATACCGTACCTACCTAAACGTGTACATCACTGAATGTCCCAGTTGATCTATACCGTACCTACCTAAACGTGTACATCACTGAATGTCCCAGTTGATCTATACCGTACCTACCTAAACGTGTACATGACTGAATGTCCCAGGTTGATCTATACCGTACCTACCTAAACGTGTACATCACTGAATGTCCCAGTTGGTCTATACCGTACCTACCTAAACGTGTACATGACTGAATGTCCCAGTTGATCTATACCGTACCTACATAAACGTGTACATGACTGAATGTCCCAGTTTGTCCGTACCGTACTTAGCCAAACATTTACATGAAAATTTAAACATTAAAAAAAAAAAGTTTTACACGTCAAACAAATTCGATTTAATTAATACATTTTTGTTAATGATTTATTTCCCCATTCAGGTTGGGAGAAGAAGTGAGGGACCCTGAACAAAATAAACCTAAATATGAAAAGCATATGAAACTATCGTAAACAAAGATATCAGTTTGGTATTTTTTCTTGAAAGCTACGGACAATTTCTCAGCTACATGCATTAGATGTAACAAGATACTTAAAAAACATTGGGAGGTACAACTTCAGGCCTTCACACTTATTTAAAGCCTGCACATTCCACTGACTACTTGGACTTGTTTCTAAGCCCAGGTTACGATCAGATGCGAAAACATATCGTGGATATTCAAAAGCTTGGTCAGAAAGTGGATTCTTCTTTGGAAATATCTATGAACAATGAAATTGAACCTCTTGGGTCTGAGCATGACGAACTTGAGGATAAAATGAAGCTTAAGAGACAAAATTAGAAATTGAAATACAAAAGAAACTTCAGGCACAGGATAATACTTCCAGATCAACGAATGGAGACATTGGTAAAAATAGAAATGGCTTTATTTGAGAATTACGGCTCAAGAGGAAAATATCTATAAATTGCGTATGATAGCCTAAAGTATATTCCGCAGATCAGGTGAAGTAAGAGCGTGCGTTCTCGTCATCAGGTTACTTTTGTAACCATTTGCGGTCAAAGTTAAGTTACGAAACATTAGACTCGTTGTCATTTTTTACGATCTCATTATTTAAATTTGACCAAAGATTGAAACAACACAAATTATTTGAATATTTGATTAATAAAACTAGATCTATTTAAATTAAAAAGTTAAGAATATATTTTTTGTTCGTTTGATTTAAGTCTGATTCTGAAGTTAAACACTTGCGTTATTATTAAGAGCATATTTAAAATAAAAAATGTGATTTTTTTTTTCCTTTACATTTTCATTTCATTGATAAATCCTCACCTCTAATCTCGAATCTCAACTAAAAATTCTCCAAACATTGAAAATATCGGAAGTATCGGGATTCCGGTATTCGTAAACTTCATCGAAAATGCCGGTTTTGGCAAAACGGACCAGTTTTGCGACCCCTAGTTAGTACCAGCAATGTGTGCTCTGCATATATGCAATTTTTCAATTTTGTGTCATCCCCCCCCCCCATGATGTCACCCGGTGCGGACCGCATCCTCGCACTCCCCTAGCTACGCCACTGTATATATGTTAAATGGTCCTTGAGATATTTTGATTAAAGGGGTTGGGACTCCCCTCCCCATGGATGAACGTGAAAACTCCATCAATGCTTAATATTAAAATATCCTCTAAAGATGTAGGTTCGCAAATATACTAAGGTGGAATAAAATTCCCTCTCCGACAAGATATAAATTATAGCATAATATCCTCGGGTTCCCGAGAAATAAATTATTAAACTTGTACAAAAAGCACACATTGTGGTTTCCCATGAGCCTATCTAAGCGGTGGGGGAGAAGCCGTACAAGCCGTAACCCCTAGGACAAATACCATGACATTGTTGGTGGTGAAGGCACTGTTTCGAAAAATAGAGCGTGGCCTTCAATGCCACTTGCTTATAAAGATACACTTATTATCACCCCCCCCCTTTTTTTTTTCTTCTTAACGAATCCCTTGTTATTCTAACTGCATTTAAATATTTAGTGACGGTTTGGAAAGTATATTTGGCGACCTTTAAATGACGCAAACTCATTCATTAAATTTTGTTATTTTTTTAAAAATACGGACGATTATACAAAACTTTTGCTTAAAACACACATATTATTAGCTAGTACTAGTATCCATTGCTATTTATAAGCCGTGGAAAATGAATCAACCAAACTCACAACTAACCTTAACATTAAAAAAAAAATTCATTACTAGAAAATATAAAAATCAACTTTATTATAGTTTAATTCAGTGTATAATATTTTAATAAAATTTATTTTATCACGGGATGAAGAAAACTCTATTCCCGTTTCACGGGATAAGCAAAAAATCCGGGAAAAGAGAAATCCTAGTTTTGATGGAAGCATTCTGACAAAAGATATCATTTTTATAAATTTAATATATAGTGAATAGTGTTTTGGTTTAAATTTAAATTCTAGTTGTTAAATTTTAAACATTTTTAAGTTGGAAAGTGTGACATAGACATAGGCTATTTGACATAGGCCTACTTTAAATGGGGCGGGTGGGAAGCTGAGATTTTTTACGGGCAAATACAAAAAAATAGTAATAGTATGACGTGCTGTATGCTACTTACACTTACAGTTTTAATTTTATGCCTTTTTTCAACGTAATTAAACAAAATAATATCATCACCCTTGAATCAAGTGTGCAATCGTGAGAAAAGGGGTTGGGGGTGGTGGCGATTTTTTTGGGGCATTGTCAATAATTATAGCCATATTATTTTACTCTATTTGTTTGTTAGAGACCAAGAGTGTTATTCTTCTAAGTAAAAGTTACAAAGCATAAGTCGATTTTTGATTGGTAAATCATCTCTCTTTGCTCCAATCGTTATCACCCTTTTACGTCCCCGATCAACAATGGCGCCGTTCGTGTCGTCTGAGGGAAATATTAATGATTAAAAGTCTGGTGAACTTGATATAAATGATTTACAATTGAAGACAAGATTAGCAAAATAAATCTTTGATCTCAAAATCAGTGAAAATAATTTCGGAGATTCTGATGTTACGGTCACCTATTCGACTTTATCATTTTTATATGTTTCATTTCTAGATCTTCATTCATTTTCATCTTTTCCGAGGCTTTGACTTTGTTTATCAATTGATGCCAGCATAGCCTTTACTGGATTCACGTATTTTGGTAATTGTATGCTTAGGCCCATATTCGGTGGACATACCTTATTGCGACATCAACTTATTTCTTTTTGCAAAATGTCCGGAGGAAATTCAGAATTAAAATGGAAGGTAAGCAAAAAAAGAGTAACAAAATAATGACGAGCTTGTTCTAAATATATCCTTTGGTTACCCGTTGTGATAAAAAGGAAAACCACGTGATCCGCGTGACAGCCAATAAAAATCTTTGTTTATCGCGCCCGTTTTAAGTTAGACTATGTCGATATAAATTATATCTTAACACTTTGTAGTTATTTCTTGATTAAAGATAATACATAGTATTATATTAGGTATTTAATACCTGAAATTTGTGCATAAAGCAATGTCAAAGTCGTCTTTAAATGGTCCTTTAAAGGTGAGTTGCTTTTAATATTTAGAGCTGCCGAGCCCATGCCTCAGCACAAATAAGTTTTTTTTTAATAAGTAGGCCTAGTGTCTAGGTTAGAGGCGAAGGAAGACATACATTTAATGAAGGCCTGGTAATCGCTGTTTCAGTGGTAATTAGCCAGATAATTAGATACTTATGTGTTGCTTTATGTGGGCATTAACATTTAATGACAAAATATTCACCACTTGTTATGTGTAGGTAATATAATGGCTCCTTAAAAAACAAATTTGGGCTTGGGTCTTGGGTGCATTGAGATTCAGCTTTGTGTTTCAAGTGAAGTTGTCAGCTGTAGTACAAGTTATTAAATGGTTGTTTTGAGTAGGTAGGCCTACACAGTGTACACATCACTAGACTACAGAAAACAGAACTTGAAAAAGAAAGCAGGCCCAATTTAAAATAATAAAAGCCCTAGCCTCCCATAAACTGAACTAGTTAAATTTAAATCATGATACATATGATTAGCCATTAATTTAATTAATGGCAGTGTCTACACATCCGACAACCGGACAAATAGTGTAGGAGATATTCTTCAGACGAGCATGTCACGTGACCACCGCACGACTAGTATGTGTCATTCCAGCACACATGTCATGTGACAAGGACAAGAGACAAGAGGTTGCCGTCAAAATTTAAAAAAAAGTCTGTATCTTGGTTTAAATATGATAAGGGATTAAGGCTCTACCTAGTAGCCTACATTTAAAATATGAACCAAAGAAAATAAGACCAATACTTGCCAGTTGACTGTCAATAGATCTACTGTCAAAAAAGTTTTATTTTAGGCTTTTAATATTGCGTGAGAAGTAGGCTACCCCAACAGCACACCATAATTATATTATAATATATTGGCCCTATGCCTATATTAAGATGTAGGGTCTATTTCTTTGTGAACTTTCGACCTCCCTAACTTAATTAACACCCTCACTATCATTTTTATCCTTTCTTTCTCGCTCTCAGTATTTCTTCCTTCTAGTATGCATTGCCCCCCCCCCCCCAACTTGAAATAAAATATAAAAAAAATGTTTACCCTTCCCCCCCCCCCCCCCCCCCAATGCCCATGCATCTCCGATGCCCAGTTTTATGATCGACTATTAGCGGTCACGTGACAAGGCTGACGGACATATATCTGGCCCAACTTTGTTACGGTGGTCATGTGAACTGGTCGCCGGACGATTATCTTGAGGATTATTCGTCCGGTCGCCGGACATGTAGACACTTCAATTATTAATAGGGTAAAATTTTAAAAATTAAGTTTTAGCTTTAATTAGTTGGTTGGATAGGTACAATAGGGCCTGAAAAATGCAATTCATCAATACCAAATTTATCATTGTAGGTCAATTCTAAAGAAAGTTATGATTTTTTTTTTTATGTGAATTATTTTGGGATAACTTTTAATTGATGCATAGAAAAATATAACACCGTCAAACCCGGCTATGTCGACGGCCTCTGGGTTTGCCAAAAAGCATTGAGATAAACGAAAACCAATATGGCGGCAATACATTAACATGTGCTTGAAATTTCTTTATGTTCACTGTGTGCGTTTATAAATGAGAATGTGCATGCACATGTTTTGAGATATTTTTTTTTACACGTTACCGCGATTTATTTGACGAAGCAATTGACATGCTATAAAAATGTACATACATGTTTGCTAACAACACAAGGCATGTGAGGTACCACTTTTCCGGATTTGCGACGCTAAATATTTTTCAGCTCCGGATTCGTGAGTTTTTATTTTCTTTCGCTCCCATTCGCCAGTTCAGTTTATTCAAATATGGATTCTGGGTTTTAAAAAAAAAATAAGAACGCGCGAAAGCCTATTGAGCATTAAGCGACAAGCGTGTTCGCTATAAATATAACTGGTACTGCGACCCCTATTTTTTGTTTGCAGGCTCCTCACGTCTTGCTGTGTCAAGTTAATTGCTCGGAGGATATTGTCATTTCATTTCAAATACTTCAGTTTGAAATAGGCACGTTTCTGTTGTATATAATTTTCAAAAGCCGGAGATTGGTCATGGGCAACAAGATAACCAAGGTTAAGTGGTCAAATTTGGCCGCCTTTTTTGCTGGAGACATCAGGGTTCGGCGACATAAAAAAATTGACATAATCGAGGAGAAAATGCTAATACAATGAATTAGGCGGTTCCACTTCAAAAACCATGACGTAACAGGCTTGGCGAGTTAACCAAAGTCGATAAGTGGGTTCGACTGTAGTCACTACAATAAAAAGTGGCAGAGATTTAGGTTTGAGATAGCTTTGTAAAAGAGCAGTAAATTGAATTTATTTAAGGAATTAATGAAGATAACCAAAACAAACCATATATATCTGTGATATCATATGAAACATTTTCAGTATTCAATATGAGCTCATTAATATTCAAAATGGCTGACATGTCACATTCATATTTGAATATGAACAATATTTTCCAAAATATAGGGTCATGTATATCAAATTGTTCCTATTGAAAGGGGGAATAATAATAAGTAGCAGATTGAAGGGTGAACTCATGTTCCTTTAAAAATTTTATTTATTTTATATCTCGGAGAGCAAAATCAAAAATTGATAAAAAAATTTACAATATTCATATTATAGTGTGGCATTAGTTTTTCATAGAAGCCTCACAATTAAAAAAGACTTGTGCTGTTATATTTGCCTACAAATTGCTTAAGATTATGAAGTTATTTGATAGACCTTTAAATGAAATAAAACAATTTTTTTTTTTTTTTTGAAGTATTTCAAAATATCAATTCATTTTAGTACTAAACAAATATTTTAAATCCATTATTAAGATAAAACCAATTTTCTTATTATATCCATATTTTATATGATTATTATAGTGTGGCATTATTTTTTCATAGAAGCCTCACAATTAAAAAAGACTTTTTCTGTTATATTTACCTACAAATTGCTTAAGATTATTAAGTTATTTGATAGACCTTTAAATGAAATAAAACAATTTTTTTTTTTTTTTTTGAAGTATTTCAAAATATCAATTCATTTGAGTACTAAACAAATATTTTAAATCCATTATTAAGATAAAACCAATTTTCTTCATATATCCATACTTCATATGCTTAGACCAAACTCTTAAATAAGCCTTATTATATAAGAGTGGAACTTGGAATTTTAAACAGTGGTTATGAAAATCGCGTGTGGTAGCATGTGTTAGAGAAATTAAATAGACTTAGCTTTATTCAACTTGATACATATTTTTACAAACAAATTGTTGATAAAAAATTGGAAGACTTAGCATTGTTTGGCATCCAATTCTCTTTAAAATGATGCATCACACAACCCATTTAACAAAGAAATGACCGCAAACCACATTTTTTTCCAAACGTATATGCAATGTTGAACTGGACAAAATCAAGGGGCACGTAACTCTGCAAGGGTTTGACACTAGCAAAAAAACTGATTTACCCAAGTACCTACAGTTAATATTATGGGCAATTTAATTTACTTATTACTATGCCTGTGCTAATACTATTATATATATGATAAACAAATATACCATATTATATTTTCTCTTGTTTGTACTTTTAAAACAATTAAATTGCAGACACTTTTTGACAACATGCAAGCGAAAACTGAAGCAGCATTGAAGAAATCTAAGCCAGCTAAGCCTAAAGCAGCTGCAGTTGATGATGATATAATGGAGGTTGACAATGTTAATAATGCAAACTCTAAAGGAGACAAGAGGTTGTCAGTTGAAAGGATTTATCAAAAGAAAACACAGTTGGAGCACATTCTTCTACGCCCAGACACTTATATAGGTTCTGTTGAGAGTGTAACACAGGTAAAACCTGACTGATAAGTGAAACGTTTGGAAACTTTACTCTTATCTTATTAGGCCCTATATTATTGAACAGATTAATTTTGAATACAAATGAAACCATTTGAAAACTTTTTTTTTTTTTATTAACCCTCTTGAGACGGCTGGGCCAGAGTGTCATCGTTATGGCGAAAAAGACAAAGGGCGGATCTATCAGCCCAATAATAAAAGCTTTGATATTGGCTGGCTAGTCTTTGTACCAGCTTTCACATTGCTTCTTCCATTTCTTGCTCATCTAATGGCAGCTCCCATTGATATTTTATGCTGTTCTGACCTTTTATATAGATTTTTTTTGTACCTACTTACCCCTGTAACTACAAGTGCCAAAAGGCATAACCCAAGGGGAATATTTTATGTAGTTATCTAAAATGAATATTATTCAAAAATGGGTTAGGACTTCATAGTCTTCAACAATCATAAAATTAATAAAAATTCTGCAGTTTTATTCTAAGTTTTCAAAAAAATTGCATGCATGCTGCATTATGCAAATCAGTAAGCCTATATATTATTTTCATAAATGTTTTATAATGTTTTCACTTTAGTTCAAAATGATCGAATTAGTTTATTCTATTCCTTACAAGAATATGTATAGTTTTATATTTGTAAGTAAAGTTGTTAGTTTATTTTTTATTTTTGCAAACATTTTTTTTTTGGTATGCATGGTGCTTTTGTCATCTGAAAATTTGAGTATATACATTTATTTTCAATTATAGTCTACATATTCTTTTCAAATTTATAAGTAATAAAATGGACTAGTCCTGTATATTTAAAATGGAAACTTTGTTATATGTTTGTGTTGTTTCTGTAGGAATTAATGATGTTTTTAACATTATTTTTATAGTCAATGTGGGTGATGGATACAGAAAGCAATAAGATGATCCAGAAAGATATTACATTTGTACCTGGCCTCTACAAAATATTTGATGAAATACTTGGTAAGAATGGAGTATTTTTTGCTTAATTCTTAAGGGTAAAACATTGACTAAAAATAATAAAATGTAAATTACATTGCTATTTTATGGGCATATTAAGACTGAAGAATGACCTTACTACCTGCTTTCTGAATTTAACATATTAGTAAGTTAGAAGTGTTAAGTTTATTTTCCTTTTATGCCATCAGCTATACTCATTGTTTTTTTTTTTTATAAAAAATTTAATGAAAGATATAATCGCTATCTAAAAATGACACATGGCAATTCACACACATGATTTTTATTTGCTAATATTAATGAACATTTTTTAGTTTATCATTTTGGTACATCTTTGCAACACTGACTCCCATAAAAAAGGCTCTTACTCCTGAATTGTTTCTTCTACATTAGATTAATGGATTTACCAAATTTTACTTCTTGACCTTGAAATGAATTTTTAGTTTCATCATATTTTAATAATTTTCAAACGCCATTTTACAGTAAATGCTGCTGATAATAAACAAAGAGACCCCAAGATGGACTGTATTAAAATTGAGATTGATCCGTAAGTTTTAATTTACTTATGAAGGATGTATTTTTTTTTTTTCCATTATGTTAAAAATGTTTGAGTGTAGCTATTGATGCTTCCTTGTATGTGGTGAATTTTGGGGGTTAAAATTCAAATGACATTTTCATCAGGGAATCCAATAAAATCAAGGTGTGGAATAATGGCAAGGGCATCCCAGTTGTTGAACATAAGACAGAGAAAATGTATGTGCCCACTATGATCTTTGGCCATCTGCTTACCTCTAGTAATTATGATGACAGTGAAAAGAAAGTCACAGGTATGTGATACATTTACATATTATTTAAGCTGTGCTTCAATATTGCTTATATAACACGAAATTTTTGTTTGAAATAAAGATTAAGCAGTATGCAGTAGTAATAATTAATTCAGTGACGCTGATCATGTAATCATGCATACTGATGTGGACATTTTAATATTTTATCTTTCTTATTTTTCAGGTGGTAGAAATGGCTATGGTGCTAAGTTGTGTAACATCTTTAGCACAAAATTTATTGTTGAGACATCTTGCAATGAATACAGACGTGCTTTCAAACAGGTAATGATTAATCGAAACAAGTATACTTCAAATAGATTTATTTCCTGTTAATAGAATTAAAAATTTAAAAAAAATTATAGTAGCCCATAGTTATCATTACATTTCAGACTGATGATGATATTGATTCAGTATGGGGTGGATGATCATTGTGTAACTTGTTCTCACTTCAGATCCAAGTACTTGTAGCTAAATATATATTTTGTAAATGCTGACATGTTAATAGTTTTTTTGCCTCTGTTGAATTTTTGTTCAATTCTATTCACTTAAAGACACATTGTTTCCAAAGTATTTTATTTCACCAGGAGTAATGTGTTCTTTATAAATTCATTTGAATTTTTAAAATATTTCTTTAGATTTAGTTTAGCTTTATTTGCCATTACTCTGGAAATATAAGGCAAATGTTTAAAGAAGTGTTTCCTAACAGGATGTGTACGCCCCCGTAACAGGGGGGCAATTCGAAGATTATGGGGAAATATAATTTTAATCCAAAGGTGATATGTATTTACATTTCAAAACAGGGGTCGGAACATATACCAGACCTGGTTACCCTCAAACTCTTAAAATCGTACAATATCATCATAAAATTGTTCAATACATTATCTAATAGTAAAAAATAAACATACAGTATATATAATGTATACACCTCAAAATCGTACATTGTATGCCAAAATCGTAAGAGTAAACAGGTCTGATATACCTTTTTTAGGGGCTCAGGTGGGCAAAAAAGTTTGAGGAACACTGGTATAATGTAAATAAATGTCACCACATGTGAAAATCTGTAAATCTATTTGTACATACAGTTGAAATATTCTGTTGCCTATATTTTCATTTTCGGTTGTCTAAAACTAAACATTTTTCCTTATGGGACAAATAGATTATAAATTTATGTTGATATTAATATCTTTCAGACCTGGGCTGACAATATGTCTAAGACAAAAGAACCAACCATTACTGATGCCAAGGATACTGATTTCACCAGTGTCACTTTCTATCCAGACCTCTCAAAGTTTAAAATGGAGAAATTAGATGAAGATGTTGTTGCTCTGTTTACAAGGAGAGCTTATGATATTGCTGCAAGTGCAAAGGGGGTCAAAGTCTTCCTAAATGGAAAACGTTTGCCGGTCAGTTGGCTTTCACTTAGTGATAGTGGAATAGTTAAAATTCCTGTAAAAAAAAAAACAAGAAAGGAAATCAAGATTAAATTTTGCTTTCTAGATTAAACCTTTAGCACCATCTCAAATTTAATTACAATAGTTTATTTTGATGTACTGTTTTAAACCCTAGAGTTGAATTTCTTCAGATATAAATTTTTATCAGAGCTGAAGCTCAAATCAAACTCTATTTTTCTATGTTTTAAGGGTTTTCATTTTCTGCTACATACAGGTAAAAAATTTCAAAGATTATATAGATTTTTACCTGAGGGAACGCACTGATGAAGCAGGTGCACCACTTAAGCTTGTCCACGAAGTAGTCAATGATAGGTGGGAGGTGGCTGTTGCCATGAGTGACAGGGGTTTCCAGCAAGTCAGCTTTGTCAACAGTATTGCAACTACTAAGGTAATTTTTAGCTGTGTAAATCAATTACCTATATTGGAAAAGTAAGCTTGTGATTTTAATGGGAATAGGATGATTTGTGATTATGTAGTAGGAACATAATCATAATTTGAAGTTAATTGACCAGGTCTTTAAATGTGCAAGGATAAATTTGTCAAATGTTGTCTTGGTTCAGACCTGTTTACTCTTATGATTTTGGCGTACAATGTACGATTTTGAAGTGTTAGCATGTATACTGTGTGTTTATTTTTTTCTATAAATATAAGGTATTGAACGATTTTGTGATAATATTGTACGATTTTAAGAGTTTGAGAGTAAACAGGTCTGCTTGGTTGTTGTATAATAATAATGTCTTTGAAGTATGCTATCTTTTTTGGTAATGTTTTACATCTTGGCTTCCTGTTTTCTACAACAGGGTGGCAGGCATGTAGATTACATTTCAGATCAATGTGTTAGTAAGCTGATTGAAGTAGTGCGAAAGAAAAACAAAGGTGGAGTTGCCATCAAGCCTTTTCAGGTAATGTACAGACGTCTGAGAGAATTTGTTTCGTGTTATTTTTTTTATTATTTGAAGATTTATATCAAGCTTTTCCATAACTTGTTCTTCACACAGCTTGGACACTGTCACAATATTATTCTTTAATTATTTGAGAGGGTTCAATAGGTTTCACCCTAAGTTTAATCTTTAAAATCTCTCAGGTGAAAAACCACTTGTGGGTGTTTGTCAGCTGCCTTATTGAGAACCCCACCTTTGACTCACAGACCAAAGAGAATATGACAAAGCAGGCCAAGTCTTTTGGCTCTAAGTGCCAGCTCTCAGAAAATTTCATTAAACAGGTATGACAGTCACGACTAAATCATGTTACATTAAAACAGCTTAATAAAATCCCATTTTTTCATGTTAGGATATGTGGACAATCTGTAAAAAATAGTGTCCCTTTTGTAAACAAGTGTGTCAATCTTTAAAAGATAATTTAATGAATTTATAGGTCAGCAAATGTGGCATTGTGGAAAGTATTTTGTCCTGGATGAAATTCAAAGCACAAGCCCAGCTTAACCAGAAATGTCATGCCTCCAAACACTCCAAGCTCAAAGGTATACCTAAACTTGATGATGCCAACGATGCTGGTACTAAGAACTCTCATTCTTGCACCCTTATTCTCACCGAAGGAGACTCGGCCAAGTCTCTGGCTGTGGCTGGTCTTGGTGTCATAGGCCGTGATCGCTACGGTGTCTTCCCACTCAGGGGTAAACTCCTTAATGTGAGGGAAGCAACGCACAAACAGGTCCGTAGTTTATATATATATTTATTTATTTATTTATTTTTATATACATTTATTTATTTATATATAAATATATTTATTTATATATTTATTTATATCTATTTATATATATATTTATATATATATCTATTTATATATATATATTTTTATATATATTTATATATATTTATATTTATATATATATTTATATATATATATTTTTATATATATTTATATATATTTATATATATATTTATAGATATATTTATAGATATATTTATAGATATATTTATAGATATAAATATATATATTTATATATATATTCGCTATGCAAAATAATTTCTTTATGTATGTTATTTAATGTAGAATTTTTAGAATATGTTTATATGCAAAAGTTTTTTAAAAAAACACAAAAGAATTGGCTATATTTTGTGTGACCTTTTTCTGAATTCTTGCTGTTATTTTGATTTCCATTTTGAAGATCCTGGACAATGCTGAGATCAACAACATCATTAAAATTTTAGGACTGCATTTTAAAGAAAACTATGATGATCCAGTCAAGCTCAGTTCATTACGTTATGGCAAGATGATGATCATGACAGATCAGGATCAAGACGGTTCTCATATCAAAGGCCTCATCATTAATTTTATTCACCACTTTTGGCCTAGTTTACTTCGACACAACTTTGTTGAGGAATTTATTACACCTATTGTTAAGGTTTGTATAGTTAGCTTTTTTTGTTACATATTATATATACATTATATATTATATATAAATTATAAAATTTTTATTAGAACTTAAAATAATCTTTAGTTCTTAATGAACTATTGTCACATTTAGAACTATTAAATTATCTATTGTCGGTCTTTATTTATATTTTATTTTGTCAATTTTACAAACAATTTATATTGTTCTGGTGCAGGTGAGCAAAGGCAAGACAGAGTTATCATTTTATAGTTTACCTGAGTTTGAAGAATGGAAAAAAGCCACAGACAACTGGCATACATATAAAGTCAAGTACTACAAAGGTTTTTTTAAATTTTTCCTCTTTCAGTCTGTGTATTCCAGTGATATTTTTGTTAGAATTTACAAATTAGTTAATAGAATAGTGTAGAAAAATCATAGATTAGATAAAGTATACAATTTGTATCAGTTATCCTATGAGCACTTTGTTTGAATTTTTTTAATGTAATCATCATCATCAATGGCACTACAGCCCATGTAGGGCCCTGGCCTGCTCCACCACATCCTTCCATTCGGAGCGATCTATGGCTTTCCATTTCCATGCTCGAACCCCCAACTGGTGTAAATCTGTCTCCACATCATCAATCCACCTCATCCTTGGGCGACCGATGAGTCGTCTGCCCCTAGGCTTCTGCCTGTATATAATTTTGGCTGCTCTGCATTCCGGCATCCTTTCAACATGACCTGCCCAGTGTATTCTGCCTTTTTTTTATCATTGTGACTATGGGTGGTTCTTTGTACAAATAGTAAAGTTCTTGATTTGTACGTATTCTCCAGATATCATTTTCTATCACTGGTCTGTATATTTTGCGGAGGATTTTCCTTCCCATGTGTTTAGCAGGTTCTCTGCTTTTCTGGTGAGGGTTCAGGTCTCACTAGCATACGTTACTGCAGGTCTTATGGTGGTGTATATTGTCTTCTTTGTTCCCCTTGATAGGTTTTTGTTTCCCAGTAGCTTTTGTAGACTGAAATAGGAACGGTTGCCTGCTGTTATCCTTTCTTTCACCTCTTACATTATGTCATTGTGCTCATTTATAGTTGCCCCTAGATATTTGAATGTGGCCACTCTCTCAAATTTATGGTTGTTTATATTGATGTTATTATCAGCATGGGAGTTTCTTGACATTATCATATATTTTGTCTTCGGTTCATTTACATCAAGGCCAGCTTTGAATGAGGCATTTTCAAGTTCCCTGAATGCTTTAATTATGTCATTACGGTTTCTACCCAGTAGTGCTATATCATCTGCACATGCCAGGTACTGCAATGGTTGGCTAGATAAGGTTCCTGATGGTCGTTGCTCTGTAGTATCTCTCTGGAAATAGTTTGTTATGGTTCCACTGGTGCTAATGTGTATGCTTCTAATAACTTTTTCTAGCGTGATGTTAAACAGGATACATGATAGTGAGTCTCCTTGTCTGAGGCCCCGATTAACTATGAACTCCCTAGAGTATTCTCACTGAACCTTGATTCTATTTTTGGAGTTGGCCATTGTCATGTGTATGAGCCGAGTAAGCTTGTTAGGGACTCCAAGTTCTTGTAAAGCATTGTATAAGTAATTCCTGTTTACGCTATTGTATGCTGTTTTGTAATCCACATATTAAATGTTGGTTAAATTTAACAAAACCACTTATTGATAATAAGACAAAACATCAGTAAAATACACCTTAATTACTAATTTTTTACAATTTGAACTTTTCACATTCTATTAGGTTTGGGTACCTCTACTTCAAAAGAGGCCAAAGACTATTTCAGTGACATGGATCGACACAGAATTCCTTTCAAATATGGTGGTGGTGAAGATGATTCTTCTATACATCTAGCTTTCAGCAAAAAGAAGATTGAAGAGAGAAAAGAATGGCTAACAAATCATATGGTAGAGAAGAAGCGAAGAGCTGAAATGGGATTACCAGAGGTGAGTGGCATTTAATAAGAAGTTTGATTTTATTGTATTATATCTCAGTATAGTTCTATAAGGATTAGTTTGTAGAAACTTCTTTTAAAAATAACTTAGACTCTCCATTTCAAGTATCAAGTAGATGTTTTTATAATTTATAAATGGTCATTTGTGAATAAAGCCTGTAGAATTGTAATTTTTTTCTCAACTTTCAGCTTTATCTTTATGGAAAGGAAACCCGCAGCATTACTTTCAGTGACTTTGTCAACAGGGAGTTGATCTTGTTCAGCAACATGGACATTGTGAGATCCATCCCCTGTTTGTTAGATGGGCTTAAACCAGGTGTGTTATTTAGAATTTCATTTTATATTTTTTTAATAATTTGCTTAAGAATAAGAGTTTTTTTCCCCCCCTCTATAAATAATTTTATAATGGGGTTCAGTGTGAACCTTTCATTTTAGTAAATTAAATGAATAGCAGATTAGTAGATGGGAAATAAAATAGAATATCCAAGATTTTATTGGTCAATGATCTTAACTGATTAACTACCAAATTGAAAATCAGGCTGTGGCCGGATTACATTAAGGTCAAATTTTCTCATTGAAGGTGTATGTACAAATTCAGCTGCAGTTTTCTCAATTATCTTCTGAGTAATTAGCCATTTTTTAGGTAAATGATTAGTTAATGAGATAAATGTGAAACATTTGTAAATATAAGTTTTGGTAGGAAATTATTAATTGTTAAATAAGTAATTACCAGACCTGTTTACCCTCAAACTCTTAAAATCGTACAACATCATCATGCCAAAATCGTAAGAGTAAACAGGTCTGTGTTACAACAAAAAAACAATTAAAAATATATGTCAACTTACCTTAAATTTTAAATTTCCATAACAATTAAAGCCTATTATTTGGTGGTTTTCAAATGGTATATCCAATAATAAAAAAAATACATCAGAGAACACAGAAATAGAATAATATTTCCACTTCCAATTACTTGTATGCATTTAGTAACCCTGTCACTTGTTGCCACGGTAAACAAGGTGTACCATTTTGTAACTAGCTTGGAAATTAAATCAAAACTAATTAATAGCTTGTTTTTTTTAAACATTCTGCAGATAGCATGTGGTCTGAAAATAAACATCCTGTCTTTAAATTAAAATCTGAAACGAAAAAGGGAACGGAATAATATAAATATTTGACCTGATTTACTAAGATACAAACATTGGCGCTACCAGCAGCTCGTGGCCATAATGAAAGAAATCCAGAGCCACTCTCACCTGCTCATGATAGTTAACCAGTTAATCTGTTGGATGACTTAAAAATGTCAATAGCATTACAGAAAGCCTATTAGGTCATACATTCTGCTATGAAAATCCTTTCTTACATTTAGCAATAATAATAATGTAACTACACCTATAAAGGTCAGAGGAAGGTCATTTTCACTTGCATCAAGAGGAATCTGGTGAACAAAGAACTTAAGGTTGCTCAGCTTGCTGGTTCAGTTGCTGAGCAGTCTGCCTACCACCATGGTGAGGTAAGTGTTTAATAGGATAATGTTTTTTCCATCATTATATTTATCATAAATATTTATTGATATCACTTGTCATTTAATTTTGTATCTTGTTGTCATTATTGAGAATTATTTCAGTTTCTCCACAAGAAGTTCATAAATTTAAGCAACAAAATGGTGTTCAGGAAATATTTTATCTCAACTTTTAGCAATCTTTGATGTCAACCATCATTAACTTGGCCCAGACGTTTGTTGGTAGCAATAACTTGAATCTACTCCAACCACTGGGTCAGTTTGGTACAAGAATTCATGGTGGTAAAGATGCTGCCAGCCCTCGTTACATTTTCACCATGTTAAGGTAGTCTAAAAACACTCTTCTTAAACAGATAACATTGTTTAATAAATATTCCTATCTTCACATTTTTAAAAGCTGAGACTATAATAATCTTTTAGAATATTAACAAGTATATGCATCAATCTTACAGTACTAAGTGCTTTCAACAATGAATTCAAAGTAAATAGTTTTAAATTAACTTACAGAATTGCCCTTTTAAAAAAACCAAACAAAAAAACATGCATTTTAGAAGTTAATATTTGTGTTTCTTCTTTCAGCCCCTTGGCTCGTCATGTGATTAATGCCAATGATGATGCTTTGCTTAACAACTTGTATGATGACAACCAAAAGATAGAGCCAGAATGGTATCTTCCCATCATCCCTATGGTTCTTGTCAATGGTGCTGAGGGCATTGGCACCGGGTGGTCCACAAAGATTCCAAATTATGATGTGCGTGAGATAGTTGCTAACCTCCAGAGGTTGCTTGATGATGAGGAGCCTTTACCAATGGTACTTTCTTTTAACTTTTTTAATAAAATGCAGTTTTTTTTTCTTTTTATCAACTATATTGTTTCATACTTTTCAGATTTTTCTGACATTATTTAGAAAGTTTTTTTATTAAAAAAAATATAGCCACCTCCATAGGTTAAATGCTAATTTCTTTTATCCTAGATGGTTTTTGCGACAGGCATTTAAACAGTTATTGTACAATAATTATGCTTTGTTTTCAGAATTTAAATAATTTATTTTTAAAAAAGTAAAATTGAAAAAATTTAATTTCTGATGTGACTACTACAATTTTGGTGAGTGTTTCAATTCATTTCACTTGAATTTCAAAAAAAAAAAATTGAAATATTTATATTTTCATACTTAATTGTAGATTAACTTTTAAAATTCTCCATCCAGCTGCCTTCTTACAAAGGGTTCAAGGGTGTAATAGAAGAAATTGGCTCAAATGATGGTCGTTATGCTGTGCATGGAGAAATTTCTGTCATTAATGAATCAACTGTAGAGATTACAGAGTTGCCTGTGAGAACATGGACTCAGAATTACAAAGAAGATGTTTTGGAAGTCATGTTGCATGGGACAGAAAAGCAGCCTGCTATAATCATGTAAGTTACTTTAAATTTAATATAACAACCATTTTGAAAGAACAAAATATATTAAATTACATTTACAATAATATTATTATTATTACAGTTCACTTATGATTTATACCTTTGTAATGTTTGAGAACATTACAGTTCCTTGGATTGTTGGCAGACACTGTATGACAAATTACATTTACTGATAGTCTGGCGTTCAAATCCTAGCAAGACTATATGTCCACACTGCTGTCCTCAATCTGCATTTGGAGTTAAGAGGCTCAATATGGAAACACTAATCATTACAAAAAAAGTATTTTGATTTTTACGTTATAACATCATTTAATAACTTATGGATGTATTTGTTTCACAGAGACTATAAAGAATACAATACAGATTCTAGCATCAAGTTTGTTGTCAAGATGGCCCCAGAAAAGCTGGCACAATATGAACAAGAAGGTCTCCACAAGCTCTTCAAACTGTCCTCAACCATTTCAACCAACAGTATGGTAAGAACTTAAGAATTAGAGGACCAATGCTTTAAGGTTAAATCTGGTCCAATTATCTGAAGTTTGTTTGAGCATCAGTAATGAATGGAGGCAAGAAAGACAATTAGATGTGTAAAGCTAATTAATATTAAATGTTATCAAAAGATTTTCAAAAGCAACAGAATTTCTTGGGCTGGACTGCATAAGGGGAACATAAAGTTTAAAAAATACACTTGTCTTGGAATATTTTTCTTGTGGAGTTTAAATCTAAATTAATTATTTAAAGATAAGACAGTTACAACTTAATTGTTGCCTTTCCATCAACCATCTTATTCAACCTTTATTAAGGTTCTGTTCAACAGTGAAGGATGCATTAAGCGCTACGACAAGGTAGAGGAAATCTTAAAAGAATTTTACACAGTTCGTATGGACTACTATCACCGTCGAAAAGATTACTTAGAAGGAATGTTGTCAGCGGAGTCCCTAAAGATGGACAACATAGCCAGGTTCATCATGGAGAAAATTGAAGGAACTATAGTTGTTGGTAAGTCTTTACCTCTTTTGATGTTTAATTTTGTTACCAGGCTTTCTGTCTCCCTACTGTTTTCTTCTTTTCATAAATTCCTAATTTATAAGTCTAAGTTGTTACGAGATATATTTTGTAATCTTTCCTTATTTGTAATCTCCAGAGAATAAACCAAAGAAAGAACTTATTCAGACCTTGGTGAGAAAAGGTTATGATTCTGACCCAGTCAAGGCTTGGAAAGAAGCCCAGAACAAAGGAAAAGTATGTATTAAACATCAATACTAGTCATATTATGTATTTATGTTGTTCATATTATTTTAAGTTAAGGTAAATAATCATATATTTTTTTGTGCCTTTCTGCTGCATACAAGGATGGAGATAAAACCGTAAGTATATAATAATATGTATATTTATACATATTAATAAATAAATATCCATTGCGACTTTTTAAGGTTGTAAACCAGTGTACAACCTTTTTGACTATGTGGGCCAAAAAATTTTTTATTCCACAAACCAGAGGGCCGAAAATGACATCTCAAAAGAAAGAATTAAAAAATTTTAAAGTAAATTATTAATATTACTAATACTTCTTACCTTGTGCATAAAGAATCAAATATCCATTAGCATTATAGGTTCACCAAGAATATAAATGAATTGAATAAGAAAAGCTGTAGCACCTTTTTAATTATATATTTTGCTTTGAATTTTACTGGAAATTCTCTTAAGTTGATGTAATCAGTAGCATCTGCCCTCATTAGATTTTTAAATGTTCATCAGTAATTTTTTTTTTTTAACTTGATGTTGGTCATTACAGAGAATCCAACCCTACTGATGTAGGTGCTTCCAAAAACATGGTCCAAATTTTGTTACATTTCCATAGTTGTGGAAATTCATCAGAAGAAGGTCATCTAGAATTTATTTGGGGCCACGCATTCTTATGCTTGTTTATAAAAATACTTTCAAGAGTAATTCCAGACCTGTTTACTCGTACGATTTTGGCGTACAATTTACAATTTTGAGGTGTATACATAATATATAATGTATCTTTTTCAATAGTATTAATATAATGTATTGAACGATTTTGTGATATTTGTACGATTTTAAAAGTTTGAGGGTAAACAGGTCTGTAATTCCTACTGTCTCAGACAATTTCTCCCTGAATGAATTGCATGAACTACAAACGATCAAAAGCCTGTATCCAGCTTTCTACTCATTGAAAGCCCCACACTCCGATCTCTGAATACCCGGTACTTGTCCTTAACGTCACAATACAGGATGGACACACAAATCTCCCATACTTGGCAGGACTATCTGCTACCATAAATAGTACACGCTACCCACTGTAGTCATATGTGACAGCTGTACGCCAGCTGCCATCTTGATGACTCTAACACGAAGATTTTCCTGCCATGTTATCATCTCACAAAGCGCAGTAGTTAACTGGTGGTGCTCTCCTATTTCATCTAACTTGGTCCCATGGGTGGGAACATGGACATTTTTACAATGACCAAATTATTACATAAGTTACTTTTGGTTTCCCTATTCATCTTTCTCAACGCTGTTAGTAATCATACCCGATACTCCATGACGTATTCCCTGTACAAGCAACAGAAAGAAGGAGCAGATAGTATTCAATTATATGTCACCCAGGTTCCCAAATGTTTGCTTTGCTGATGTGCGCAACATAAATTAATACTATCTGTCAACCCATCACACTCCCCCTTTTCCATGTTACAATCAGCATGAGGCCACAGCTTGGACAGCACTGGTGTAAACTATATTTTTTGGGTTGGATCAGCCAGCAATTTTTTTTAAATTTAATTTTTGTCTGTATGTGTGTTTCTTGATTTTTGACAGCACTCGGTCATAATTCTTGGTGAACATCTAATTTGTTTCAAGATCACAGCTTACACACATACACTTACGTCCATGAAACATTTATTCTTCAGTTTTTATAATGTATAATCAATGGGTTAAAAGTTATTTATGTACTGGATTGAACAAAATCTCATTATTTTTGGTAATAAAATTTAAAAAGTTTTAAAAATCTTTTTAAAATGACCAAATAAACAGATGTTTGTATACAACTGATAGAAGAAATGTTAATTTGTGTGAATTTAGATGTTCTTGTTTAATAAACTCTAGAGTTAATTTACAAAACTTAGTTTATTACTACATAAAAATTTAAGAGATGTCTGATTATGAATTACTTAAATATATGATTAGCTTATTGTTTTCCTCGTCCTATTCCATTAGGATGATTTACTAGACACTGAACAGGAAGAGGAAGACACATCTGGACCAGACTATAACTATATTCTTGGCATGCCACTGTGGAACCTCACTAAAGAGAAGAAGGATGAGTTGGTGAAACAGAGGGATCTCAAGGTAAGTCAGGATATAAAAAATGCATAGTTTATAACAGATATGTTCTAATTTGTCATAGTGTATCACAATGATTTAGTTATAACCCATGAACTGTCAAGAGCAATTGGGCTGTGATGTTAAATTTCTTTTTTTAAAGTAACCTTATGTATAACTAAAATTCCCAAAGCAAAAGAAAATGAATCCCAAGGCCCATATAAGTATACATATTTACATATTTTATCTAGTCATTGCGACAGTTGGTGGGTTAGGTTGATTTGGGCAAATCAGCTTGCTCACTATTTTCAAAATATTCAGTAATCGATTCTTCTGATACTCCTCACTGTAAGAACATTTATTCTGAATAAGGAATCATGCTGCTCTACATATTTTGACATTTCCTTACCTAATTACAAAATTGTCTTTCTTTGCCTACTGTTGAAGCTTTTTTTCCTCATGTTTAGATGATAAGAGGATTTGATAATTTTATTGGATGCATTATTTCAAGTAATTAGCATTTTCTTAAGTTTTACATTGAAAGCCCTTGCTACTAATGCTAATTATAGTGATTTGTCATGTATTCAGTTGATTAATGTATTCTCATAAATGAGGTTCTCTGACTTGGCATCAGACTTTTAAAACTTAGCAAGGAAATCTTTTAATACTACAGTGAAAACTAGCCATAACTTGCTAAAAGACGAATATGGGTCCATAAAATCAGGTCAAGTTAAAGCAGGGTTTTACTATATTTAACTGTTTAAAAAAGAAAGACTTGTATTCATGTCTAATGTAAAAAATCATTGGTTACTATGCAACATATACATTATTTAAAGCCTATTACTTTATAGCAGGCCTGCACAACTCAAAATGTAAGACGGGCCGTAATACTTTATGAAAAACTTGTGCGGGCCAAAAGAAAATAAGACATGACTTGTGCGGGCCAAAAGAAAATAAGACATGACTTGTGCGGGCCAAAAGAAAATAAGACATGACTTGTGCGGGCCAAAAGAAAATAGGACGGGGGAAAAGCTATTAAGAAAAAAATAAGAATAAAGAATATTTCACTACCTCGCGGGCCACAAATTGGGTGCTGGCAGGCCGTCTGTTGTCCAGGCCTGCTTTATAGCAAGGTTTTGCTGTACCGACAACAGGATTATGGAAAGAAATCTTTTCATTTTTGAAGTTTTTGGCTTTAACAATACCACTTAAAATACAATTTTCAATCAGTATTAATCTTTTTTTTCTTCTCTTTAGGCTGATGAGCTCAGATGTCTTCGTAAGAAATCACCCAAAGACTTGTGGAGAGACGATCTTGAAGCCTTGCTTGTTGCATTAGAGGTATATTATTTGTACAATGACTAAAGGAAGTTTCAAACTTTTGAGAGACTTGCAATTATATTTTTGGTAAGGCATAAATATTAAAATCCAAAATCTAAGATTCGATTTAAACAACATATATTTGAGTATAACAGTAACATTTTGAAAGATAGCAAATGGTTAATTAGTCAAATTCATTTATATAAAAAAAAAGGCTGTAAAATAAATCTGCAAGATTACAGATAACCCAACTCTCAAGTGATGACTGACTATATTTTCTATTTTCTTATTTGATTTATTCACTGAATAACTTGCTTAATTTTAGTTGTACTGTTCAATATTTTACAGGAAGTGGAACGTATGGAGAAAGAAAGCGAAAAGGATGTCAAGCCAGTAAAGTTGGGAAAGATAGGAAAAGTCAAACCTAAAAAAGCTCTGATGGACACTTTACCATCTCCAATGGGCAGGAGAATTGTGCCCAAGATAAGCTCAGCAGTCAAGAACAAGTCTGAAGGGGCTAGAAAACTCTTCAAAGATAAGGTTAGTTTTAGCGCAAAAGTGCCTCAGTTAATGTAGTTGTATTATTTAAAAATTCTAGATTAAATCTATTTTTAAAATGGTTTCTTCTGTAGCTTCTTATTGCAATGAACGCCTTAGATTTGAACATCAAAAATGAATTGCATATTGAAAGTTTTAAAAGAAATTATGAAATTTTTGAATATTATTTCAATGTTGTTGTTTTTTTTTTGAAGTGCTTGCAAATGGATTGTGAAAATAAAGATGAAGATATCTAAGAGGAATTTTAAATTGTTTTGGTTCAGATTAAGAAAGAGACAGGGGAGGAAGACCCACAAGCAGACCAAGTTAATTCCTTTGATGACATCAAAACAGAAAATATGAAAACAGAAGAATCATCACCAAATGCGGCGACCGCTGCACCAGGTCGAGGTAAAGGTGCTGGAAGAGGATCTCGGGGTGGCAGGGGAAGAGCTGGAGCCTCAGGAGGCAGAGGTGGTGCTTCAGGAACTGCCGGTAATGCACCAATTTGATAATTAAATGGTTAATAAATTTGGCAGCTCATTTGCTTTTACGAAAACCAGTAGATTTATTTCAGAGTGGCTTTGAATGTGTTGTGGGTTGTCATGGTTTCACGTTTGAAATTTGATACCCGATGTTGATTTTAAAATATATCATCTTTTAGAAAAACAATACAAACACTAACAATGCTAACATTACAAGGTTGATTTCATTCCCTTTAAAATAGTTTTCCTTTTTATTTCAATTTATTTAATTTGCATGATTTTGATTGAGTTTACATAATTATTTGTTTATAGCGCCCAGAGAGAAAAAGACATCCTCGTCTCCGACAAAAGGCAAAAAGAAAAAGAAGAACCCATGGTCCGACAGTGAGGAGTCTGTGGATATTTCAGATGTTAGTGATTTAGATGAGAGTTCCGGTTTCAAACAAGAGCTTGTTATACCACGTGAGACTGCACGCAGAGCAGCTGGTGTGTACCAAATGTCCTATCTTTTTATTGTGCTTTTTTTACTTTAAAAAATGTTTATTTCACTTTTCAAACTTGATACCATTAGATTTACAAATAATTTCTGTATTTCTCTTACATGCACCCATGTTTTGTTATGCTGTGATGCATTATTTTTAGAACGACCATTTTTACACTTTACGAAAAGATTTATAATGTTGACTTATTTACCTTCTCTTTCAGCTGCTCAAGTCAAATATAATTTTGACAATGAGGATGAAAGTGAGGTAGAGGAAGATAAAGAAGAAGACTTTAAACCTTATGACCCAGATACAGGCACGATTGGATCTGTATCAAATGGGGATCATGATAACGGCATCAATGGTGCCTCAGACGAGGACTTTGTTATAAGCAGTGATGAAGAAAAGAAAAAACCTAAAGCTAAACCTAAGCCGCCTAAAGAGACTGCCCCTAGTAAGCCAGCTGTGGCACCAAGTAAGCCAGCCGCCTCTACTAAGCCAGCTGCTCCCAAAAAGTAAGCCCATTCTCATCTCATTTTTAGTTGTAGGCCATCATTTGTGGTTGATGACAAGAATTTTTTTTTTTCAATGCCAGTTTGATGTAGGATAAAGGATCACCTTAGTTATGGGTATTATTGTTGTTTTTTTTTTAAATACAAAAACTCACTCGGTTGTAGGAGTTGCAACTATATTTTTGCTGTTGTTATACTGTTGAGATAGGCCAAACAGACCCTTTCTTTGCTTCTTCTGTAGGGTCAATCAAGTAACTTATTAATTCATATTTATTTATTGAAATAATAAGGCAAAATGACATTAATTTATGTTTAAAGAGCTCTGTTACTTAATGGTATATTTCATGCATATTACCAGTATTTAATTATACTCATTAAACACACACCATAAAAGATCAATTCAGCTTGGGCAAGAGTTGTAAATTCAAGACTTGAAAAGCAAGTTGTTCTCATTGAAAAATGAACATCTGAACACACCACAAAGAAATTTCCAACTGAATAAACACTGCTTTTCAAAACAGACATCAGAAGACATCTGTGTGCCTGAGTTCTGGTTTGTAATACAGATAACAATAAAGGTGCACTTACATTCACATGAATGACCCAAGTTTGTTTTTTTATTTTTTTCAGAGCACCGGCTAAGAAAGCACCAAAGAAAGCAGATAAACTGCCCGACCTGTCCTCTGATAGTGAAAATGAAGAAAAAACTCACTCTAAAGCTTGTAAGTTGAACTGTTTCACAAAGACACTATCTTGTGGGTATGAAAGGGATGGCTGAACACTCAAAATTATGTTATTGTACAGGTGTGGGGCTAGCAACAGAAGTTGATGAAATTTACTCCTTAAAGTAGAGCTTAACATTTTAAGAAGACGATGATTTTTGCCTTCAAGAAACTGCATTTTTAGATTATTTGTTTTTATGTATACAGTATTGAGCAATAAGGAACTGTACCCAGTTAGTGATGATGATGATGATGAGATGTTCAAGCCAAAACCGGCCCCTGCTCCTAAGGCAAAACCTAAAGGTTAGTAGTTGTTCTTTATTCCTGCGTTATCATTCCTTCAAATTTCATCAGCACTCTAAAAACCCATAAGACATGAAATAAAAAAAGCAAGCAGACAAATAAATGTCATCTGTGCTGTCCGCTTTAGACTAATGTCATTTTCTTCTTTCCATCAGAGACAGCTCCCAAGAAAACAGCTGCCCCCAAACCTAAGAAGACAACTCAGATTTCATCAGATGATGACAGTCCTGTTAAAGCTAAAAAGAAACCAGCTGCCAAAAAACGTGCCATGCTGGATGATTCTGATTCAGACAGCTTTATTCCTTCAAAGAAACCAGCAGGAACTGTGAGTATACTTGAAATTATTTTTATATGATCGGAGTGTACAGGAATTGGATTCACATTGTTAGTAGCAAACAGCAATACATACATATCTGACTGAAATTAGCATTCATGTGTAAATAATAAAAAAAATTTAATGCACCGTCAAAATATCTGATCATCATTCCGTTAGGGATGTTTATGTAGCATTACATCTAATATAATTCACATCTACAAAAATTAATATTATATATGCCAGTAATTTTTTTTAAAGGGGGGCAACTCTAATAAATTAGATTTACTTCCTATTTTTTTTAGATATTTTTGTTGATCTAGAAAACAGATAAATATTGCACATGTTTTTTAAAATTATTTTTAAAAAAATTTGAATCAATCTGAAAATTTGATGTTTTTTGTTAAAAATAATTTGTAGGACTCAGATGTTGGCCCTGCTAAACAAAACCCTAATTTATTTGAATTATTTCATTATGGAAGTGATTTTGAAGATAGTTTTTTCATGGTAGTGATCTGATTTTTAAATATATTTTTTTTTGGTTTGTTTCTATAAACCTAAATAATTTATATTTTCTTAACTGAAAGAAATATGTTTAATGTGTCAGAAAAACGGATTTAGATGATAAAAAAGTCCCAACAGTGTGGGTGTGAGTTGAAAGAACAGAAGAACAATTGTACTCACTGTTGGAAGGTCAAGGTCATATCATTTCACATAGCTCTCAGATTTCCAACAAACGATTTATGATTCCTTGTCCAATTCACTCTCAGAATATCTAAACTTAAATGGGTCTTTTTTATTTTTTATTTTTTAAAATTATATTTTTTATTACGTTTGGTTATTTTAGTGATGCATATCAAAGTTATTCAAAAAAGAGTGTTGCCACCACCGCATGTTTACATTTGGCATTTGGTAGGGTAATAGGATTAACATTATTAATAATGTCATCATTAATAGATTTAATGAATTTACCTTTTAAAAAAATGGTAATATGGACTCTACTATTTTCAAGTAAAAACAGAAATTCTTGTTCTTCTCCATTTATCAAATGACTGCTACTGTAATGCGCATTACATCTAATATAATTCACATCTACAAAAATTAATATTATATATGCCAGTAATTTTTTTTAAAGGGGGGCAACTCTAATAAATTAGATTTACTTCCTATTTTTTTTAGATATTTTTGTTGATCTAGAAAACAGATAAATATTGCACATGTTTTTTAAAATTATTTTTAAAAAAATTTGAATCAATCTGAAAATTTGATGTTTTTTGTTAAAAATAATTTGTAGGACTCAGATGTTGGCCCTGCTAAACAAAACCCTAATTTATTTGAATTATTTCATTATGGAAGTGATTTTGAAGATAGTTTTTTCATGGTAGTGATCTGATTTTTAAATATATTTTTTTTTGGTTTGTTTCTATAAACCTAAATAATTTATATTTTCTTAACTGAAAGAAATATGTTTAATGTGTCAGAAAAACGGATTTAGATGATAAAAAAGTCCCAACAGTGTGGGTGTGAGTTGAAAGAACAGAAGAACAATTGTACTCACTGTTGGAAGGTCAAGGTCATATCATTTCACATAGCTCTCAGATTTCCAACAAACGATTTATGATTCCTTGTCCAATTCACTCTCAGAATATCTAAACTTAAATGGGTCTTTTTTATTTTTTATTTTTTAAAATTATATTTTTTATTACGTTTGGTTATTTTAGTGATGCATATCAAAGTTATTCAAAAAAGAGTGTTGCCACCACCGCATGTTTACATTTGGCATTTGGTAGGGTAATAGGATTAACATTATTAATAATGTCATCATTAATAGATTTAATGAATTTACCTTTTAAAAAAATGGTAATATGGACTCTACTATTTTCAAGTAAAAACAGAAATTCTTGTTCTTCTCCATTTATCAAATGACTGCTACTGCAAGAAAAACTATAATAATTTAATTTAATAAAAGTGGTATGTACCTTTCTACACAGCTGCTTGTAAATTTTAGCAACAACCCTGGACGATAACTTATTAAAGTGTACTTTCAATTCATTTCAATTGGTGGTGCCAATCACTGTGACGAGTGAGGAGGACTTAATGAATCCTAGTGCCCATGCATGGGACGCTCTTGATATTAATCTAAATATATTTAAAATGTCTCAAATACTTTCCATGGTTTTAATTTCTTTTTCTTCACATTTTCAAAGTTATAAAGGTATTGACTTGAAATGGTATACTGTGCCTATCTGGTACTTATTAGGCCAATACAGTTGTGGTCAAGTCTTCATAAAAATCAAAACCACTCCTGCAACACTATAAATATCAAACAAAACCTGACCCACCAATATTTATTTTTCCACTAGAAAAAAACCATCAAAGAGGACAGTGAGTCTGAAGATGTCTCATTTAAGCCAGCGGCACCAAGGACAACAACTGGACGGGCTAAAGCCCCTGTCAAGTATAACTTCTCCAGTGAGGATGATGATGACGACTTTAATTAATGGATGTGAGCGAATTTTGGTGTGTGACAGATTCATTGATGTATGTCTGGTTTATAATTTCACATGTAATAGTTAACTCTTATATCTTATAAAATCCTGTGTGTTCTTACATTTTAGATGTAAAATAGCATCATCATTTTACCACAGTCACTTGATTATACATATTTTTGTGATGTTTTTAATCCTTGGATGGGAATTACACATTCTTGACTCTTGACATGATATGTTCATGTAAGTGTCATGGTCAGTTAGTTCTGCTAGTTACATGAGTGGGAGTTTTCTGTCTAATCTATCAAACATTTATGATTTTAAAACAAGTCTCAAGCCTTTTTTCATTCTCATTTCTTTGTAAGTTAGTTAGTATGTTTGAATCAAAGCACATGAATTTCATTAAAGGTAATAATAATTGTTTTCAGTCAAGAATGAATTACTTTTTTGGGACTTACATTTTTAAAAAAATCATCTACTATCACTACATTTTAAAGATAAAAACTTTTTGTTGAGTAAAACATTTTGTAATATCACTAAATACTGTAATTCTCCAATAGATCTGTTTTGTAGCTATTTTTTGTATTATCCTGCATGTTGGACAGCAGGTGGAAAAGAAATGTGGACATATTAGTTTGAATACCAAGGTTTTTAAACTAGTTGTAAGAGCAGGTATGATTCAGAATTGTATTATTCAATTTGCCCATTTGAGGTATTTACTAAACACAATTTAAAAAATTGTGGATATGGGAACTATGTATCCATGTTAATAAAGAACACTGTCTAGAGTGAAGATTTAAGCAATCTATTGATTATACCTTCGTTCATCCCTTGAGAGAAAGAGAGAATAAAAGCCTTTTTTTTTTTTTAAAATCTCACAATTTACCATGCAACAATTTTGTAATTTTTACATTATGTCTTGGCTGTACATAATTTTGTGTCACTCATTTCAATCTGTGAATGCAAACTTTATATGTTGATGATCTGATGCATTTTTTATGTTCACTCATACTGCCACCATGTACATATGTCTTAACAAATGTCAACACACCCATCAAGTACTCCTCCATCAATTTTTATCATACCACAAGATTTTTGCAGTCACCAACTATGTATATTTATTGTAACTTTTAAATTCAATACGATAAGTAATTTATTTGCAGGTAGTTAACTTGTCCTCATGAATGCAACTACTTGCTATGAAGTAGCCAACCTTCATTTGTTCTTTTTTAAAGAAATTGTTTACACTAAGGGAAGCCATTTATAGAATCATATATTTTTAGTGTTGTTAACTCAAATTTTTATTATCAATGCCCCTTGATTGTGAAGAATGTTTCTTTCTAATAAGTTACCAAAAAAGCATTTTTAAATGTTTATTACAAATATATCTTTCAACTATGGTTTTATCCCATTGTTTTTTAAGCTTACAGGAATAATTGAGCGGTTGAAATTGATATTTTTTCTTTATCATGTTGTCTCTCTAGTGGTCTTGTTAATTCAAATGTAATAAACATTTTAACACAAGCCAGCTTATCTTTTTTTTATCTTGCACCTTTTTCTAGCTATTTTGTCTCAAAATAATTCACAAAATAGTTTGTTTTTCAAAATATCTAATTACTTTTGTTCAATAACAGTATTTTTTGGCTATGGAACCTAGATGTTTTTTTTGTTTTTTTTGAAGTATCCAATATAAAATGTCTTGTGCTGTGTTTTCCAAGCTAAATTTCTTTTGTTAAGATTCAAGTATATATATATATATCTCATGATATATATAGTGGTAAACTATAGATTTGTTTTTTTTGTTGACTTTGTACCGCGCTTCGAGCCTTTGGGGATGAAGCGTGTTTTTGAAATGAACTTTATTATTATGATTCATGACTTCTGAGTGAAAATTTACTATTCATGAGGCACACAAAGAATTAGAAACTTTCAATAGAAAAATCAACAAATGGTCAATATAAAATATGTAGCTTTTAATGAATGAAAGAAGTATTCTAATTGTATATAGATATTGTCAAAACACTCTTCATGCACACAAAGTAAATGTAGATTGCATAGATTGAGTCAAACATTATTAGTATTAATAGCATTGAAACAAATGAGACAAACAAAATCAGAGGACCTGCCAATGATAAAAGTTGGGGATGACCAAGAATCATCACTAATATCTGTTGTGAGTTCCAGAATTAAGTAGTGTTTAAAAAATAAGAGGAATAGGAAATGTATAGAACAGTGGAAATTTATTTAAATTGTAAATTTATAGATAGTAATTAAAAATAACATTTTGACATTAAAAAGAAAATATCACTCTCCATAACATGCCGTTCAAGCTTTAGAAATGTATCACAGTTGTATCTCAGACAGCATTTTTATTTTAATGCACTCTATAGCTATACTGAAAATCTTAGGGGTCAACTATTGAGGAAGCAAGAAAAACTAAGATACAAGAACACAGGTTCCTAAAAGTTTTTGAATCCTGGCATTTACATTTTAAAATATACAGTGGTACCTTGGTATTTGTCAGCATTGGAATAAGTCCAACTTGGTATACGTTCGGTTTGGATGAGAAACATTTGGCTTGGTATAAGACCTTCATTTGGAATACAACTCGCATGGGTGCTAGAACTTGTATGCGTCAAAATGACATCCTGCATGCGTAACTTGTATTGTGGAAAAGCATGAGAGTGGCATGCATATCCGGTTGCAGAATACCGTACACTGAAAACGACATTTCTAGGATTGTGAAAAACAGACGTTATTAAATCGGCTAATCTTGCGAAGGGGATGAAATCGATTACAAAACAAAGATCAGGTACATGTATGTATTTTAGTGTTAAGCAGTGTTAAAATTATTTTATACAACCACCTCAATAAATGTATAATATGCCAATAACAATATAATTTATTTTCTTCATGGGAACAGATCAATCATTTCCCCTTTATTTCTTATGGGAAAAATAGGTTTGGTAAACATCTTGTTTGGTATAAGTCCAAGGATCTGGAACAGATTATGGACGTATCACGAGGTACCACTGCATATGGCTTTTAAAATAGGCAAAATAAAAAAAGCATTAGATTCATTATAATTTTATCTTGTGACAAATTTAATTGGATGACAAAAGTTGTGTTGTAACTTGTTACATGCTCCACAATTAATGGTTTGGAATGGTTAATTTGCCATTCTAAATATGTAAGCTTTTTTTTTTTTATTTTAATATGAAGAAACATTCACAGTCATGGGTAGAAGCAAAGGAGAGTATTGTTCAAACTTCATAACACCGTTTAAAAATGAAATTTGCCTTAAAATAATATTTTTTTTAAAAAGTTTATTGACCCCCGAGAAAATGCTTGGCTTCCTTTATTTCGGGTCGCTACACAGAGGTTGGGAACCTGTGTACCAGAAAAATGAAAGCCTGGAGCTACTGCAGAAACAGTAAAATTAGGCATTGATCACTGGAATAGAATTAAGAAAATAACATGTTCAGATGATCTAAAATTAAACAGGACGTTCAAAAAAATAATTATGCAAGCTGAGTTGACAGTCAGGAGTACAAGTGTTTGCAATTTATAGATTGCAAAAAAAAAAAAAACGCATCTTTTTTCCCTTGGTGCGTCCCCATAATGCTTATTTATTGATACTCCTGATATTCTTACCAGCTTTGTCAGTTGAAAGGTCGATGTACAACATATCTTAAGGCTTAAGGATCAGAAAAATTTTTTCAGACTTAACAATTTAAATTTTGTAGAGTATTTTTTAACAATGTTCTCAAAATTTTATGGCATCATACTTCACACTGGCCTTCAGACAAAATGCTTTTGTAGTTTGACTTTCGTCAAGTGAATGGTTCATACTTTTTAACAGTTAATACTTTTTAAAATGTTTAATCCAGTAAAATGTTTTCTCACTGCCATATTGAATTAAGACATTTGTAGAACTGTCATATATAATATGACCATTGAACTAATTTTGGAATCAACAAATTGTGAAAATATATGAATGCTATAAAAAAATAAAACCATGTTTAAAATCTTAAAGTAAAAAGGGATCTATCCAAAACACTTTAAACAGGGAAGACAGAAAGTACACGGTGGGGGTTGGCTTGCACAAAGGAAGCAATGCAGGAATAGTTTATAAAAAGCTATCAAATGTTTACAAACTCATTTAGTGGGAACCGGTGAACCCTTACACAAATCATATAGTTGAAAGTTGAAAAGGTAAAAATGAAATCTACACTAACTCATGAGGCCGGTACCAATTTTTGAAACAGATTTTTTGGGTCTGATGCTACATTTATCACACGTGGAGAACTAAGATGGAGCAAAACCAATTAGGTGTGAAAGTTATTATGCTTTAACTTATTTATGCACAAAACATGATTAACAAATGTTGATTGGATGGTGAGTATAATTTCAAGCACCAAGAAATGTCATGAACGTTTTCAAAAATGGCGAGACATTATTTGTTTTGTTTAAAGTAGAAAACAATGAATAGTTACCAGTTTTTGAGTTCCCAGACCAATCTTATATTATTATTATGCATGAGAGTTGTGTCCCTGGATGAAATTATAGCAAGTTCTTAATTAATGATATGAATGTTAAATATTCCTTCAAGTTTGGGTAGCATTTAGAATACTTATGTCTAAAAAAGTATTAAGAAAAAAAAAAAGGTCATAGGCCTTACAATATATTTTGTTTTAAAAGTGGAGAAAATATGGCCTTTATCACAGGCCTAGTTCACAAGAAACTGATCACAGTAGATTACAAGTTTATTCTGGAAGACAGATTATTAGAAAGATATAAAGACGGAGAAATGAAAACATTGAAAGACTGGAGCAAACAACAGAATCATCAGGTTTAGAAGAGACAGGACAGCCTTATGTTTTATGGTAACTTGCACAAGTACGTATAACCCTCTTGAGATGGAGCCTTTTCAGATTGTCGGTGCCTAAGAGGAAAAAGCCATTTTTAAACAAGCCCTGCACTTTGCAAAAACATTTTTAAAAAATAAACTAACTACTTTAAAAAAAAAAATTACAAATATTTTTGTAGGGCATTGAATAAACTAATATGATCTTTATGAATCAAACTGAAATCTCAACATTTATGCAAATGGAATATCCTGATTTGGAAAATTTATGTACTTAGAATAAAGATTACCTGCAGAATTTTGTTAAATTTTATGATCGTTGAAGCCTAAATCAGTCCTAACAAACATTTTAATGAGATGTGTGAAAAACTGCATAAAATATTCAATCTGGGCATTTTTCAAGGTCACATTTTTATAAGCATTTTATAAGGGTCACTAGGTACGAGTAAAATGGAAATAAAATGACAGAACACCGATAACTATCAATGGAAGCCGCTGTTAAAATGCAGAGATGAGCAAGAAATGCGAGAAGCAATCTGATTAGCTGGGGCAAAGACCAGCCAGTCAATCTTGAGGCTTTTATTATTAGGTCAAATAATCAGCCATTTGTCTTTTTCGCCAGTCAACTCTGGGCCGATAGATCGACCCACCCGTCTCAAGAGGTTTAATGACGGGAACTTAGTAATGAAATTTAAAAAAAATAAATAAATTAAAACAGACCAATAAAATTCGCGTGCTTTTAAAAAGTCGTCATAAAATATGGCATTGAGTGAATGAAAGAGTAAAAAATAGATTTTATTCATTAAAATATGGTTCTAAAGAAATTGTAAACAGGAAGTCTGGTCCGGTGACAATTGTAAAAACAAATGGAAGATCAGACAAAAATTTGTATAATTATCAAAATAGATCTAGAAGTCAAATCAGATGACTCCAGAAGTAATGTCAGATAACTCTAGAAGTAGAGCAAAGAGATTTAAAACAGGACAAAAATAAACAATAGGTAACATTCTACTAAATTTTCTTTCACTGTCATACATCAGATTCCTGTACAACTCTATCCCCCACCAGACGTGACCTTTGAGACTTGGCAAGTGGACTTCCTTCCTCAGACTTTCCACTGATAAATGATTGTGAACGTAATGACTTGGGTGTCCATTTTCTTATTGGCTTAGCTGGCGTGTCTGTTGCCCGGGCCATCTGGTCTTTGAGCTGCTGGATTTCCTTGTCTTTTTCCTGATATCATCAAAGTAGGTCGCAAGTTAGAAATATAGGTCAATCATCTAAATTATGTTATAATTAATAACCCCCACAATTAATTGTTAACCCTTGTAATAAATTGATAACCCCCATAATCAATTAACCCCGATAGTTAACAACTGTGATTGATTGTTAACCCCTGCAATCAAGTAATCCCGTAATTGATAGTTAATTCCGTAATTGATAGTTAACCCCTGTAATTAATAGTTAACCGTATGATTGATTGTTAACCCCTGTAATTGATAAGTTAACCCCTGTATTTGATAAGTTAACCCTTGCGGTCTGCTCATGTATGTTTATCAAAGCTGTCACATTAGAAAACGTTAAAATATCTCACCTTCAAATCTGACTCCAATTTTTTGGTGCTTTCTTTGATCTCCAACTGAACCTGGGACAGCAAGGACGACTTGATCTAAAGACACAAAATTTATACTTGATGGGCTGGCTAATATATTCCTACAAAAATCACACAGGTCATAAATTGATCTTTTTCCTAACCCCATGAAGCCAAAATCACAATTAACAATCTAACACCCCCCCCCCCCCCAAAGTGTTGGAAGCCAACTCCTCCCCTTTCACAGGGACCTTGGTCAATTCTAAATGTATTGGCTTGTGCAGCAGTGTTCCTTACAGACAATTTTTAACCCAGGTGAGGTGGGGTGGGGTGTGTGTCACATTTCAGAGTATCAGGTGAGCAGTGCCAGTGGAGTAGGAAGGGGGCAGAGGGGGGATTTTATGGAGGGGAGTATTTCAGCTCACTGCAGACTTTTTAAGTGTTGAAGGGGGTGGCAAAAATCTTTGATAACTTCCATTTATTTTAGTGGGGATAAAGCAAGTTTTCATTTTAATTTGTAAAAATCAACAAGTGTGTGAGTGGACATAGATGTGTCTTAACCAAGATATGATTAGCCAAATTGTCTTACACTATAAAAGTATCCCTGACATAGAACCTTGTGCGAGCATATAAATGATACAATATTCTACAATATACACCATTGTATCCAAGTGTATACTGTACTTCTTGTTGATACCATCACAAAACAGGTTCTCCAATCCAACTCACCTGTTCCAGACTGATGTTCAGATCATTCGGTAGGTTGGACATTGAGGAACTTTGAGTTCGTCTAACCGGTGGAGGATGACTCATGCTGTTGGACAGCCTGCCGAGGCCGCCCTGGAAGGAGCTGTGCCTCCTGTCATAGTTCAGGTCATCGTTGTACAAGCCATCAAAATCATCAGCGGTCGGATCATCTTCCACCCTGGAGTTGGCCACTTGTTGAAGGTAGATCTGCTCCTTGATCAGTTCAATCATCTGCAACAGTGAGTTACTAGGTTAGCTCCGATTAAACACAAGTTTAACATTTAGCGCTAGGCCAGACCGCTTTTAATACTCACACGCAACACACTATTTATAATTCCCATGGCCACACACATCAACTGTTTATAATAACCATAGGGCACACACAACTGTTTAAAATAACCATTGGGCACACACAACTGTTTAAAATAACCATTGGGCACACACAACACCCTGTTTATAATCTCCATGGACACATACACATACCCTGTTTATTATCCCCATGCTGGACATCAAAGAGTGGAAGTCATTCCCAGCATGCACTGATTTGATCCTAGCCATGAGCAACTGTTCCATTTCCATCACTTGACCTTTGACCTCACTCCACAGCCATTCGAGCTCCTCTATTTCGTCTCTAATGGAAATAATAAACACTGGTTTTCAAATAAAAGTCTTTCTTCATAGGCGACGTCTTTGATCGGCGCAAACAGTGTTGATTTATTCTGCTCTAGAAATAAGGTGCATCCCCCAGCACTAGCGTTTCATTTAATAAATACATTTTAAGCTAAAGCTTTGTGAGAAATATTTTGATGCAGTCCCTAGCACTAGCGTTTCCCTTATTAAACAAGTGTTAAGTTAAAGCCTTGTCAGAAACATTTTCAAAGTCAGGGAAGCAACATTTTACAATCCACTGTCAATATGGCTGGATGGAGCGGTGTTGATAACACTTAATTATATAGGGTTTCTCTAAAGCCAAAGAACTGCTCTTGGACCGCCTAATAGCTGGTCACAGACAGCCAAATAAATGCAAATTGGCAATGTAAAAAGATGAGATCCTAATCATCATACCTCTCTTCATCTGTCATGTCAGCATACACCGTCTGGTAGTCTACCATAAACGATGTCTCCATAATGCTTAGATCTGTCTTGTACTTTTGTATGGCGTATTGGAGAAGTCGATTCTCTTCTTGAAGTCTCTGGCAATAAAAAAAAAAAATGTGCGAATGCATTGCCCGATATGACATCACAACTGTTTTACAGAAAGCTCATGTTAACAATCAGGGCAGATTATCATTGTTGCATCACAGGATTTTAAAATAAGCCCAAAAAATTCAATTCAAAACTATTATTTTAACATAATGAAATGATAATATTTCGTGCCCTACAATCTTTAATCCATTTTACTGGACAGTCGTCCTGTGTTTTATAAGTGGTCTTCTGTGTTTTATAAGTGGTCCTCTGTGTTTTAAATTGTATAATCATCAGATCAAGCAGTGAGTCAACTGCTTCACACTTGTTTGTAAATACCTTTCTTTTACTGAGGAAAGTCCATTCTTTATAGATTCGCCTTGGTCGATAATGGCACACCGTTCTTCTTTTGCCCTGATAGAGAAGAGAGAATTGTGAAGAGTGAAGGATGAAAGACCTGTTCATAGAAATGCTATTACAGAGGTTTTGATGGGTTACCTACTACAAAGCTGTCATGAGATACAAAATGAGAATCTGTTTATGATGAGGACATGATTCAGGGTGGGCCGGAAAATTTTTTAAAGTCTTTGTGATAGAATGACTAGATGCAGGAGGGAGTGTCTGGTTTCTTTATTCTCTTAGAAACAAGTAACAGCAGATGCCAGGACCCCTGAAAGTGGTATCTGAAGTATCAGCACCTTCCATTCCAACTGCTATAACCAGGTACGAAAAAAAAAAAAAACAAGCCATTTCTCCTTCATCTTGTCATACCATCATCAGAACAGATCTAAATTGTCGTGGCCCACCCTTTATAACCACACCTAACATACCCACCCAGTATAACACACCTAACATACCCACCCAGTATAACACACCTAACATACTGCCCAGTATAGCCATACCTAACATACCCACCCAGTATAGCCACACCTAACATACCCACCCAGTATAGCCACACCTAACATACCAACCCAGTATAACACACCTAACATACTGCCCAGTATAGCCACACCTAACATACCAACACTTTATAACCACACCTAACACGCCCACCCAGTACAACCACACCTAACATACCCACCCTGTATAATCACACCTAACATACCCACTCTGTATAATCACAACTAACATACCCACTCTGTATAATAACACCTAACATACCCACCCTGTATAATCACACCTAACATACCCACCCTGTATAATCACACCTAACATACCCACCCTGTATAATCACACCTAACATACCCACTCTGTATAATCACACCTAACATACCCACCCTGTATAATCACACCTAACATACCCACCCTGTATAATCACACCTAACATACCCAACCCGTATAATCACACCTAACATACCCACCCTGTATAATCACACCTAACATACCCACCCTGTATAATCACACCTAACATACCCAACCCGTATAATCACACCTAACATACCCACCCCGTTTAATCACATCTAACATACCCACCCCGTAAAATCACACCTAACATACCCACCGCGTATAACCACACCTAACATACACATCCTTAATACCACACATATCATACCCACCCCGTATAATCACACCTAACATACCCACCCCGTATAATCACACCTAACATACCCACCCCGTATAATCACACCTAACATACCCACCCTGTATAATCACACCTAACATACCCACCCCATATAATCACACCTAATATACCCACCCCATATAATCACACCTAACATACCCACCCCATATAATCACACCTAACATACCCACCCCGTATAATCACACCTAACATACACATCCTTAATACCACACCTAACATACCCACCCTGTATAATCACACCTAACATACCCACCCTGTATAATCACACCTAACATACCCACCCTGTATAATCACACCTAACATACCCACCCCGTATAGCCACACCTAACATACCCACCCTGTATAATCACACCTAACATACACATCCTTAATACCACACCTAACATCCCCACCCCGTATAATCACACCTAACATACCCACCCTGTATAACCACACTTAACATGCCCACCCTGTATAATCACACCTAATATTCAATCACACAACCCATGATCTATTGCACAATTCTTAAAATCTTACCTTGAAAAAAACAGGCTGGTTAATGAGTCTAGCGAGCTTGCGGGAATCTAACACCCCTGATGTCGGATGACCTTCAGGGGACGAGTGAACGGAAAAATCTGAGCTACTCTCGGCCATGGATGAATAACTGTCCAGGTCTTCAGAATAGGCGTTAGAACTTTGGCGTTGCCATGATGAGGTCATCCTTCGACCAAACATTGGCGAGTCACTACCAGGGTAGCCATCCACATGAGTCTGGAAGAGTTGCGGACTCGCCGTCTCACTGCGGGCATAGGTGGGGTTTAAATCTCCGTCACTGACACTAAAGTCGTCATCAAGTATGTCACACGACCTTTGCCTGGAGGGATTCATTTTGACGCGAGATTCCACCGGCGTGCTGTGTAGCTCTGTTGTCAGCTTACTGAGATTTCCTGCCAGTGTGGGGAAGTGGAGACCCTGCCTGCCGTGGATTGTGTTGACGGATGGCTGGATGTACACGCTGGAACTGACAGTTGTAGAGGGGGGAACATTTTCACTGGCTGGAGACTGGAAGGAACCTACAGCCTGAGCCAACTCTACCGAAAGGGGTGTGTCATTTCTGCCTGACAGCAGTCCCTCGTTGGAGTGCCTCCGTCGTTGCTCCAGTGGGGTGTGACTGAGATATGACATCTCCCCCCTGCTGTGAAGACCTGACTCGTTGGTGTATAAATCTAAATTGGATGTAAATTTTCTTTGAGACAATTGTGGAGAGCTATCAGGCCTTGAGTTGTGGCCAGGTAATGATGCTTGGGCCAGATTTCTTCTCAGCGAACTGTCATTATTCCTGGCTCGTCTTTGCCCAGTGTCATGGTTGAAGTACATCCTTGGGGAGTCAGATATCGATTCTGCATGAGTTCTAACACTGCTATAATGACGACCATGACTGCCGTAGTTGAGATGGAAATCACTGTTGCCCCGAGGTCGCGTGAAGCCAATTTTATCATAACTGTCATGAAATGCCCGTCTTGTCTCTGAGCCCGCATCACTTGCAACCCTTGATCTCGGACCATTGGGATAAGGGTTATTTGCCCCTGGAAGCCCAACATCATTATGTTCAGCCTTGGATGCCAGAGATGGAATATAGCACATAGTGACATAATGAGTACTTCCTGTTTCCGGCTTAGTGCTCTGTTGTTGATTTTTGTTTTCAGTGCTTCTAGCGTTGACCTTTTTACCCTGCAATCAATTGTTACAGATCAGTTTCCGATCGTAAATTGCTAAATAAAATGTACACAGTGGCATAAATTTAAACAGCTATATGATGTGCTTTAACATATAGACAAACAGCTATTTGACATACATGGCAACATAGAAGTAGAGACAACCACTGCACAGCTTGATCGAATAAAACTATTCAAATTGAGATGTAGTCAAAAGTGTTCTATTTTATTACAAAGAAGCTTTGTTTTTGTTTAAATAGCTGAAATAACTTTATTAAAAACTTTCAGGACATTTGCCTTCGTGTGGCTTAAATGAAAGCCAAAAACATCGGAGTAGATTAACCCTGCACCTAATTTCAACAGTTGGCAAAGATCAAAAAGTGTTCCAAAGGTCAGAAATGTCTCATTAAAAGCACACACAAAATATGAATGCAATGATAATAAGTGAATTTTAAAGTTGATTCTATTCAAACAAAGACAACTCAATATGACTTGAACCCTTCCCTTACCATGAGGAATCATTCAAACAAAGACAACTCAATATGACTTGAACCCTTCTCTTGCCATGAGGAATCATTCAAACAAAGACAACTCAATATGACTTGAACCCTTCTCTTGCCATGAGGAATCATTCAAACAAAGACAACTCAATATGACTTGAACCCTTCTCTTGCCATGAGGAATCATTCAAACAAAGACAACTCAATATGACTTGAACCCTTCCCTTACCATGAGGAATCATTCAAACAAAGACAACTCAATATGACTTGAACCCTTCTCTTGCCATGAGGAATCATTCAAACAAAGACAACTCAATATGACTTGAACCCTTCTCTTGCCATGAGGAATCATTCAAACAAAGACAACTCAATATGACTTGAACCCTTCCCTTACCATGAGGAATCATTCAAACAAAGACAACTCAATATGTCTTGAACCCTTCCCTTACCATGAGGAATCATTCAAACAAAGACAACTCAATATGTCTTGAACCCTTCCCTTACCATGAGGAATCATTCAAACAAAGACAACTCAATATGACTTGAACCCTTCCCTTCCCTTTGCTTTCATGCAAAGAATGTTGATGTCTAAGAATCAAGTGTAGAGCATTTGATTAACCTCAGTGCTGAGATCACCCACAGGGCCCACTCTTTAAATTTGGAGTCTATGATTGAGGGGGGAGCTGGCTATAACGACAAGAGTAGAGCACTCACCCTGACAGAGTCCACAGAAGTTTGTGTAGCCATCTCTCCTTTGGACGGTCCTTGTAATGTGGCTGTTGTGGTAGAACTTTCACTGCTGGATCCCAAACTGGCAACCTGAATTTGGAAGTAATGGTTTATGTGGAGTGAAAGTAATGGTCTGATTGGCGTTAAGTAATGGTTTGATTGGAGTGTATGTAATGGTCTAATTGGAGTGCAAGTAATGGTTTATGTGGAGTGGAAGAAATGGTCTCACTGGAGTATAAGTAATGGTTTATGTGGAGTGTAAGTAATGGTTTAAATGGACTGTAAGTAATGGTTTGATTGGAGTGTAAGTAATGGTTTGATTGGACTGTAAGTAATGGTTTGATTGGACTGTAAGTAATGGTTTGATTGGAAAGTAAGTAATGGTTTGATTGGACTGTAAGTAATGGTTTGATTGGAGTGTAAGTAATGGTTTGATTGGACTGTAAGTAATGGTTTGATTGGAGTGTAAGTAATGGTTTGATTGGACTGTAAGTAATGGTTTGATTGGACTGTAAGTAATGGTTTGATTGGACTGTAAGTAATGGTTTGATTGGACTGTAAGTAATGGTTTGATTGGAGTGTAAGTAATGGTTTGATTGGAGTGTAAGTAATGGTTTGATTGGAGTGTAAGTAATGGTTTGATTGGAGTGTAAGTAATGGTTAATGTGGAGTGGAAGAAATGGTCCGATTGGTGTGTAAGTAATGGTTTATGTGAAGTGTACATAATGTTTTAAATGGACTGTAAGTAATGGTTTATGTGGAGTGTAAGTAATGGTTTATGTGGAGTGGAAGAAATGGTTTATGTGGACTGTAAGTAATGGTTTATGTGGAGTGTACATAATGTTTTAAATGGACTGTAAGTAATGGTTTATGTGGAGTGTAAGTAATGGTTTATGTGGAGTGTAAGTAATGGTTTATGTGGAGTGTAAGTAATGGTTTATGTGGAGTGGAAGAAATGGTTTATGTGGACTGTAAGTAATGGTTTATGTGGAGTGTACATAATGTTTTAAATGGACTGTAAGTAATGGTTTATGTGGAGTGTAAGTAATGGTTTATGTGGAGTGTAAGTAATGGTTTATGTGGAGTGTAAGTAATGGTTTATGTGGAGTGTAAGAAATGGTTTATGTGGAGTGGAAGAAATGGTTTATGTGGAGTGTAAGTAATGGTTTATGTGGAGTGTACATAATGTTTTAAATGGACTGTAAGTAATGGTTTATGTGGAGTGTAAGTAATGGTTTATGTGGAGTGGAAGAAATGGTTTATGTGGAGTGTAAGAAATGGTTTATGTGGAGTGGAAGAAATGGTTTATGTGGAGTGTAAGTAATGGTCTATTTGGAGTGTAAGTAATGGTTTGTGTGGAGTGGATGTAATTCAATTGAAATACCCAGTATACAACAATCATACAAACTTTTTTGTAAAATGGAAACTCAGTAAATTTTTTTTAAAGAAATTAAAATCACCTGTTTGTTTTCAAAACTCCAATAGCTGAATTTGTGAGATGGGCTTAAAATGAATAAGCTGATGGGACCAAGTAATGAAAGACTTCAAAATAGTTTTTTAGAAATAATTTGTCCTTTGACTGATGGTTAAGGTGATGAGTTTTCTTAATTTTCAAGCTGACCACATTTACAGATATTTTTTTTATTGTTGATGACCTGTTTACGCCAGTGGTTCAACCTTTCTAATGCCGCAACCCTTTAATGCAGTTCCTCATGTTGTGGTGACCCCCAACCATAAAATTATGTTCAATGTTACTTCATAAATATGTGTTTCCCGAACTACTTAGGTGACCCCTGTGTAAGGGTCGTTCGGCCCCCCAAAGGGGTCACAACCCACAGGTTAAGAACCGCTGGCTTATGCAGTGTCAGCCATTGATTTGTTACATTAATTGCTTAATCTTTTTTTTTCAAGCCACCACTCTAAGGTTATAGAAAGGCAGCTTCATCACACCCCCCCCCCCATTTCCCCCCCTGCATTGGACCATAGGGATACTGCAACGAGTGACCCACCACATGTTAAGAACCGCTTGCTTATGCAGTGTCAGCCATTGATTTGTTACATTAATTGCTTAATCTTTTTTTTTCAAGCCACCACTCTAAGGTTATAGAAAGGCAGCTTCATCACACCCCCCCCCCCCATTTCCCCCCCTGCATTGGACCATAGGGATACTGCAACGAGTGACCCTGATCTGTCAACCCAACACCACATAGAGGCTGCTAGTACCCACTTTGAGAACCAGTCAACTAATACAGTGATCACTGGTGTGCTAGTGTACCAACCTTGAGGAAATCTATGTCCACATTGCCAGCATCAGCAGCCAGATCTGAATCCCCAAAGCCACTGCTGTCTGACTGGACACTACCCATTCTGGACAGTTCATCTAGAAAAAAATGACACACATGAAATAGATGGACAATACTAGACAATTTCAACCTTTGAATATCAAAGTCTAATCAATGAATGTGGCATGCACTAGTTAAAATAAAATAAAAATTTTCCGCAGAATTAAATTTTTTTTTTAAATTTTGGTTTGGTATAGATCTTGTTTTCTTTCACATAAACTCATCCATAAGAGCTTAATTGACATACATCATTCATACATCGCTTTGTAAATCAATGCATTCTGGGTAGTCAGAATATGGTAGGTGCTAAAAGGGGAAGCCATCCATGCATGCTTCACACCCATGTCATTAAAAACCTTGTTTTTTTAAAAAAAAAGCCTGCGGTTTGAAAAGCATCAACAAGATGTGGGTTGTCAGATGCCAACATCTGGATAAAATAAACTTCACATATTTACATAATCATACATAAGTAGGACCTTGAAAATATTACGGGGCATATTTATTAGCGGAGCCAGCTGTGTCAACACACCAAGTCTCACCAGAATTATTTCATGTGGGATATGAATGCTTGCTTGGGAGAAGGGGGGGGGGATGCAATTTTTAGCAGGGCTTTGAAGCAGAGTGGAACTTTGAGCTCCATTTTTTTTTCTCCCAGCTTCACCAAATGTTTTAGATTTAAAAAAAAAAAAATCTTAATGTTACCATCTTAAAATATTTTAAAGATAATTTCAATAAATTTGCAATTTCACAATTAGGCTTAAGGTAAAAAGTGGAGTCCTCAAAAGCACAAAGAATAAACAAACATTGGGAGCCACTGACCTAATCTCAAAGCACATAGAATAAACAAAAATTTGGAGCCACTGACCTAATTGCAAAGCACATAGAATAAACCAAAATAGGGAGCCACTGACCTAATTGCTAACCACCCTACACTACTTTATCTATTATCACCCTACTCTCATCCTCACTGTCCCATAATATCTGTCACATGCTCTCCCCTTGCCCATCACCACTTATTAAATCCTCTTTCTACCACTTATCAGGATTTTAATGAGGAGGGGAGAGAGGGACTGTTAACCCCTAGGAATGGCCCCTAACTCTACCTGCATTGTCCTCACCTCACACTCTCTCCCTTCATCTCAACCCAAACCTCCTCACGCCACACTGTCCTATTGACCATTGCCCTTCACTCTCTTACCAGCCATTTCCACCTTTATCCCCTAGCCTGGGCCCCCTAATCCACCCAATAAATACACAGAGCTTGGAGCAGGGCTGAAGAAAATTGACCTAATGTGTTGATAAAAACAATGGCTTTCCCCATTCAATTTTTAAAATGTAAAATTATTTTCTATGGCAGTACAAGACCTTGGGATTTTCCACAAATCTTCATTCTGACATGAACCTAATCTTTCATGGCCTAAATATTATCTTGTCTGTGATGTTACTATAGCAACAATGTTGCCAGCATAATGCTCACTGGAGCTCTTCATTTCAGTTTTGTAGAATTCAATCACAGAAAAGATTGCGACATCATTTTATGTTCTAATGGGTGGGTTATCAGGTGGAGATTGGGACCACCTACATTTGAACAGGTTGACTGGAAACTGGCCTGGCTGTTGAACCACAGGGATACTGTGACCACCGGTCATGCCTTTGTGTATCTGAGCAATGGAAAAGTCAGGGAAAAATGAACCACAGTGATGATTCCAGTTATCTTTCACTGGTCCAGAAGTTCTCCCACGTCGTTTACAACACCCACAACAGTTACATCTGGGTCCAAACAACCACAGTGGATAAGGGCAGCATGTGATCAATTCACAGTTGTGATCCGTTTGGGACTCGGGACAACTTTGTGATGTCTTCCAGTCGTGACTGTATTGTACTCTGTACACTTGGTCTTTCCTTGAAGACAGGGGATGCCCCTTCTGAATGTCAGGAATCTGTATGGTCTTACCGCAGTCAGGGCCTGTACCACTTGTGCAGGGATGTGGTTTTTTAGATCTACCAATAACATTCTGACTCCTCACAACATCAGCCTCAGAGTGACTCCTTCTCACAACGGGGATACAAGATGTGGGAATCGGATCAACCTGTGTCCTTTCAATAGTCAAACAGTTTTCCTTAGTGTTACAGTAATCTCTACTCGTTTCCCCAGAAACTACCTTCTCCAATGACAACCTACCATTTCTTCCATGGCACATTGTGGCAGATCCTTGATGCTCCTGTTCCGAAGTCTTTAATTCCAACTTCACGTGAAGTGGCGTCCAATTAGTTGAGTCCCCTTCAACGTCCACAAATATTGTTTCGTTGATGCTCTTGTCTTTCTGCACACCCGATAAGGGGCCGTCAGCTTCTTGGACACAAGTCGTCCTATGATTGACGCATGATGTGTCACATCCCATCCCAGCATCAACACCATGAGCACATTCACACTGAGATAATTTATCCAGCTCAACAACAGCACTTGATGAGAAAACTTGACCCATGGCAAATGGATAACTTCTAAATAGAAGTTTTTTCTTTTGCTTTTTTTAAAACAATATTTATCTGAAGCTCTCACATTCTGTCATCAAAACTCAATTATATCAAGTATAAAATACTAGGTAAGGATTCTGAGATCTCCACTTGCTGAAAAAATCCTGTTATTGTCAAAATCTATTCTAGTTATCACATTCACTTAACAGAATCCAGTTCAACAAGCTTCAACTTCAAGAATGATCACATAAACCAAGGAATTCTCAAAAGGTAAACATGTTGAATATAATCCTTGATGGAGCACACTTCAAGATGAATGAACACTTCACTCTGAAAGCTTTACAGAGTTTCAATTTCCTACAATGTCAATGTGTGTGTTGTAAAGCAGGTCAAACCAGGTCAGGCATTTGACAACAACTCAGTTGACCTTTTTTGTTTGTTTGAAAGCAATAACACATTACACCTCTCATAATAGCTGAGTATTGCTAAAAAATATTACATCAATAGTGAGAGTTGAGTGTTGCTGAAACACATTACACCTGCCATAATAGCTGAGTGTTCAGCTCATGGCAGATATTCACTGGACATAAACAAGTCGCTACTGTATATATTTCTTATCCATTAAATAGAGGGGTTATGAAGAACGACAAGAAATGAGGACATATATTTAAGATGTAAATGTTGTGGAGCTTTGCTTGAGGTAGTCTCTGATCATGAAAAGTCTGTAAACCAATTCAAAAAAACTGAGAAAACCCTTCCCATTAGGGCAGCAACCAGTATGGTTGGGCAGCAACCAGTATGGTTGCCAGGTGTCTGGTCAGTGTTGGAAAGATGAACTTAAATATAATGCTCGTGGACCTCTCCCTTAGTGGGAGCCCCAGGGAGGGGAAGGAAGGTATTTCAGGAACCAAATGGGCTGGAAATATTAGCATCCCTCATAGAACAGCCTATTACAGCCACAATCAACATCAAACAAATTTGGTCATGCAGGTAAGCAAGGTAAAGGTGGACAGTACACTCAGCAAATCTAACCATAGACAAGATCTTTGACATCAAAACAATGAACAGAATTCGGCTATAGGTTGACACCCTGAATGGCTCTTTTGGCTGGGGCTGGATAATGATCACACCCGCTAACAATGAAGGGAAACCTCAACAATATTTTGTATGTTCTTAAATTAAAAAGAACAGACTAAAAAACAATCTCTACTGGAGATGATATCCTGGGACAAACAAGCAACCAAGCAACAACCCCAATCAAGTCATCATTCAGTCAGCAGGGCATTGCTCTTGCTGTACATGTTGGTGTTTCAGGCATTAAGGAATTACATGTAACTTACCCTGTGAATGGCGCAACCGCTTCATCAACTCTAGCGGGTTGATGGTTGGTGGAAGAGAAGATAATTGAACCTTTGGACCATCCTCCAGGTGAATTAACTCCCCTCTACCCCTCACCCTCGGTCCTTTCGTGTCAGGGGTCTTCTTGCTGTCTCTGACCCCTGCTTGTTGAATCCTAGCGTTCCTTACAGTTATATTGCCCGAGCTTATAGTGGAGACGCTGACATTCTGGTAGATTGAGGCGGCCATTCTGAAGTCATCATCGCAGGTCTGGCAGCTGCTGGCCGTGGTCTGCTTAAGTCTTTGGCTAAAACTGTAGGGACTGTTGGCCCCTGACAGAGAGTCACGGTCGGTGACCTCGGACTCACTGAGTCTAAGTGTGTCCAGGTCATCGGTTGTGGTGGCTATACTGCAGCTGCCGATGGCCGTGCCGCTGCTGCTGGTCGAGCCAGAGTCAGACGATGCCCTTTGAATAGTCTTCACCGTCAGCTTCATTGGAGATTTCATCCCCAGGGCATCGTGGGTCAAATTGTTGGTCCAGTGTTTCACAACACCCGAATCTGAGCTGGACACAATGATGCGGACGTCACTGCAGTTTTCCTTGTCAAGATCGTCGTAAAAATCCTGGCCAATGCTTGTACTTTTTTCGTTGTGATCAGATGATGAATATTTGTTTTTGTTGTTGTTTCCATCCTTCTGTCTGTTGCCGCCGCCGCCAACATCCACATCATCAATGTTAATACTATTAGTCTGCTCTGAGAGTGTGGGGGCTTTCTCAACAGTGGCCTGCCGAGAGCTGGCAGGGGAAATGAAGTAATTATTGCTCCGCGTGTCATTTGTGCTAAGTAGTTCAAGACCGTGGTCAGATTCGTTGTCCTCATCCAGGTCGTGGCCACCGCCGATCAAATCGCTGGAAAGACGCTTTTTATGCCTCATTGGTAGGAACAGGTCTTCCGATGATGACTGCTCCCTGGCCAGACTTTCGTTGTACTGACGTCGGATTTCTTCAAATGCCCTCTCAGTCTCTGGGTTGGGCGTGTCGAGGCTGTCGGTGGAAGACTCTGTGTTTGTACTGAAGCACGTGCCCCGGGAGTCGTTGCGACTTCTATTCAAATCTCCACTGATGGAGTCGTCCATAGACTTTGACACCCACTCCCTGTCTTCGTTCGGCAGCTCGTTGACATTCTCGTTAGACCCGCACAAACTCCAGTGGCGATTGGATTTGGTTTTCTGGAATTTTCTCCTCCTGGTCGCCGCGTCTCTCCAGTTGTCTTTCTCTTCCTGTGTATGCTCTTCTTCAGCAGCCTCAAAAGTTCCTTCTGGCCAACCCTGTGAAGAAAAGTCAATGGCAATGTTAGGTTATTTTTAAGCATACTGTATTACCTTTGCAGTATGAACGCCACTTAGGGAGATATCCAGACTATTGGAGATTACATAAGGAATGTCCTTTTTGGTTTAATAAGTTACTACAAGATCCATCCTTAGTGCCGCTAGGCATGATGTTGGTCGGCAATGGTAAGTCACTGAATGTTGCAGTCAGGTGCGTGGCCAACAACATTGGCTAGAGGGGCTGAAGGGGCCAAAACATTAATCATCAGGGATCAATTCTTAAATCTAGGCTGGATTTGGTCCTAATAAAATGTATCAAATAAAAGATTTTAAAATGTTTGCACTGGTGGGAAATTAGCCATTCAGTTGCGACCTTGAATGCAATTTTACAATTGTGTAATTTATCTCTTAGGTTTCTCCAAATTCAGCCTGGAATATCACATGCCTCAGGTGTTTGGCCACTTGGAACATGTTGAGAAACACTGATGATTTAGGGGGTATGCCACTTGAAACATGTTGAGAACCACTGATAATTTAGGGTTTATGCCACTTGGAACATGTTGAGAGCCCCTGACATATGATATACTCTTAGGAAACTTTTCTGCACTTACCTGTTGCCTGTAATATCCTTTGCTAGCCAGGTACTTCTGGTTGATTGGCAGTAAAATACTGGCAGGCTGGTGGGGCAGGGGAGGTGTGCGGGATGGGCTCATGTGACCTGCGCGGTTCAGAGGTGTCTTCATACGAAGCATTGACAGTGTTCTGGCTAGTGTCCAAATACCTGTTATAAAAAAATGGCAGAGGTGAGACATTTCCAAACAATTTTACTTCATTAGACAGAAAAATATCTTTTTTTTCTTCTTTTTTAGGTTATAACGGCAAGAGATTGCATTAACCAATTTAAAATATAAATCTTTTTATATTTTAATTAACTGTTAAATTAAAATTGTCTAGAACATAATTTTTGGCCTCTTTACTGACTTAAGAAAAAACTCATAACATTTTTTCAGTTTATTTTTGTAGTCATGTAATAATTTTTTAATTTTTTTTTCTAAATTTAAAAAGTACAATATCAAGGCAAAAATTGTCCAATGCACATGTTGGCAAAGAGCTACAAGCAACTGAAAATATGCAAAACTACCTCCTTCAAAAAAACAGCAGTATAATATAAGGATTTACAGATTAATGATTGCTGGGAGTGCTTCAGTGGCTGACACTGTCCTTGTCGTAGCACTGTGCACAGACCCATTTATCATCTATCATAATACGGTTTATCATGAGTTAGAGATCAACATTTTTTTTTAATGAAAAAACAAAAAACAACAACAAATAAACATTAAACAGGTTAGCTGAGTCAAAATTAGAATTAAAATTAAAATTTAATGACAAAAATGAAAAGGCTCAGCTGTAAGTTTAGATGGCCAGTGGTTGGTAGCCTTAAAATAAATCAACACGGGTCAAAGGTTACCAAACTCTAAAAATAAGCTGAGAATTCAAATTATTGTATTTATTCCTGAGACAGTGGCAATAATACTTCACTATGGTAAAGGGAGCTCCCCCCCCCCCCCGCAGCATTGAAAAAAAAAAAGTGGTTGGGGGGGGCGGGGGGGGGGGGGCCATAAAAAAGGGAGGGGGTAGTTTGCTTAATTGACACAATGTCTAAGAGGGCTTATATCTAGGGGGCGCCAGTTGGGGGGGGGGGTCAGTTTGCTTAAGTGCCACAATGAATGAGAGATCGTCAAGAGACACCTGATTTTCATGGATACAATACATTTTCTATCTACTACAATATTTATTACAATATACTATATACTTCATGGGGGATTTCCATTTTGTTTTCTCATACTTTTACTTAAACCCTTGCAAAAAAACAAATATTTCTATACTTTACCAGGAAGCACATGCTGACCTATGCCACTCTTCTATGCTATCACAAATTTTATTAAGACAATGCATTAAATCAAAGAAGCTATAATACTATTTTTTAAAATAATAAAAAAACAAAAAAAAACAAGTCAGTTTTAAAAGACATTAAAAAACGAAGTATAAACAAAATGAATGAAACAATGAATGCCTGTCAAAACTAACTTCTATACATGACTCTTGTCAAACATCAAAGATCAGTCAACACTGTGCAACTAAGACCAAAGGCTGATAGCATAAACCCACTGAGTTATAAGCCCATAACTTGAAGTTATCCCCTCTTTCACCCACCCAACTTGTCCCACCTTGCTTTTCAAAGAAAATAAATGTGTCACATGACAAAAGCACCCATGTGTTAGTTTAGTAAAGCCATCAAGTAGTTAGACATGTTGCTTGGGCCATTCCTATACTGAAATGACAATAGTTTTTATTGCTTTTGCTTGTTACAGATGTCCAAGTTCCCAGTTTATTATGTAAAACATTTTTACTTGTATGTAAAATGCGTCAATGAGTTTATAAATTTATCAAGTGTTTCCTTCATCATTACAATAATCTTGGATGTATTCTAATAAATTTAGAGCAGGGGTGGGCAAACCTTTTTGCGTAGAGGTGCCGCATGGAATTTTTTTTCTCTTCTGCTAGCTGCATGATAATTTTCATGGAACCCGTAGTTCTAGACACTGAACCAATTGTAAACAAAATAAAAATAAAATTGCAGTGATATAACTAAAAAATATTCTAGGCAATAAATTGAAAATTTTTTATAAAAAGTTTGGCAAAGGTTGCTGTGAATCACTTTGAGGGGTTGGGGTGGGTGTTTGGTTCAGAAATCGAGGTTGATTATTTGTATTACTACAAGTTAAAACTTTTGCCCTGCAATTAATACAAATTTTTAATTTTCAAGGTTTCTAAAGAAAAGAATTTGAAAATTTGTATATTTTATGAGAAAAGTAATAAGTTCCCAGAATTATTTGCTGGCCACATTAAATATCTTGGTGGTGCGCAGTTCGCACACCCTTGGTGTCTTGTATTCTTGTCAAACCATTTGATAAAACTTATTTAAATAATGTTTGTTTTTTTTCTCATCAACCTATTTTTTTAGATTTAATTTCTTTTTGCTCAAAATAACTTTGCTCCATAACAACAAACTAAATATTTTTTCTACCCTCCATAAATAATGAAGTGCATACCCATACAAGAAATAATAATTTTTTTTTAATAAAAAAATAAATTTCAAATAATCAAATGGAGCTAATAGTTTTTAATGAACAAGATTATTCAAGGAAAACAAACTAAAAAGAAATAATTTAAAAAAAAACAACACAGCTTTAAAAAAAAATATGAACAAATGAGAAAATATGAACCAAGATTAGGTCAACATTTCAAGACAATAACAGGTGAGGTAGTCAAACAATGCTGGCTACAAGGCAAACCCCAAAACAACATAACAATCAACAAAAGTAACATGCTTGTCATGCCAATATGTTACCTCACTGGCACCTGGACCCAAGTCTTCTATTTGCTCCATGGCATATCAACATATTTTGGGAGCTCCTCATTGGAGTCTGACTTCACACCTCACAATCTTTGTTTTACCTCAAAAAGTCTGCCAAATGAGTGTCTTGTGTACCCCACAACTTCAAAGCCCACCGTCTAATAGTGGTCTGTCATTCTATTATTGCTTTTTTAATGATGAAATCTATGAGCTAGAACCCAAGAAAATCTGTCATAATCCCATGTCTCTAACAACAGCATTTTCTCTCTAAAGTCTTACATATTTTGAACTCTTCTATCATCAGATGGTCAAACACTCTACAATCTTTTACCCCAATGCCCGACTTCCTATCACATGAATATGACAAAACAGTGATGGTCACACACAATATTCACTCATTCAAATAACATTTATTCATTTAATTCCCACCCTATGTCTGTCTGAAGTTAACCCTGAGAAGGACAACCATTGGAACATCTTTGAATATGTAACTGTGCCACTTTAAGTGTTCCTAAAACTTTTCACCCCCCTTCCCAAACACATGTTAAACCTTCAAGACTTGAAGATGATAAAACTAAATCTCTCCATCTATGACCACAGTCTTTCCCCACTCACACTTAAACCTCAAATATGTTTTTGAAAACATTGACAGAGCACAACAACCTGTCATTCACACAACAGTTGTATAGAGACACATCAGATAATGCACACAACTGTTGTAGAGACATATCAGATAGTTCACACAACTGTTGTCTAGAGACACATCAGATAATGCACACAACTGTTGTGTAGAGACACATCCTCAGATAATTCACACAACAGTTGTCTAGAGACACATCGTCAGATAATGCACACAACAGTTGTCTAGAGACACATCGTCAGATAATGCACACAACAGTTGTCTAGAGACACATAATCAGATAATGCACACAACAGTTGTCTAGAGACACATCATCAGATAATGCACACAACAGTTGTCTAGAGACACATCGTCAGATAATTCACACAAATATAATTTTCCCTCCCTCCCAAATCAGTAATTGAATCATGAAATCCTACAATCTAAATGCTTGCTGACGCCTCTCTGTCCGCTGAGAAAGACCCAGTCCCATTAAAACACACGGGTTGCATCATAATTCTCCCCCGCTTCTGAAACTAAGCCTGACAATGGAGAGATAACCAATGGTGTTTGTCCACTTATGTGATCTCCACCGTTGGCAGTATGACACAAACTGAGAAACTTCTAAAGAAAATGACAGACAAATGTCCTGGGTCTGGGTAATGTTCAAAACTCTTTAATCAGACTTGTTAACACATTTTAAAAAAGTACTTGAACAAGATGAAACAATCAATAAATGACACGTGTCCTGGGAATAATTTTCTTGAGCACAAATCAAACATATAACAGACCTCTTATTTAGAGTCACCCGACCTCCCACACACACCCACCCAACACCAATCTCTTATAATGAGCCCACCTTTTCAAAAACCGTAACTATACTTCAGTTGTTGATTGTCGCACATCAATGATGTACTCGCTGACAAGTCATCTGATCTTTGGGGCACAATTTAACAGAAAAACATAGCTTCAGACATTCAGTGACAATGGTTTGATACTATAGATCACAGGGTACAAGCTATTTGAGTATTAACATCATTGCTGTATAGAGTTCTTCTGTAAGACATAACATCAGAGATTCATTTACATTGGCTTATACTATATATCACGGGGTACAAGCTATTTGAGTATTAACTTCATTGCTGCACAGGGGTCTACTGTAGTGTAGGATATATCATCAGTGTCACTGACATTTGTTTATACATATCACAGAACTTACTCTCAAAGATCTCAACAAACAACTTATCCTAGATAGTGTTGCTCAAGTACCAGATGGAACACAATGACTGAATGAATTTTCAAAGATGTAGTACACAGATATATTTCCAGACTACTCATTTAAAAGGCAATATATAATATCACCCTCATGTCGCGCTGCGCTGGGTGTCGTAATATTTTCTGGCTATTTGAGCTCGTGACATCTAACACTGACAAGTTCTTTGGGATCCTGTCAACCATTGATGAGTTCTTTGGGATCCTGTCAACCATTGATGAGTTCTTTGGGACCCTGTCAACAATTTACCAGTTCTTTGGGATCCTGTCAACCATTGATGAGTTCTTTGGGACCCTGTCAACAATTGACCAGTTCTTTGGGATCCTGTCAACCATTGACGAGTTCTTTGGGACCCTGTCAACAATTGATGAGTTCTTTGGGACCCTGTCAACCATTGACGAAGTTCCTAGGGATCCCACTCCACTTGGACTAGGTTGGTAAGGCCCTGTCTACCACAGACATAGGATCCATGGGCCCTTATCTGATATTAGGTTCCAAAAAATAGGACTTAAAAAATAACAGTCAATGAGAAAACACTGTTAGCAACACAGCTCGATACAAGATCTCAACAAAATATTGTGTAATGGCAAGTTTGACAGAACTATAACATGGTCACAACAGCTGTTTAAATGTGCCCAACACAAACAAATGTTTTCTTTTCAAATTCATTTAAGGGCAGGTTAAAGACGAACACAAAATATTTATTTTACAGAAACAAGTCTGTCACAGAAAGACCCTAAAACGGAAATGAGCGGTACAGCATTAATTTCACAATCTAATATCTATATGGACTAGACGTTCATCTAATCTGGATGTGCACAACAGTTCAAAGGTCAAGTGCAGGAATGAATTAACACAACTGGAGAGATTGAGTTTTGAAACCTAATGAATAAATGCTAGAATGGTTTGTCACTTTAGCCTTGCCATGATATTTTGTGTGTACATTTAGCCTTTACATATTAACACTGTGTACATTTAGCCTTTACAATATCAACACTGTGTACATTTAGCCTTTAACAATATTTTGTGCATACATTTAGTCTTTCCATGTTACTCATGTGTACAGTTAGCCTTTTCATGTTACCCATGTGTACATTTAGCCTTTCCAAGTTACAGGTATAAACATTTAGAGTTTCCATGTTATGCGTATAAACATTTAGCCTTTCCATGTTACACGTATAAACATTTAGCCTTTCCATGTTACCCGTGTGCACATTTAGCCTTTCCATGTTACCCATGTGTACATTTAGCCTTTCCATGTTACCCATGTGTACATTTAGCCTTACTATGTTACCCATGTGTACATTTAGCCTTTCCATGTTACCCGTGTTTACATTTAGCCTTTCCATGTTACCCGTGTGTACATTTAGCCTTTACATGTTACCCGCTTGTACAATTAGCCTTGCCATTTACGTGTGTTTACATTATGTTTTAGGCACTGAAATACTTCTTGAGATTAATAAAGTTGTAGAAACTCGGTTTAAAATACAATTCTAACTAGTCTACTTTGCTAAGTGTCCCTAAATAACACATCCACACATCTTGTAATCTGAACTAAACAAAACACATTCAACTCAATACCTTAACTAAAAAACAAAGAAACTTGGAGGGTTAGAGAGAAGCGGAGAGCTTAGGTTTCAATAGCCCTCGTGCTTCCTGTTTAAATATGGATCACACAAGAGTCTCTTCCCCTGAGAATGACCTCGAAAATTTACTTTCTTCCTCCTCAGAGTCTGACGAAGATGTACTTATATTCGAAAGGTCGATTTCCTCTTTGTCTTTCTCTGAGATCTGGTCCAGAAGTTCCGCTGCCAGAGATGTGTGTAACCAAGACAAGGATGTTGTGGGAGGTGGCAGACGCCTCATTGACCCCAGGCTTGTCCGTCGCTTCAACACCACGGGGCGGCGATTTTGTTCGGGCATCCTCATGCTCTGAGAATGTTTGATGCTGCTGGTAAATAACTGGCCGGCTCCCTGATTTGCCAGATCAACTCTAGTTTTCAGGGTTTCCTCAACAATGCTTCTGTCTTTAGATACATTGCCATTGTCTTCATGAGTTTCTGCACAGTGTTCAGAACTGACCTGACTAGAAAGCTTGAGATGTTTGGAATGAGATCCAGCAGAGCCTGGACCACCGGCATCGATGTTTGTGTCAGAGATGGTTGGCAGGTCTTCAGGAGGCTTTTCATTGTCACGAGGGAGGTGGTGGATTTGATGTTGGCCCACATGCGTACAGGATGTGTCAGTGTTAGTTCTTGTCACAGGTTTGACACATGGATTAATCAAAGATGGATGAGGATGTGCACTAGGATGTGGTAAATTGTCACCGTGCGCACCAGCACCATGAGGTTGTGTGAAGTTTGCACCACTAAGCAGTGGGGGTAAAGATTGAGCAGTAGGGCCACCACTCACTTCAATGTGGGGACGTGAGTTTGGCTTGAGCAGGTCACATAATGGTGCTGGACATTGAGATGAAAGAAGAGTAGACTGATTTGACTTTAACGGATGAACGTACTGGTTTTTATTTATCCCCGACACTGAGTGATAGGAACCAATTACGTAGGATTGAGATGAAAGCAACGCCGGGACAGGGTCACAGGCGTCAGCCCCGTGTCGTGGCGGTGGTCTGTTATAATCTGGAAAATACAACACTTGATTTAGGTCAAGGCTCTCACCATCGTAGCACCACTCGAGGTCAGCTGTCTCCGTGTTGTTGTTCCTCTTATCATTATCTACATCACTCATCTCAACACTGACCAACGGAGGCTTGCACTGGTCTCTAGACTCTGATCTACTAGAGCCCCGTTTCCTTCTATCCATTCTATATCTGGAAGATAATTTCTGGTTCATGCTGTTTAGTAAAGGTTGGCTGTCTTGTGCATGGACATTGCCGTTAGTTTCTTCCCAGAATGCACCATGATCTCCACTAGGGCCAACATCATGTGGATGCCAAATGTCTTTCTGGTCACTGCAAAATTGTAGATGAGCAATTTCAGTATTAGAACCACTGCTGCCTTCTCCACGTGGCATCTTCATTGAGCCAGGATGTGAGCCACCCGCTGGTTCATCTAAAACATGGTCGTATATTCCTGCATCATGACAAAAAGTGGCCATTCCCGCTATGTCTCCATCTTTTTTGGATGACGGCTGTGAAGCTGTTTCTAGCCCACCACCATTACCCCCAGATTCTGTCAGGTGCCATCCATCCATCTGTGGCATCCTGGATGCTGTGACAACGTCAACTGATGGCAGGTGACTGGCAGGTGAGTCTCCCTCCCGACTCTCTACTGACCTTGACATTAAGCTCTCATCATGTTTGGAACAAGCCTTGTAGAACCCATCATGAGAGCTGGAGCTTCTCACCACACCGCTGGCCACGGGGCTGGACTTGACGGACGCAAAACTTTCTTGAGAGATCAAAGGTGCCACCCTCAACCTTGATGTTATACGAGAGTAATAGGACGTAAGGTGGGCACCTGGGTTGTCAGCACGAGTTAAGCCAGGAGAACTGGACTTGCTTCTTCTTTCGACTTTCGGGCTCTCACTGGCCTGACGATGCCAGTTGGGCTTGAGGCTGGCCTCCGGCTTCTTATGGATTTTACCTGTTATGGATTCACCCAGCCGCCTGGCTGCCATTCTAACATAGCTCATGTCCAGATACTTGCTCAATTTTTTCTCTCCCTTATGCGGCATTTTGGAAACTTTGGAACTGACCGGTTGTGACTCTGTCCCGACAACCTGATTTTCCTTTGATGTGACAGTGACTCTTGGCATCTGCTGTGCGTCCGTTACAGTTTGATGCATCCCAGGAGGTGGCTGTGTGTCCGTTACAGTTTGATGCAGCCCAGGTGGCTGAGCATCTAAAAGAACTGGTTGCCTCCCTGGAATGATCTCTTTAGTTTTGATAGTTGTCTGTTCATTAGATCCATCACCTCCTATCATTTCCTTCTTTACTCTATCTCTAGTCTCTTTCTTGTCAACATCTCTGATGGCTACTGTCTCAGGTTGGCCTATGGCATCTGCTACAGGTTGGCCAATGGTAACTGCCTCAGGTTGGCCAATGGTAACTGCCACAGGCTGGCTCAAGGTAACTGCCACAGGTTGGCTTATGATAACTGTCTCAGGTTGGCTTATTGTAACTGTCACAGGTTGGCCAATGGTAACGTCCACGTGTAAATCAACAGGTTTTTTGACGCTTCCTTTAACATTGTTCTCCGCGGTTGTTCTCAAATCATGGGCTTTACCTTTGTAAACTGAATAGCACTTTGAGCCCTCCTCATTAAAGAAATACAGAGGGACATCCTTCCTAAGGAGACACATCAAATCAACATAACCGTCACATGGCCAGAAAGATAAGCCACAGAAATAGAACCCACCTGGTCTTTTCCTGGCCGGCGGGGCAGATGTTGCGGGGGAAACTACTCCAGTGGAAGGCGCTGCGTTGGTCTCGGTCTCTTCATCTTCTTCCATGACATCCGACTCCATGTCATCCCCCAAGCCAGGGATCCGTATACCAGAAGCCCTGGTCGGGTGGTGGAGGAACCGCTCCGGTATACGGGCCAGGGAGGGGACAAAACCCTCCCTCTCCAAGCCGAAGCCAAGATTGAGTAATACTTCCTCGGGGTCCACTTGTCTTTCATTCAGCAAAATCTCCAGGCTGGTAGAAAGAGGAAATTAGTCATGACACAGATGGACTAACTACACTTGGCAAACATTAAAAGACTTCAAAATAATTCCACAACATCTTGCCTGAGCTTGGTGGTTCGTTTAACTCAGTGGTCGGCAAACTAGTCAAAAGAGCCAAAAATCAGCAGCAGGACGATTTAAAGTTTTTTAGAGAGCCAAATTTCTTTTCAAGAACCTGGCAAAAACCATGTTTTTCAGAGTCAAAACCTATTTGTTGCCGGCTGGCCGAGCCGCATACAGGTCGTTAAATGCGGCTCAGGAGCAGCGATTTGCCGACCAGTGGTTTAACTAATAAAGAAGTTTTTGGTGCAAAGGATCTATGTCTCAATGAAATATTTCACTTATAATTAAATTTCACACTTTTCAACCTATCAAAGTCTCGAGGTTCTATTTCACACTTTTCAACCTATCAAAGTCTCGAGGTTCTATTTCACACTTTTCAACCTATCAAAGTCTCGAGGTTCTATTTCACACTTTTCAACCTATCAAAGTCTCGAGGGTCTATTTCACACTTTTCAACCTGTCAAAGTCTCGAGGTTCTATTTCATACTTTTCAACCTATCGAAGTCTCAGGGTTCTATTTCACACTTTTCAACCTATCGAAGTCTCGGGGTTCTATTTCACACTTTTCAACCTATCGAAGTCTCGAGGTTCTATTTCATACTTTTCAACCTGTCAAAGTCTCGAGGGTCTATTTCACACTTTTCAACCTATCAAAGTCTCGGGGTTCTATTTCACACTTTTCAACCTATCGAAGTCTCGAGGTTCTATTTCACACTTTTCAACCTATCAAAGTCTCGAGGTTCTATTTCACACTTTTCAACCTATCAAAGTCTCGAGGGTCTATTTCACACTTTTCAACCTGTCAAAGTCTCGAGGTTCTATTTCAAGGTTCTATTTCACACTTTTCAACCTATCAAAGTCTCGAGGTTCTATTTCACACTTTTCAACCTATCAAAGTCTCGAGGGTCTATTTCACACTTTTCAACCTGTCAAAGTCTCGAGGTTCTATTTCATACTTTTCAACCTATCGAAGTCTCGGGGTTCTATTTCACACTTTTCAACCTATCAAAGTCTCGAGGGTCTATTTCCCACTTTTCAACCTATCGAAGTCTCGGGGTTCTATTTCATACTTTTCAACCTATCAAAGTCTCGAGGTTCTATTTCACACTTTTCAACCTATCAAAGTCTCGAGGTTCTATTTCATACTTTTCAACCTCAGGGTTCTAGAAATAATGATTAGACCATCATTGATAGAATCATACTCAATACAAGAAAGGTGTTCCAGCTTAGAAAAGAAAAAGAAAATTACCTGGCACTAGATGCCGAAGTCTGGTTAGACACATCTGAACTAAAGCTCTGCCAGCCTATCATCTTAGATTGCTTATCTACTGCCTCATGATGGCCACTGAAACAAAGGGGATATTTAACATTAAGACAAATTGGATTTATAACACTGAAACAAATGGGATTTAATATAACACTGAAACAAAACTGCCTCCACTCTCTGAGTCTGAAAAAAAAACAACAGGACTTGTGGTCCAGTCTATTTGGTTATAACCTAGGGTAGATAAAACTAACATATTTCTGGATGCAGCAAATTTTGGGTGTTGACAATACTGGCCATAAAACCTTGGATCAAATCAGGAAGGCCAGCAGTGTGGGCAACCAGCTCCCCGTATTTATCTACCCCTGGTCATGGCAGTGGTAACGAACTTGTTAGGCCCAGTAAGTCATGGCCTTATTGAGATGTCAAGTGGGTCAATGGTTGATGGGTTATCAACAGTATCACAACTGAGGACACAAGTGATTTTTTAAATCTATGATGGTAAGTCTAGGATGGGACAGGATAAATCATCAATCTGGATTCATTGGCAGATGGAGAAATGTGCACCTTTTCTGTGCACCTTTAAGTTAATTCTCCTTTTGTAAAATCTATAAAACCAAAGAAATATAACTGGGGAAAAAAGGGGAGAAAGGAATGGCTTGCCTTGCTGACTGGTCTGAGATCGTGCAATTCATGAACAATAACTATATAAAAGCTTATAAGCATATGTCAGCCTCCAGGGAGACCAATTCTCATCTGATAATATCACTGCTCCGATAATATATCACTGAACTAATAGCACACTGAATCTATCGTTGTGGAGACAATAATGTTGAGATTTTTAAAACTATACAACATCTTACTACTTAATATCTACTGGCCAATATATATATATATATATCTATATATATATATAAATTGTTGTCTATGAATAAATTATATTATATATATATATATAAATTGTTGTCTATGAATAAATTCTATACAAATATATGAATAAATTCTATACAAATATATGAATAAATCCTATCATAAGCATGAGTTCTTGTTACTGGATTACTTCTTTCATACATTATATAAATGGCAGCTTTCAGAAAGACATCCAGGGGGTTTCTTTCAGCTATATCTCGGGGGGGGGGGGGGGAAATTTTCCAAAAAAAACCTATGAAAATTCTGATGGCTGGTGCCCAGACTGTGAGCTGTAGAGAAGGAAAAAGAGATTATTATTATTATTGAAATGTTCATGGTTAAAGGATGTTGAACAATAACCGGAATTCCGGTTATCGGTTTGGTACCCATTTATACAACTTATAAGCATAGTATAATGCAGTAGTCAGGTACTTGCTTCACGTGTCTAACTATACTACCAAAAGGTTTTTTAAAATAGATGACTACAGCTTAAAATGAAATGCGTGGTCTCATTGATTAAGCATGCGGGTATTCTGGTACAGAAGGCTATTAAGTGACAAGTTTGCATATCGCATTGTAGCAGCTTGGTCAATATCATAAAATAGGTCAAAGTGCTGGTACCAAACTGCTTCAAAATGAGAGTTTGGCTATTCTAAAAATAGATTTCAACTCCTGCTTTCGATCTTATAAAAAATATGTCAATCTGAAGTTGTTGTTGTTTTTATGGTGGAACAGTTGAGATTACTTTTTAAAATCCGATAACCGGGTTTAAAGCCAGATTCCTAAAACCAATAATTGGTTGGGAAAATAAAATAAATCACAACCAAAGAAAAAAACAAAAACAACAAACCCAACCAATGTTACAATCAGGTAGTCAGAGTCTGGTGGCAAAAAAATATGACAAACGGGATTGGCAGCAAAAAAAAAAACACAACTAAACTATCTCATAACACTTGCCACCATCTTCAAAATGAAGCTAATTGATTTTTTTTAAAAATAACATACTCACAATATAAGCTTTTCCCCATTAAAAATAATCATTTTCTAGCATTGTTCAACAACCCCCATGATAACTGTCTGAGGGGTTCATGATCCAGAGGTTAACGGCCACTGATCAAATACTTAACATTACACCATTTTTAATATAAACATTTTCAATGAGACAAGGAGTGACGGCCCATCACTGAGAATTGAATGGGGGAGATAGCCTATCTTTGTAGTTTGGAAATCTCCTCTGATCGAAGGTAGCACAGCCGACACGCGGCCTGGAGAAGAGCAAGCCTGCCAATGAACTCTTGTAATGTAAATCATCCTAGCACTAACGCCTTTAGCCGCTGGGTAGCCCCAAATGGGTCAGTGTACTTCAATATGGGGTCGGTGTACCCCAGCCTAAGGTCGGGGTAGTTCAGCCTCAAGAGGGTAAATGTTTTCCAGTCTAGGGTCAGTGTCTCCCGGCCTGGGGGGGGGGGGCAGTGTATTCCAGTCAGTACTTCAATATGGGGTCGGTGTACCCCAGCCAAAGGGCGGGGTAGTTCAGCCTCAAGAGGGTAAATGTTTTCCAGTCTAGGGTCAGTGTCTCCCGGCCTGGGGGGGGGGGGGCAGTGTATTCCAGTCAAGGGTCAGTGTATATCACCCTGGGGACAGCGTCAAACAGTGTATCCCAGTCTGGGGTCAGTGTATATCACCCTGGGGACAGTGTCCGACAGTGTATCCAAGTCTGGGGTCAGTGTCTATCACCCTGGGGACAGTGTATCCCAGTCTGGGGTCAGTGCACTCCAAAATATAGGTGATATCATTGGTATGACAACTTGTAAGACATATCAAGTGTATGTATCTTAACCGCACTAAGCAAACTATCAATACAACAGCACAGCAGACTGTCAAGCATCAAAGAAAATGTCCAATATTAACCGAGAGTATTTGATGACGATGCTCGGCGTTGATATTTCATTGAAAGGACACAAAGTAGATAGGTCTGCAATCATTTTTTTATTTTTATTTTTTTTTAACATCCTATCTTGTGTGAAAATGTTGTTGGAGGTTGACGGGTATTCATAATTAAGAAACTAATTAAGAAACGCTTCACGCAGAGTTGGGACGTGATTTCACGATTAAATTGCATTGTTTAGAGTTAAACGCAGAAAACCCAAATGACCATCTGCGCATGTTTATCCACGACTTCCGGAGAAACGGAGAAACGCACGTGAACAATTCCACCATTGTGCTGGCTGCTCGTTACCTGCCCCGCCATTTTTTTATTTTTTTTTTTTTTTTTGGACATGCTTAGAGTCGGTGTCTGCAGAAATAGAGTTGTTTACATGCTCCGCGATGACTGCTTGGGATCTGGGCAAGATAATCTGATCACAAAGAGACCAGACCCGCGCTCGTCATTGATCTGGCTATAAAAATCGTACACCAACTAACGCACCTCTTCTGGTGAGGGTCTGAGATTACTCTCTTATGATCCCGGGAAATGTTGTATGGCTCAGCTCAGCAGATGGAGCTGGTAGCAAATGTACACTAGCCGGGGTCATAAGAGAGAAGTTTCTTTACATAGGGTTGGAGTAGGCGCATCCATGACATTCCATGATCTAATTTGAAACATTTTAATTCATGAACAAGTCAATAGTTCAATTTGAATAAACAGTCGCAGGTTGAGTTTTCTGTCATGAAAAAAAAATCAATTTTTTAGTATTTGTTTGCTCCGTTGAAATCAGCAGTATAGTTGATATGGGTTGGTTTTAGTGTTAAAAAGACAAAACAAAACTGTAGTCACAATCCTGAATTTAAAGTTATATTGTGTGGGGACACAGTTTTCACCAGACTACCCATGATGTTACGTGGCTTCACCAGACTACCCATGATGGTACGTGGCTTCACCAGACTACCCATGATGGTACGTGGCTTCACCAGACTACCCATGAAGCTACATGTCCTCACCAGACTACCCATGATGGTACGTGGCTTCACCAGACTACCCATGATGGTACATGTCTTCACCAGACTACCCATGATGGTACATGGCTGCACCAGACTACCCATGATGGTACATGTCTTCACCAGACTACCCATGAAGGTACGTGTCCTCACCAGACTACCCATGATGGTACATGTCTTCACCAGACTACCCATGATGGTACATGTCCTCACCAGACTACCCATGATGGTACATGTCCTCACCAGACTACCCATGATGGTACATGTCCTCACCAGACTACCCATGATGGTACATGTCCTCACCAGACTACCCATGAAGGTACATGTCCTCACCAGACTACCCATGATGGTACATGTCCTCACCAGACTACCCATGATGGTACATGTCCTCACCCGATTACCCATGATGTTACATGTTCCAGAAAAAGATTAGCTCAGTGCGGATGGGGTACTAGCACAACAAAAACTTTGTCGGATTGTTAAGTTGTTTATTACTGGAGGCGCCACAGTACAAAGCGATTGAAATAATGCCCCACCCTGCCCTACCCAAACGACGTCCCAGGCGTACACCTAGTTCATCTATTCAAACGACGGCATCTTACACTTTGTCCCCCTACAATAACAATGTACTATTTGAGCTTTTGGGCTAACCGGCTTAAGTCTTAAATGGTACCTGACACCTCTTCCCCCACCCCAAATCCAACAGCACGCACTCACCCCCTGTGGACACTAACTGCAGCTACCGGGTACTCTCATTCTCACCGTTTAACGAACCCCGCTATTTTCGACTAAAGCAATACAAACCCAACCGTTATAAGTACTGAACCTTCCAAATGTCCACGACGACGACCGTGAATGGATTCACTGTCCCGTTGTCCACGTCACGAACTGTCTTCTTATCAGGTCCGCCCCCCTAACCTCCACCCGCACATTAAAACTGTATTAAAGGCCGTGTCTGTTAAAAACAATTTTATGACCGTTGGCGGTCTATTAGTCGATTTCCTGTTTTATTGACAGGATTGATTGGCTAACAATGAGGGTGGTAAAAAAAGGGGGGGGGGTAATTTCTGAGGCGAGGATGGGCGGGGGTGTTGGTCATAAAAGTGTCAGATACAGGACCACGAACAGAGTGTTAGTACCTGGTCCAATTACTGGGACACAGTGATGAGTTGTTTTTTTGTTTTTTTTTCGAAATCTAGACCAGCCGAAGGTGGTGCGAAATCTAGACCAGATGAAAGTGGTGTGAAATCTAGACCAGCCGAAGGTGGTGCGAAATCTAGACCAGATGAAAGTGGTGTGAAATCTAGACCAGCCGAAGGTGGTACGAAATCTAGACCAGATGAAAGTGGTGTGAAATCTAGACCAGCCGAAGGTGGTGTGAAATCTAGACCAGCCGAAAAAGTGAAATCTAGACGAGACAAAGAAGTTGTGTGGTGGGAAATCTAGACCAGTGAAGGTGGTGTGAAATTTAGCCCAGCCGAAGAAGTGAAATCTAGACGAGACAAAGAAGTTGTGTGTCGGGAAATCTAGCCCAGCCGAAGAAGTGAAATCCAGACGAGACAAAGAAGTTGTGTGTCGGGAAATCTAGCCCAGCCGAAGAAGTGAAATCCAGACGAGACAAAGAAGTTGTGTGGTGGGAAATTCCAGTTGGCATCATCCCCAGGGTCGTACATTGAATGACGTTGAAATTTAACTTTTTTTTTTTTTTTTTTGCTGATAGTATCTCCGTGGAGATGAAAACTTATGGAATCTTTAGCGGTGTGTCAAAAACAGCTGCAGGTCTAAAAATGTGTATTTTTCATTTTTTAATTATTTTTTTTTTGGAGTGTATTTTTTATTTTTTTATTTTTTTTTTTTTTGGGGGGGGGGGGGTCTAAACCAAAATGAGTTTCCATCGTCCTAGGTGACAATGTACTATGGTTTATATCAGTTTTATCAACCTTTACCATGCAAGAAACCATCTTTCGATGACGGCGGGAAATAGACTGGGTGCTTAGTGCCCACATTTTCAGTTGACAGTTCAAACAAATAATGAATTTATTGTAGCTATGTATGGGCCACAAAAACTATGTGTTACCCAGCCATGTATGGGCCACAAAAGCTTTGTGCTACCCAGCCATGTATGGGCCACAAAAGCTATGTGTTACCTAGCCATGTATGGGCCACAAAAGCTATGTGTTACCCAGCCATGTATGGGCCACAAAAGCTATGTGTTACCCAGCCATGTATGGGCCACAAAAGCTATGTGTTACCCGTCATGTATGGGCCACAAAAGCTATGTGTTGACCCGCCTCTAAGATGGGTGTCGCCCTTGTTATAGGACTTTTACTACAATGTCAGACAGCAAACACAGGTGTGGACATTGTTGACCTAATTAGGCAAACACCTGGGAAATCCAAATTGAATGTGACAGGGCTGTGACAAGAATAACAGCCTTGAAACAGATGCACATTTGCAGTGACAGGAATAGCAGCTTTGACAGACGTGCACATTCATTGTGCGTAACAAAACATGCATAGAGGAGGAAGTGACAAGGACAAATATGCACCGCCCGCAGGGAACAAGGCCACAAGTTATGACGTTTGAATCTAACTCCATCATTAAACATGACCATGCACTAGATATGAATTATGTATCTAACTCCATCATTAAACATGACCATGCACTAGATATGAATTATGTATCTAACTCCATCATTAAACATGACCATGCACTAGATATGAATTATGTATCTAACTCCATCATTAAACATGACCACTGGATATGAATTATGTATCTAAGTCAATCATTAAAGATGGACACTAGATATGAGCATTGTGTCAGCCTCCATTAGTGAACAAGGTTACCTAATATGAATGTTGCATGATGTTAAAGTTTATCTAACTCCATCAGTAGGCCCCCTAATATGAATGCTTTATCTACCTCCGTTACTGAACAAGGCCCCCCTAATATGAATGTTGTATATACCTCCGTTACTGAACAAGGCCCCCTAATATGAATGCTGTATCTACCTCCGTTACTAAACAAGACCACTTGATAAGAAAGTTGTATCTATCTCCGTCACTGAACAAGGCCCCCTAATATGAATGTTGTATCTACGACCGTTACTTAACAAGGCCCCCTAATATGAATGTTGTATCTACCTCCATTACTGAACAAGGCCCCTTAATATGAATGTTGTATATACCTCCGCTACTGAACAAGACCACTTGATATGAAAGTTGTATCTACCTCCATTACTGAACAAGGCCCCCTAATATGAATGTTGTATCTACCTCCGTCACTGAACAAGGCCCCCTAATATGAATGTTGTATCTACGACCGCTACTGAACAAGACCACTTGATATGAAAGTTGTATCTACCTCCGTTACTGAACAAGGCCCCCTAATATGAATGTTGTATCTACCTCCGTCACTGAACAAGGCCCCCTAATATGAATGTTGTATCTACGACCGCTACTGAACAAGACCACTTGATATGAAAGTTGTATCTACCTCCGTTACTGAACAAGGCCCCCTAACATGAATGTTGTATCTACCTCCGTCACTGAACAAGGCCCCCTAATATGAATGTTGTATCAAAAACCGCTGCTGAACAAGACCACTTGATATGAAAGTTGTATCTACCTCCGTTACTGAATAAGGCCCCCTAATATGAATGTTGTATCTACCTCCGTCACTGAACAAGGCCCCCTAATATGAATGTTGTATCTACGACCGTTACTTAACAAGGCCCCATAATATGAATGTTGTATCTACCTCCGTCACTGAACAAGGCCCCCTAATATGAATGTTGTATCTACGACCGTTACTTAACAAGGCCCCCTAATATGAATGTTGTATCTACCTCCGTTACTGAACAAGGCCCCCTAATTTGAATGTTGTATCTACCTCCGTTACTGAACAAGGCCCCTTAATATGAATGCTGTATCTACCTCCGTTACTAAACAAGACCACTTGATAAGAAAGTTGTATCTATCTCCGTCACTGAACAAGGCCCCCTAATATGAATGTTGTATCTACGACCGTTACTTAACAAGGCCCCCTAATATGAATGTTGTATCTACCTCCGTTAATGAACAAGGCCACTTCACATGAAAGTTGTATCTACCTCCGTCTACCAGCCATGGTGAAATTTAACAGAAAGAAAGATATTCTACATGAACAAGGCCCCCCCCCCTCCCGTCACTAAGACGATCAAATCTGTAAGGCTGTTATTGATGATTCCTATATAACGGATCAACCAAAACGTCAGCAACCATGTACCTGGACACCTTGCGCACAACCAACCCCCCCCCCCCAGCCCGCCGATGGAAAGGCACACAAGCCGATTCAACTTTGCGGATTAAGCAATGTTAATGAGTTCTACTGGAGAACTCGTCTGACAACTCGAAATTCGGCACACAGTTCACAAAACTGACCCTGCTTTATTTTGGAACGAATCTCCCAAGAGTATATAATGAAAAGAAATAAAAAGTTCATAAACATCGATGCTGCCCATGATCTCAGAAGCGTAGCTAGAGTGTTTGGCGCCCGGGGACAAGATTCAATTTAAGCGCCCCCCCCCCTTTTTTTTTTAAAAACTCTCAAACCCATTATTTTCATCAAAAATAATATCAATGCACAATTTGGCGCCATTCAAACATCTAGGACTTGGAGATGATCGTTTAGAAAAAAACACATTATATATTCCAACCCAGGAATTTTCCAATAAAATGTTAAATTTATGGCTATTTCCACGAATGTTCGCCGAGCGAGTTGAAAATAACAATTTAAAAATGGATTGAAGCATCATCAGCCAATGAACACTTTCAAACCGTTGCACGAGGACGTGCTAGGAGAGTTGAGGTTGACAGAATTTGTACAGACATGAGAGACGATCAGAAGAGAAGGAGAATTGAATGAGATCTTCAAACGTAATATGATATATAGAGCAGGCCTGCACAACTCATAATGTCAGGCGGGCCGTAATACTTTATGAAAAACTTGTGCGGGCCATAATACTTTATGAAATGCTTGTGCGTACCGAAAGATGATAAGACAGGGGGAAAGCTATTAAGAAAATAATAATAATAAAGAATATTTCGTTACTTCGCGGGCCTTCAAGTGGGTGCTGGCGGGCTACATTCGGCCCGCGGGCCGTATGTTGTGCAGGCCTCATATAGAGAAAAAAATCTCCTCAGGCGCATAGCTTAGTTAGAAACATGATCTACTCACAGGAATGACATAAATTAAACACGTCATATAGAAATCTATTCATACAAGCGGCATTAAACACGTCATATAGAAATCTATTCATACAAATGGCATTCAACACATCATATAGAAATCTATTCATTCAAACGGTATTAAACACATCATGTAGAAATCTATTCATACAAACGCCGTTAAACACATCACGTAGAAGCCTGATCTACTCACACGGATGGTACAGCTTTAAGCACACGAGCAACTTCCTTGCCGATAGACGGAGATCCCAGGTACAAGTCTAAACAAACTTCGGGCCGGTCTCAAACAGTCGGCACATATCCTTAAAATTAACCGTGATTGTGTACCGGGGGGGAGGGGCACTTTAACTTTGTCCAACAACACCACGCCCCACCCTGCCACACCCCACTCTTGTTCTCCTTTCTAGGACATTTAGGAGACACAACAAAACCTTAGGGCTCTCATGTCTCACTTCTAGTGTTGACTTTGTGGCCGCTTGAAATAGGTTGCCGACCCCAGGTCTATCTCTACCTAACATTAGCCGTACTTAGAAAACGACCCCCCCCCCACACACACACACCCCAACCCCCGTAAGCTCAGCGAGCCCGTGGTAATACGGTGTCTTAGCCTGTCAAGCTCTCGTGACCGTCTGTCACCAAGTGGTTAGAAGATAAATTGTTCCCTAATGAACGCAGCACGGGATATCTTCACCTCGTTACGGTCCACACTGCTAGTCCTGTTAAGACAGTTTGATGACATTTTACAAGGTAAATGCTCATATCTTGGATAGACACATTTTTTTTGCTCACAACGTTCTCAATAGACTAATGGGACACCGACCGCATTCACCTTAGTGGCCCATCAAAGTGGACCGTCGTAGTGGACCATCAAAGTGGCCCATTATAGTGGATCTTCATAAACAACCTTCATGGTGGACCATCTTAGTGGACCTTCATGGTGGACCATCATGGTAGACCAGAGAGGCCCATCAAAGTGGACCATCATAGTGGACTTCTTAGTGGACCTTCATAGTGAACCACCATGGTAGACCATTATAGTGGCCCATCATAGTGGACCATCAAAATGGACCATCATAGTGGCCCAAAATAGTGGACCATCATGGTGGACCGTCAAAGTGAACCATCATTGTGGACCATCAAAGTGAACCATCATAGTGGACCATCAAAGTGAACCATCATAGTGGCCCATCATAGTTATATTGAGATGTATCCCTTTGTTTATTTGTACGGTTCAGGGGCTAGGATAAGGTTGGGAACATATTTATGAGGATAATACTATGTTAAATTGAAAATGCACTGTTAACATTTCGTTAAAATAACAAAATAAAACAGGACGGGTTCTCAAGAACTAGGCTTCACTTTCTTCTTCCTACTGCTGGTTGCCAGAGAGCTGGCAGCCCTTCTTCTTACACAGCTGAGCAACATTTGGCTTGAGTGATGAAGCAACTGAGACCCTCGGTATAGCTTGAAGATGATCATCAGTAAATTTTGCCTTGAACTTTGACTTGTTAAATTTTTTAGTGGGTAAAAGAGCTTTTCAAACAGATAGGTACTTCCAAAGATGGCACATGATCCGATTGAGCAACCTGGAAATCTCAGTGAAGGTGGAGGGCAATGCTCTCATAAATTGACTATTTTTGTCTGTTTCCCTATTCAGTCCCTGAACTTAGAATTGCACTGAAGATCAATCAGCTCCATTTGAAGCAAAAGTTGTTGTTGTTTTTTTTCTTTTCTTTTCTTTTTTTTTGTTTGTTTTTTTTTGGTGGGGGGGGAAGGAGGGGG
>CAXITT010000143.1:863193-877566 GCA_964033795.1 Lymnaea stagnalis
GTGTTCAACATTTTTATGCAACTTCCGGTTACAAACGGGAAACAAAAGGCGCGCGGTGGGGATTGAACAATACCACACGAATGCTGGCAGCGTGTGTTAGAGGTTTAATACCCCCTTCCCCCCCCCCCCACGTGGTTACGTGTGTTATGAGGTTTAACAATCCCGCACAAGGTCACATGTGTGAGAACGTGAGATTCCTCCAAAGCGGAAGTGAACGGTGTTAATTGGCTATGGCGGCGGCGACACGTAGTGACGTCATCTCCGTGATGACCCCCCAGCCGTAAACGTCCACAGATCACACGTCCACCTTGTCAGTAATGTCATGTCACAGTTCTTTCAAATACAGCTTCACGACCATGTCCGGCCCCCACTATCCCATAAAGCACTCGTCAATAAAGAGTTTTATGGCCCACTCTTGTTGAATTTCATGGGATCAGTTACACAACACTTTTGGTTTTGTTATTCGGTTAAACTGCGGAAATCTGGCTCAAGGAGTGCTAACAAAAATACTTTAACAATAGACCAAAAGGTGCCACTTGATCTTTACAAATTTGGTGGACCTTCGATTGTCATATTCCCAAATATATGTATTAGATTTACCTTTTCTTTTTTTTTTTGTTAAATGGGGAGCGAAAACAAGTTGACGTCAGGATATATATCAGGCCAAAACGTCCATCACAAGCCAACACTTTCTCCTTTCCACAAGCCAGTGAGATATGACACCCCCACCCCCCCACACACACACACACCACAGAGTGAGGTCAATTTTGAACGCTTACATAAACATTTCAACTCCAAAAAAGTGGGTAACCCAACATGACGCACCCGCCTTCACTCACGTACACACACACACAAAAGTTCTATACGCAGTGGCGTCCCTGGAAAGATAGCAATCCCTCTACTCTTCATTGTGTTTTAACGTGTTCGGAGTAAAACCCCATGGTCACGTCATGGGCTACAGCAGTGCTTCTCAACCTCCACCTTAATGCCACCACCCTTTAATACACTTCCGCATGTTGTGGTGACCCCCACCACAAAATTATTTTCGTTGCCGCTTTATAAATCGATGGTCCCTGTGTAAGGGTCGTTCGACCCCCAGAGGGATCGTGACCGACCCACAGGTTGAGAACCGCTAGGCTTGTAGAGTCTTTCCAAGAGTGCTGCCGTCGTTTTGATTCTCTAAACATGACAATGACAGTCGACCTTTGTCGTAAACCTTAAGGTAATCGCAACATGACAGTCGACTGTCTTAAATCTTCAGGCACCGGTAATCTGAACATGACTTTTGGTCTTTGATCTGAAATGATAGGAATCTTGCCAGGCAACAGGGTTAGCACAGTCATTTGCCTTGTCTTTGATTTATAATCTACGGGACCTTGCGCTTCAACTAAATCACGTCGATATTGGACCAGCCCGACCGATAGACATTTTGCCTTGGTTATACAACACTAAAGATTGGACGTAACATTCCCATGTCCTGGAAATGAACGAAACGAAGTATGGGAAAACCTGAAGAAAAAAAAGTTACGCAACAAACCAACGCACGTGTCGGCAAGAAGCCTACTTCAGTGAACAAACAACAGTAAACAAAAAAAAATAATTAAAAAAATAATTTTAAAAAATAAAAAATTAAACAGCTGTAAAGTAGTATCCGAGAGGACAGCAAAGAGGAACGTGATAGAACATAAGTAGGTGAGAGGATAAATACAGGCAAACGTTGACGATAAAGAGAAAAAGTAAGTCAACTGCGATTGGTCTGGACGCCACTTAACCACGATCAACTCCCTAACAACATGGATAACGCTGACAAGGTTGTGACTTCAAACATCCGGAGCATGTCATCGAACGGCGCGGTATTTATTTGTAAAATATCCATGTGGGGTGGCTAATGAACGAACTCTCCATGACCATCCCACCTACCTAAATAAATGGCGAAGTTGTGACATAATCTAAGTATGGGATTTTTCTACCCCCCCCCCCACTCCAGGCGCCGGATAATGAATGAACGCCCTATAACGATCACGCCCTAGATCACGGCGGGGCAGAATTTAAGTCTAAAGCAGCAGAAACACTTGGCTACCGTCTGCCAAATTCAGCCAAAAGTGGAAGTATCGCAACTACGAAACCCACCATTTGAAATCTACCCTTGAAAGTCACCAGTCAGCTAAACGTGAAGTCCCAAATAACATAACCGTGGAAGTAAGGCTTCAGAGAAACTCGCCATTTGAAATCTGATACTCAAAGACACCAGTCAGCTAAACGTGAAGTCCCCAATAACATAACCGTGGAAGAAAGGCTTCAGGGACACTCACCATTTGAAATCTATCACACAAAGTCACCAGTGAGTGAAACTTTGAGCCCCCAATAACACAACAATTTAATGAATTAAATAACTGCAACTTACCCTCACTTCCCAATGGGAGATCATCTTCACAACCCTTAAGGCGTTTTGAGCCCCCGCCTGTTCCATTTTGAGGACCGTCTATTGAATAATGTAAATATGTATTATTGATAAGCACGTTTTAAATAAGGCAGTTAAAAACTAGTGATGTTTTAGTAGTGTTGATTTCTTCTAATTTAAATTTTAATTAAATGATGTATTTGTAATAAAATTATTTAAAAAAAAAAAAAACTTAATGTAAGCCATTTATAAACATGTGTAACAAACCATAAAAATAAAAGATTGGTTTGGCAATGTTACAGATTATCACAAAGGCAGCCCCATCGCAAAAGTTGTATAGTTGTCTCTGTCACTCATTAGCTCTGACCCTTAAAGCCGAGTTCAGTGTGGGAGTGGAGTGTTGGGTGTGGAAAGTGGATTGTGGGAGTGGAATTTGGCGAGTGGATTGTGTGGAGTGGTGAGCCCCCCCTTCCCACCCCAGCTTTTTTCAGGGACATGCCACTCACACTAGGTAATGCGTACGCCCCTATAAATATGTAACAAACAATTATTTTATTTTTTTTGCACACTGCTCACAACAGCGGGATATCTCCCCCTCCTGAAAAAAACAACAACATATCACTGCAGGGGTGCCACTCACTGAAAGCTGTGAACCCTGAAATCCCTTTCTAAAAATTTCTTGAAACCTGAAACTTCATTTACAAATTTTTCAATCCCTGAAACTTAATGAAACTCAAAATTCCTGATTATCGCAATGCGGCGTTTTTGTTGAATAATATAAAAACAACCAGGAAATTGTCAAATAAAACATTGAGATACATCACAAATGAACAAAATTAAACAATTAAGGTGTATACATGTAAATATTTATTAAATTTCTTTGCAGTAACAATTTTTCAATTTACTTAGACTTGAAAAGTCAACTTTTGCATTGTGTTCCCTGGGCATTTTGGAACAAATGTATAGCTACCACAAGTGGAAAGCATATTTTCTTATATGGAGTTCATGTTCTCTTCTTTAATGATGAAAATGGATAGTTTGAGTCAACATACTTTAGTGATTAGTCTCTATAAAATATCCCAAGTGTGAGAGTTTCATAGTTTGACACATAAATTTCATAAATTGAGAAGTTACAGAAGTGGAAACCTAAGATAGGTGATAAAGCTGGTATCATCAGATGATTGACTCAGACAATCTCCCCTTGAATACTTCATATCAATATTTCCAGCATAGTATTCATTGATGAATTATTTAATCATGATTGCCAATTGTAGACTGTAGGCTAACTGCAATGCCCATCAGTTCTTTTAAGTTAAAGGAACTGTTGGGCATTACATTATTTTATTGAGCCTAGATCCTGAATATTGAAACAAAATAAAATATATTATCATATTAGATTTATAATTTATAGTAAGGCATAGATAATAAAAAATATAGACTATATTATACCAGTAATAAACTACAGCAATACAGAGCATTATGAATAATTAAATTAGTAATAGACTTAATAGTAGAATTACTGTAAATTGTAAAGACTAATAAATACTAAAGTATACCCAGAGTCAGAACACAGGCGCGCATAACTAATAAATAAAGACTCACTAAGTACAGTTATGTCAGGCTCACTACAGAACGGATAAAAATAACTTAAACATATTAGTCTAATCAAAATTAGAAGGCTTACTCCGTAATTAAATGTAAAGTTAACTTAAGAAGTCTTTTTTAACAAGTTAAACGACGCTTAGCTCTTCTAATAAAAAAAAAATACATGTAGCCTGCATACAGTAAAACATAACAAAGTACGCTAAGCTTAGTCTTGTTAGGCAACGCTTGGACGAGTAGTTTTCTATTTGTGATAGTGGCTACCCAACAATTTAAAACTAAATTAAAAAGATTTTGCAAGATTATTTACTAAATTTTACACTCTGCTTACCCAAACACTTCAAATATCTCTTGATCGGTGACGTGAACAGAAAATAAATATTTCTGGTCTATCGAAGTAGTACGGTACTGGAAACAAGTAGTGTAAAGCTCAATGCGCATGCGCGAGGGGAAATCACTAGCGCTCTGACAACAGAAAGGCTAAAAATAGACGTGATCGGCGATTTACGTCCATTTTCAAGGTTTTTCGCGAATTCTGTTACACTTTGATTTTTTTCTTTTAAACCCAGACAGAATCCGTATTTGAATAAATTGAACTGGCGAATCCGGAATGAGAGAATATAAAAACTCGCGAATCCGGAACTGAAAAATATTTAGACTCACGAATCCGGAATTCCGGGATAACCCGGAAAAGTGGCACCCCTGCATATCACTTACCTTGACCTTTGGCCTTGGTGCCCAGCATTCTGGCGATCCCGGCCAAACCTCCGCCGGTGCCCCTGACCCCAGTGGCAGCACCGTTGACGTTCCTACCCCCGGCGGGAGCGGTGGACGCCCCGTCCTTGGCGGACAATGAAGACTTCCTCTCCACGCTCACTTTCCTCTCCTTCTCTTCCATGGCGGTGCCGGCGCTGGTCAATGTTAGCTCACAGAATCGCTCAGCAGCAGACAAGCCTTTTCCCTACCGCAACGACACAGTTTGCGTTGACGACTTTCACGAATGGTCCAACAGTGACAGAGTAAGAATCCAATTTCACACATCACTTAATGAAAACTGTTCATGCCGGTCTAAAAAATGATGAATCCGAGTAAAATAGGGTTTTAAATTTTGATGAGATTAATCAAAATAGTTTAAATTAACAATCGTCGCCGGTTGATGCAATATTTTCCTTAAAACTGTTTCCTGGCCAATTCATCAATGAAAAGCTTCAACGACTGAATCAAACTGGGCAGGTTAGATTTTTCATGGAAGACGCAAACCTTAGCCTTCTGTGGTCATGAAAAACCAGCGTTTTCATACTAACAAGCATATAACATAAAATTTTAATTATAGTTGATCTCTAGGACCACTTAAGCAAACATCAATGATCTAAAAGATAATAAGTTAATAAGTGCAAATAAAAGCGCTGAAGGATGATAAAGGTTGACAGGAGAGTTTTTAACTAAGCACAGACACAGGTTTGTGGTGTAAAATCAGTGCGTCTTGTGTAGAGCCAACAAAGTAGAAGAGAACCATCTCTCAGTGTCACGGCCGTCCAGCCGGCTTCTGGCACCATCTCGAGGGCCGATTCAGACAACTGCATCCCTCAGAATGAACCGCACCCGCATACGATTCTTCTTGGATACCGCTGAATGTCTTAAAAGTTTAGTCCGCTTCTGTGCTACCATCATTTATTTTCAGCCTGGTACGAACACATTACAATTTACTCGAAGGAGAGTGAGTCGAAGGTGAGAGAAGAATTTTATTTATTGCATTCTTTTTACTGAAGAGAAACACCGGAATTCAGATACCAATGAGGATGGGATGCACAGATGATGACAGACTATTATTGAAAACTTATGGCCATGGCAGTTTCTGCTGTCGCAGATCTTACAAAAAGGATCTCAACTCTCAACTGTGTGTTGAGTGGATGAAAGTTTGTATAAAAGCAAGTGCTCACATGTTCAGAAAATATATCATATCTACAGAGTTCAAGGGGTGGGTCAAAAAGGATTCCAATCTCTAAATATCCAATAGTGTTACAAACAAGAAAATTAGTATATAGATTACACTTTTTTTTTTAATAATGAAAAATATCTTTCATCCTTTCCTGGATATACGGTTAGTGGGCTACAAGTAGCTGGCACCTAAAATTGACTTAGTCACCAACAGGAAGTTCAAGCCGCCAAACACCTGGCAAGATGGAAGGGGATACAAATTACTCAAGAAATAAAAAGCATGTCTTTTTTAAAAACGGATGGATATGAACGGAGCACGCCTGTATAATCTTCAGCGGGCCTCACACCTTGCGGCAGATCCCCCAGCCGGGCCTCCCTGCGAGGCCTCCGAGGTATTAGAAGTGGAAAGAAGAATACAATCGGCGTGACGATTGGTCCTATTTTTAAAGTAATAGGTCTGATATCATTTCCGGAAAATACGGTTCATGGGCGCTGAAACGGAGAGTAGCTCAATTCAAGGGCGTCTATCTCCCTGTGATGAAAGATACCCCCCCCCGCTCTCCACCCACCCCCAGACTTTGGACTTGGCAAAGTATGTATGTGGGTCATGCCAGTCATATTTCATTGGTGTTTAAATCGTGAGAGAGCTACGAAAGTATTATTAATAGAAAAATTTACATTTAAAAAAAATTGTTAGAACATTGTTGACTTTTCATTAGTAAAATTGATAACAAACTATTACAATGTCACTAAAAGCTCAAAAATTCTTCACATTTTTCAGCAAATTAAATATCAAATACATGTACTATCCAATATATGTAACATCAAATACATGTACCATAAAATGAATGTACTATAAAATACATGTACTGTGATTATTAAAAAAAAAAAAAAAAACACATTTTACTAGGCCTAGAATTTCTTTGTTGGTTTTAACGTAAAAATTCAATGTTTGGTCCAGCGGCTGGGAGACTGTGCAGTCTCCACGATTTGTTCCATGTTAGACGACAGAAGTTCAATTCCCAGCCTAAGTCTGAAATTTTAAAATATATAATTTTTTTTGCCTCTTGACGAACCACCCTCGCCAAAAACAATAATAAAAATGGTAAAAATATAATAAAAATATGACTATTTGTGTTGTTTTATTTCCAATATAAATTTTGTTACACTGAGAAATTCAACATCTGGCCAGATTACCCCCCCCCCCACCAACTCCAAAATATTAGAAAGGAAGCATGTACATTTTATCCCAACACAAATCCTATTATAACCCGGGTAAAACTGGGTCATACCCTCTGGTACAGTGGCTCTCAACCTTTCTAATGCCACGACCCTTTAATACAGTTTCTCATATTGTGGTGACCCCTCTGCCATACATTATTTTCGTTGCTACTTCATAAATATTTGTTTTCCGGTGGTCTAAGCGACCCCCGTGTAAGGGTTGTTGGACCCCCCAAAGGGGTCGCGACCTACAGGTTGAGAACCGCTGCCCTAGTAAGACAATATAATAGAGACTGCTTTTTAGTTCAAGCCGTGTGCATTAAGGACGGGATGCAGCGGCATGTGTAACAGTAAACGAACAAGACAATCAAAAGAAAGTTTCGGCCGAATGCCTTTTGTGTCCTGCTGACACAAACCAAAGAAAACAGAGAATGAGACCAAAACCCCAATGTAGAAGACAATGAGACCAAAACCCCAATGTAGAAGACAATGAGACCAAAACCCCAATGTAGAAGACAATAAGACCAAAACCCCAATGTAGAAGACAATGAGACCAAAACCCCAATGTAGAAGACAATGAGACCAAAACCCCAATGTAGAAGACAATGAGACCAAAACCCCAATGTAGAAGACAATGAGACCAAAACCCCAATGTAGAAGAAAGGTGACAGGAAAATGACTATGACATAAAGCTGCAGGTATCATTAAGTGACGAGATCAACGCGTATTTTTCTATGTCTCAAACATCTCTTTGACACAGTTAAAGATGAAAGAAAAGATTCCATATACCAAGAGACACACCAGGGCAATCATTATTATTGCCTTAATGACGGACTTCAAAACAAGCTTAATGAAGTGCTTAAGACAAGACTGCATGGCGGATTTAACGGCCTTGATGGTCGAAGAAAAGTCCATAGAAAAAATAATACACACGATGGCCGTCACGATGGCCGCCACAATAACAGATATGATGCAGGCCACGGCGACAGACCCGATGAAAGACGAAAGGAACAACTTCACAATGGCAGGCACAATGCGACATACTAAGAAGGACACGATACTAGAGATCAAGGTCCCAGTAAAATCTGTGGAAGACACATAGGAAAGCAATTCAGACTTGATAAAATCCAACAATTCAGGATTTTTTATGGGAGACATGGATATTGCAGCCTCAATTGAAGACTTAAGTGAAGACAATGCAAGCTCGGTTAAAGACGTGGATGGAGACAATGCAGACTCAGTGGAAGAAATGTATGAAGACAATGCAGACACGATGGCAGACTTGGATGGAGACATTGCAGAGTTAGTGGAAGACACATATGAAGACAATGCAGACTCCAAAGCAGACTCGTATGAAGAGATTGCAGACTCGATTGAGGAAATGAATGAAGATATAGTAGACACATTGGATAGCATGTATGAAACGCATGCAGACTTGGTGGCGATATTGGAGGAAGACATGTGTGAGGACAATGCAGACTCGAATGAAGACAATGCAGACTTAGTGGAAGACATGTATGAAGTACATGCAGAGTCGATGTCAGACTTGTATGAAGACATTGCAGACTCATATGAAGACATGTAGGATAATAATGCAGAGTGGATGGTGGCATAGTTCTTGTGAAACATGTATGAAGACAGTGCAGAGTCGATGGCAGACTCGGTTGAAGACATTGTAAAATCAGGTGGAGAAGACAATGCAGACTTGATGGCACACTTGTATGAAGACATTTCCAACTCAGCGGCAGCCATGTATAAAAATAATGCAGCCCAGATGGCAGACATTAATGAAGACATTGCAGAGTCAGTGGAAAAACTGTATGAAAGCAATGCAGACCGGACGGCAGACTTGGCTGAACACACTGTAGATACAGTGGAAGACATGTCTGAAGACAATACAGACTTGATGTCAGAATTAAATGCACACATTGCAGTCTTAGTGGAATATTTGTATGAAGACAATGCAGACTGGATGTTAGACTTAAATGAAGACATTAAAGACCTGGTAGAAAACATGTATGAGGATAATACAGACTGGATGGGCGACTTGGATGAAGACACTGAAGACTCGGGTGAAGACTTTGAAGACTCGGTAGAGAACATGAATGAAGCCAATTCAGACTGTATGGTTAACTTTAGTAAATTCATTGTAACTCAGCGGAAGATATTTTTAGACTCAGAGGGAAGATATATATGAAGAGAATGCCTAATTAACGGTTATCTTGAAAGAAGAGATTTTCGTCGAATTAATGGCATACACTATGGAAGACTCGCTGGGCGCAAATCTGGTGTATTAGGGCCAAAATGAAACGATTTCGATGCAAATGCATAAATCTATGTAAATTTTTGGAACAGAATGACTGTAAGTTGTTCTAAGTGATTAGAGACAGCTATAGATATTGGATAAGGGACTTCTTTATAATAAACGAGACCTATTCAAAGAGGAAACATACAACTACAATAAACAACAGCTAACTAAATATCTGAAGCCAATATACTTGAGAAACAGTTATTATTTTATATTGAACGTAGGTTACCAAAATAATGGTAAAATATGGTGAAATCTGTCTTTGATTACAGGAAGAATACTTAACGCTTGATAGCGAGGATGAAATAAAAAAGCCAATATCCTTGGAACATGAGGTCATCTATGTATTAAAAATATTCTGTAACTGCAGCTGTAGTCCTAGCCGAATTATTTTCTTTTTTTTTACTCTTCTAAAATAATTCCTTACACAGCCAAGATAATAGGAACACGGCAGAGAGTCTTGAGTCACTTTCCTTCACCGGGGTTCGTGGATCTGGAAAAAAAAAAATAAATAATAATAATAAAAAACATGAAAGAAGGTCAAACTCATCAAAGAACATCATCAAAACACATGTCAGAAATTTGTCAAACAAAGAACATCGTAAAAACACATGTCAGAAAGTTGTCAAACAAAGAACATCTTCAAAACACATGTCAGGCAGTAATCAAACAAAGAACATCTTCAAAACACATGTCAGGCAGTAATCAAACAAAGAACATCTTCGAAACACATGTCAGGCAGTAATCAAACAAAGAACATCTTCAAAACACATGTCAGGCAGTAATCAAACAAAGAACATCTTCGAAACACATGTCAGACAGTAATCAAACAAAGAACATCTTCGAAACACATGTCAGACAGTAATCAAACTCACCAAACAAATAACTTCATCAAAACACATGTCAGGCAGTAATCAAACAAAGAACATCTTCGAAACACATGTCAGACAGTAATCAAACTCACCAAACAAAGAACATCTTCAAAACAGATGTCAGGCAGTAATCAAACAAAGAACATCTTCGAAACACATGTCAGGCAGTAATCAAACAAAGAACATCTTCAAAACACATGTCAGGCAGTAATCAAACAAAGAACATCTTCGAAACACATGTCAGACAGTAATCAAACAAAGAACATCTTCGAAACACATGTCAGACAGTAATCAAACTCACCAAACAAATAACTTCATCAAAACACATGTCAGGCAGTAATCAAACAAAGAACATCTTCGAAACACATGTCAGGCAGTAATCAAACAAAGAACATCTTCAAAACACATGTCAGGCAGTAATCAAACAAAGAACATCTTCGAAACACATGTCAGACAGTAATCAAACTCACCAAACAAATAACTTCATCAAAACACATGGCAGGCAGTAATCAAACAAAGAACATCTTCGAAACACATGTCAGGCAGTAATCAAACAAAGAACATCTTCGAAACACATGTCAGGCAGTAATCAAACAAAGAACATCTTCGAAACACATGTCAGGCAGTAATCAAACAAAGAACATCGACTAAAGCATGTCAGAAATTCATCAAAGATCAGCATAATATAAGCACATGTCAGAAGGTTGTCAAACTTTCAAACAAAGAAAACCATGAAATCACATGTACGCCAATTATCAAAATAAAGAACACCACGAACTCACAAGTCAGACAGTTGAACATTTATGTCTCACTCCTTTATAGCACGCATGTACAAAGACATGTACAAAGACATGTACAAAGACATGTACAAAGACATGTACAAAGACATGTACAAAGACATGTACAAGGGGCATGCACAATGACGAAATGGGGCTTTGGTAGACTTATTAAAACAAACACACTACGTGTTATTGTGTACATGAGTTAGGGACTTAGGATAAGTTGTTGTGGTGTCCAGTGTTATTGTGCACATGAGTTAGGAGCATAGGATAACCAGTCGTGGTGTTCAAATTGCATTGTGTACATGACTTAGAATAACAAAATAATGGTGTTCAAACTGTATTGTGTTCATGTATTTAGTTTAAGGAGGAACATCAGATCAGGTTAGGTATATATCAAAATTCCCCCCCCCCCAAGTAGGACACTTTCGGGTGCAGCTTTAATAAGACCCCTGATATGGTATTGACAAGTATGAGACAGGTTTAATTTGTTATGATTTCTTTGTTCATCCTGTTTATATTGTTTGCTCTATTTTTGAATGTTTATATAGTTTAAAAGAGAGCTTAACAAAGATAGAACAACCCAGGTATTTTCCAAAGAGGATGGGATATATGGTTCATAGCCCCCTTGATGATATACTGAGGTATTACACAAATCGCTAACCATTACTTGACGTAGCGCTCATTAAATCTCCGACCCAAAATGTTTCCCGTGTGCAACTTATCCGTCTACGTCCAGAGATTACAGGTCAGAAACCGTCGCCCGTGAGATAAGACACAGATGGAGCTACCTGTCATTATCTGTACCCTAATCGTGCCATAATTATTACCTTTGTCTATTAGACGGAAAATATGATGCTTTTAGACTCGGTGAAGAATACAAAACATAAAGCCAGTGGTTCTAAAACCTTCTAACGTCACCAACCCCGCAACTCGTTTGGCGATTTCTTTTGCTTGCATCGTCTTCACATTTGGAATTCACTTTAGGTTTGTTCCAAATCTCATCTCCCGAACTTGCAACCGACCCACAAACCTATTTTGTTTACGGGGCAGACTTTAGGTTTGTTCCAAATCTCTTCTCCCGACCTTGCAACCAACCCCCCAACCTATTTTGTTTACGGGGCAGACTTTAGGTTTGTTCCAAAATCTCATCTCCCGACCTTTGAACCCACCCACCAACCTATTTTGTTTACGGGGCAGACTTTAGGTTTGTTCCAAAATCTCATCTCCCGACCTTTGAACCCACCCACCAACCTATTTTGTTTACGGGGCAGACTTTAGGTTTTTTCCAAATCTCATCTCCCGACCTTTCAACCCACCCACCAACCTATTTTGTTTACGGGGCAGACTTTAGGTTTGTTCCAAAATCTCATCTCCCGACCTTGCAACCAACCCCCCAACCTATTTTGTTTACGGGGCAGACTTTAGGTTTGTTCCAAAATCTCATCTCCCGACCTTTCAACCCACCCACCAACCTATTTTGTTTACGGGGCAGTCTTTAGGTTTGTTCCAAATCTCATCTCCCGACCTTGCAACCCACCCACCAACCTATTTTGTTTACGGGGCAGACAGTCACGCGTTAAAAATCCTATTCGTAAGCAGTCCAACAAATAAATTGTCTTACAAAGTTTTGAAGTTCACCATTTTTCACTTGCATCTTCCTTTAAGGAAACAAATAATTAAATGTTCAGTTGAACAAATATGATTTCGTATAAACTTCTGTTCGTACTAGCTTCCGTTCTAACAACGTTCTTTCCTACAAGCTGTTTTCGAACAAATTGGTTTCAAACTAAATGTGTTTCGTACTAACTCCCTGTAACCGTTTAAACCAGGGCTGCCGGAAACCAATCTATGTTTGGTAAGGTGACACTGATGTGTTTTAACCAGGGTTGAGATGTCAGAGAAACCATAGAAATGCTCCTATGCTCATTCACTAAGCAGTTGTTTTCATTGAGAAAATTTCTTATTAAAAAGTATAATTTTAAACAAATAACTGAAATGACGTTAATAGTTTTATAAATTCCGACATTTTAGAGAGAGTTATCCTTGAAGAATTCCTAGAAATTCCATATCATTTTATCTACCAATTTGCCGGCAATTTAAGCAAAAAAAAACACACAAAAAAAACTACAAATAAACTATAAAGGACAACACTAAAGGAAATTTGGTAAATTATAATCCTTATAAAACATTGGATAATAATAAAAGAATCCATAAATTGGACTTGCAGCTTTAAAACAGAGTTAAAGGACCAGACGCGACTGAAACTCCCCCATCACCCCACAAAAAAACAACAACAACAAACAAGCTCCCTCACACACACACTTTATTTTCTCTTTTCGACACCCCAAACTGCACTAATTAATCCCAGAGTAAGATACGAAAGTAACATGCAAATGTCTGGGTACGCCGTGGTGAACAGGTGACTTGATACAGATCCATTGGGAAAGGCATTATTTAGGTTCGAGTCCATTGACTTGTAACAGGGGGTGGGGGGGGGGGCACTGTTCTTTGAGGGGTGAACATTATTTATAAATTATATTATCTGCTATGAAAATACTCTGGGGGCCGCATTGTTTGAATATTGTCATAAGGGGGTCGTTCGCAAATTACGTCATCCTCGGGGGAGGGGGGGGGGAAGAAGGTGTCCACAATTTGTGACACTTTGTGACGGGGGGGGGGGGAGTTCAAAAATTTATGACGTCACAAATTTTTTTTTCTTCTAAATAATTTTAAAAACACTAATTTGAGGTCGTTATTGTCTCAGGTATTATAGGTACTTAAAACTCAGTCGAGCACACCTGCGCATATCGAACAATAACGCAAAAACTGTTGTGGCCATTTTACATTCGGCTTCGGAAGGACTTCGTTGTTTTGTGTTTTACGTCACAGTTTTCTAATAATACTACATCTAAATCCATTATGGGAAAATGTTAAAGAATAAAATAAAACCTTAGTTTTAAGTGTTTTTAAATGTTTATATATTTCAACAACAAAAAATAATTATTATTCCGGAGTCACGTGTTTCCGACCAAAGCTGTTTCCTTGTAGCTGTATTTCAATCGGTAATATACAACTGGAGAGAACAAGGATGTCAACTCCTTCCTCCCACGACTCTGCTCCACCTCACGCCACGATAAGGTTGATAAACATTTTTGAAGAGTATCTTATCTTTCCCATTTGCTGGTTTCATAGAGTCACTATGTTATCTCAATTCATATATAACCGGAAAAAAAAAAGGTGGGGGGGGGT